>OU015490.1:205248480-205848480 GCA_907164885.2 Dolomedes plantarius | reverse complement strand
TCGAAAATGTCTTGGATGAAAGTATTGTGTTAAGTGTATGACGTGTTTTGTGAGGCTTCCGTTATTTTGTTTCGGTATTGTAGATGTTAACCTAAATTACTTTTTCTAAATTTATAAGTAAAAGAAAAACTCTGATTCTTAAAAATTAGATATATGAAACTGTAAAGGTATTTTAAAACTTACTAATGCTAAGACCCTAGGTAGTTAGTCTTCATTAGTATTTTCTCCCAAGTTGTAAAATGGAAACTAACAAAGATTCAATATGCAATTACGTATTGCATATAGAAATTTTTTCCTAATGAATTAATAATAGAGATTTTGTTTCGGTGAACACACCTTAAATATATGTCCTAGATTAAAAAAAAAAAAAAAAAATATATATATATATATATATATATATATATATATATATATATATATATATATATATATATATATATATATATATATATATATATATAAATATATATATATATATATATATATATATATATATATATATATATATATATATATATATATATATATATATATATATATATATATATAATGCGTGTATGGCTCTGTATATACACACATTAAACAGAGGCTGTTCACACAATTTTTAGACGATGTATATTGTATTCACAAAACTAAATTACATAAAATTCTTGTGTTTTAAATGTTCTATTTGACATCCCTTATTCTGAACAATCTTTCGACACCACAATTTCCAGGATAATAATGCCTTTTGAAGTGTCAGAAGAGGTATTCTATCCCATTCCTCCTGAACAGCTTTCCAGAGTCCTGTAAGGATTTTGGGACGACGTTTGGATAATGCAGATTTTAAAAGTCCAAAAGCACAAAAGTCCATAGGTGATACATCGGGAGATTTAGTGGGATATCAGTGAAGGGTATGGCCTTGATACCAGTTTTTTGTTCCATTTCTTTTAGGAAATTTACAGTGGATTTTGATGTGTGACTGCTAGCTTTGTCCTGATGGATTCTCACAGATTGAAGGCACTGTGGGTGAAGCGTTGGTATTTCATTCAGAAAAATTGGCGATAAAATATGTTCCTGATAGTATTTGGAGTTAATCTTGCATTTTTAACTTGCCATTATAAGAAAAACCAGCAACAATTATGAATCCCTTAGAAAAACTTTCTTTCGATTCTTTGAACCATGTACTTAAATTTTTTTCCCCTTTATTGATAATAAATTGCTATTTTTTTTGTTGCAGACATTTAAATACACCCACGATTCATCTATGGTGACAATTGTTTTCCATTTTTCTTTGGATAAGTGTTTCTCATATAGAACGCTGCAGCGTGTCCTGCGGTCAGCGATATGATTTAGAAGAAGACGATGCACATTGCGTTTTTTCGCTTTCTTAAGATTTAAATCAACGTTTATCATTTTGTTTACAGTGGATACCGAGCATTTTAATGATTTTGCAACTGTCCTTTGACTAGGGAGATTTTCTTTTAACATTAAACAACGTACCTTTGCAATAGTCGAAGATGTCCGTTTTTTCCTTGGATACTTGTTTGGAATTTTTGTCCCACTTGAGGCTCAAATTTGACGTTTTTTCCTTTCTTGTTGACGATATTACCTATCGACACTTTAGATATCACAAAACCATGTCTCTAACATAGTTTTTGGATAACGGAGTATGCATATTTCTCTTCGGAAAGAGCATAAATGTAGTATTCGAACCACAGCTGTGTTAAAAATGCCATTTTGATTAAAAACAAAACTTTCAAGCCGCAGACAATAATTTTGACTTTTAAAAACATAGTACAACTGCAATTATATCTTTTGCAGCAAACGATTTTTTATTACCGCTTACCAAAATCGTCTAAAAAATGTGCGAACAGCCTCTGTATATATACACTGTTCAAAATAATTAGGGGAGCACATGGTTTTAACGAAATTATGCAGATATTTACACCGATAAGTAACATAAAATAAATCAGCCATAATTTAAAACCTAGCAGGAAACAGAAGAAGAAAACTTTATATGCAAATCAAAGTTCATGACGTCAAAAACCAGAAAAAGAACATAAGGGCGGAAATCGGGATGTTGCAGAAACGACTGTTTCTCTGCCTTAACTGTGAAATTCGATTGCTCAGTTATTCTTTTTGAGAAAAGGTGACTTGAAAATGTCACAATAACGTGATTTACCGGAATCCAGGGAATGGCGTATAATAGGCAGACTTGAATCCGGGCAAACACAACGTAGTGTCCCGGAAGCTGTTGGAGTCGCCAGAAGTTTCGTTGCAAGGCTGTGGAATCGATTCCAAGAAACAAGGAATGTTAGACGTCGACCAGGGCAAGGTCGGCCACGCGCCACTACAGCAACTGATGACCGAAATATACTGTTAACAGCTCATCGAAACAGGACAGAGAATGCTACTCAGCTGCAAAGACAGTTGCTTTTGGCAACAGGACGAAGGGTGTTGTAATAACCGAGGTGGGGTTATCAGGCAGTGAACGTATAGCTATTAACTAATGTCGCATCGCGACCAAAGCTGTTTCAACACATACCAATGAAAGGGTTACAACTCTCAGTAATTACACACCGGTTACATATATACAATTTTATTTACACACATGTATTTACAGATTCCTTATACAGCTTCGTGCTAAACACAGAATCATCCAATATGATATATTTAATTATATTTACAAACATTTCATCTTAACAAATAAAGCAAGCCGACCCTTGTGGGTTAAGAGGCGATATGTAATAACGGGATGTGATATAGATATAATTAATTAAATGATCACCCGTGGGTTGCCGGCGCGGTTGCTTAGTCTCGCTACACCACTAGCGCACATAAGGTTTGGTGATACTCAATAGTCCGGGTACACTAGGTCCGTCTGAACAGATCGATGCAGGCAATTACAGTTCGTGGTTCACACATTGGTTGTCGGCACTGTCGCGTACACACGTTGCAACACCAGCACATCTAAATTCGGTCATGCGTAAAAGTCACTGTGCACTGAGTTCGTCGAAAGAGTTCTGTATTGATACTAAAAAGTCAATGATCGATGATCACTCGGGACGGATCTCGAACACTGGGTTGCGATGTTTCTCTTATGTTGTTTCACGGGTCAATCAGCACTGGATGTTGGTCATCGACGTCTTCATCATAGCACCTTGTATCAAATCTCGCTCCTGTAGTGTTTACTCGTTGGTTTCTCGTTGGTATTTCAGCATACTTTCATCGCCACGCCGTAGTTATATATATTTGCGTTATATTTCTTTATATTCTCGTGGATTCATCAATTGCGTTGCCTCGGGATGCTTCTAATTCATGCAGCAGTTTACTTCGTCTCTTTTTCTTCCTTCCGTATGGCTCACTCTCGCATGCGATATTCTTTAGTTCGTAATTTCGTTGGCCAAGCGGTGGCTCAGTTATTTCTTGTTCATTTTGTTTAAGTCATGGGGCTCTCTCTTAAAAAAGCTTCTCACCATGTATATATATTTCTTTTCTTTTCCGTGATTGGCTCTTGTCCTTTTGGCCTCCTAATCGCCCGCCCCGCCTCTTGACGTGCTGGGGGCTGAGCCACCTAGTTCACAGGCCGGCTCATGTTTTATGAGTTGCATTTTTAATTATGTTGGGCGCCTCTCCTCGTCTGGGAAATTTCTCAACGCCCCATGCACCAGCTTCTCAATATTTGGTCTTCGATTTATGGCCGCTGTCCTCTTACTTATTTTATGTTTTTATTGCCCGTGTAATTGTGCACTGCCGACGCTCTGCTCACAGGCGCCATGAGGCGTCATAAATTCTGCTCACAATACCGGCTGTGTGGTCCTACCACTTTAGATTTCGCGTATTCACATCCCGTTTATTACAGGTGTCCAGCCAAACAGTACGTAATAGGCTTCATCAGAGAGGTCTCTATGCACGTAGGACGATGGTCTGCATTCCCTTGACCTCACGCCACCGTGCGGCCCGAAGAAGATGGGCTGCTGAACATGTGCGTGTTGTGAGCTGAAACGAGGGAAATGGCGAATTAACTGGGTTGATAAATTATTTAATTAATGTTAATAAATAAAATTGTTTGATTTGATATAAATAGTCTTTCTTTGCCACAGGTCTGCAGTTTATGACTGCTATTATGTGTTAATTAGTAGATAAAGTTTACGTAGTTAATTAGTAGATAAAGTTTTATTAGTAGATAAAGTTAATTAGTAGATAAAGTCACACACACGCACACACATATATATATATATATAAAACAGTTCCGTAACTGACTGACATACAACCCACAGACCAAACCGCTGGACCTAAAAGGCTGAAATCTTGCATGGCGATTCTTCTTATAGTGTATGGGTACATTAAGAAAGATTTTTGAAAAATTCTTCTTAGATTTTTTAAAATTAAATTTGTAAGCTGTTTTAGTAACTTTTTAAAAGTTTGCATTTAAAATAATAAATTGAGGGTTATAAAATTTATATCACGAAAAATATCATAAAAATTCCTTTAAAAAGAAATCTTTTTCGAATCTTTACGTCCAATTTTTGATTTTTGGTGAATTTTTAAAGATTGTTTTTTAGAATTTAATTTATTAAATGTTGACCACGTGATTTCTTTCACAATTTTTTTTTCTTGATAATGCGACAGACGATTGGACATTATCCAAAAAAATATTAAAATACAGTAAAAGATATGTTCCTCAAACTGTACTATATTAATTGTACTATATTCTTTAGTATGTTCTATTAGATTCAATTTGAATATTTTCTTCTACATTAGTTTGTCTATAAAATTATCCCTTGCGATTTTTATAAATATATTTTTTGTTTTTTTTACATCAATTGCATACATTGATAAATTATATATATATATATATATATATATATATATATATATATATATATATATATATATATATATATATGACAGGCAGCGTGTTTTGTTCCTGTGTAAATTCGATTTGATGCAGTCAATACGTATATTAAAATAAATGGCCGAGTGGCAAGGCCATTAAGGAAGTGATCTAATTCGTGATAAATCCAGCTTTATTGAACTTCATAAGTTGACCACTGTCCAGGTTGATTACCGCGCTTCGCCATTTTGATAACTTATTGGCGCAGCCAATAAGTTATCGGCTCGCAGCCGCCAGCTTCCGCTCTCAACGAAATTCGCCTCCAATCTGGCGCGAAAAACCCAATTCCCTCCGAGCGCCTGCTGTACGCGCATGTGCAGACCTCAACCTTTGGTAATCTGGACTTTTAATAGTGCTGAACTTGTAATTTTGACTTCGTGCCAACCTTTACATTTCTAAAAATAAATCTTCTAGCCGAGAATTATTCGCTTTGCACTCAAGTCGTCTCTAAAAGATGATTTTCCCCACAGCAAAATACGCGCGCTTTGTAAATGAAATATTAGATTCTTATTATTTTCGGCCCCCTTTTCCCGTACTTCTCAACTATATTTTGACAGTTCAGTTATGTTTTGACATATATATATATACAGGGCTAGATTTGAGACGGAACGCGCCGAAACGGCGTTCCGGTACCTCTCTTTAGGTACCTCTCTTTATCAATAATTTGGAATACCTCCCCCCCCCCCCGGAAGGTTACCGTTCCGGCACCTCTATTTCTAGAAATCTAGTACTGTATATATATATATATATAAAAACTGTAAATGAAAATTATTTGTAGTGTATTTAAATAATATGCATTTCCATTAATATTTTGCGGATCTTATTTAATTATATTTTCTTACATTATGTGTCGTAAAGTGTCTTATCAATAAAGTTTGAAATCATAGTTTAAATCTTAAAATGGCACTCAAAATAAGAACACACGTTTGTTCAGTCACCAACGGCAACCGGTGGCCTCTAGCCTGTCATTATGAATGAATCACGTTCAGAAATTCTTTCTAAATACGTTGTGCTTGTTTTCTGTAACCTCATTGGGTAATTTCGCACTAATTCGATATCCCCGTTAAAGTTTTTTTTTCCTCTCAGTTAAGTATTGAAGACTGCGCTTTTTCTCCTAAATTCAGCTAGTACAAAAGCGTAAATGTAAGGATAATTACGCATCTGCACTGTATTTTTTTGTTTTCTAGAGAAGCCATTAGCGATACATTCCTCCCCTATCGCAAAAGTTCGATTTTATCCCCCATTTATTGAGTTGATTTGGAATAAAAACTTTTTTTCTGCCGTTGACAGAAGCGTTTATCCGGGAAAAAAGAATTCAGAAAGAAGTCTTCAGAAAGATGTCTTGAATGAAAGTATTGTGTTCATTGAATGACGTGTTTTGTTAGGCTTCTGTTATTTTGTTTCAGTATAGAAGCTATTCACCTAAATTACTTTTTTCTAAATTTATATTATAAAAACTCTTTTTTATAAAAATTAGTTTAACTCTAAAGGTCTTTCACTGTTTAGTAACATTAAATCAGTAAGCAAACTCCGTCCGTATTTTCTTCAAAGTTGTAATTTGGAAACTAACCAACATTAAATATGCAATAGTGGATTGAATATAGAAATTCCTTTCTGGGGGATTTATATTATATATTTTGTTTACATGAATATACCTTATACGCTCGCTGACGTAGTGGTTGAAATCTGCAAGCTGCCAAATAACAGGTCCAGTGTTCGATCATGCGACTGGGCAAGATTGACTCAGCTTTTCATCCCTTCCAAAGTTGTAAAGTTCTTCCAAAGTTGTAATTTGGAAACTAACCAACATTAAATATGCAATAGTGGATTGAATATAGAAATTCCTTTCTGGGGGATTTATATTATATATTTTGTTTACATGAATATACCTTATACGCTCGCTGACGTAGTGGTTGAAATCTGCAAGCTGCCAAATAACAGGTCCAGTGTTCGATCATGCGACTGGGCAAGATTGACTCAGCTTTTCATCCCTTGAGTGGGTTGATAAAATGAAGACCAAGCCTGCTTGGGAACCGCTGGAGGTTGACCACCTGACCGAACTATATGCTGTATTGCACCCCAATCTCAAGGTCAAGAAATCGGAGATTGGCACCACCGGCCTTGGTCCACACAGACTGTTGCGCTCTGAGTTTAATTCAGAATATAGTTTAAATAAGTGCGTTAGGAAAATTGCTCGTAAAAATTATCGATACCGTTCCTATGTTGCTTTCAGACCCAAATAAAATTTGTTCCTTCTGCATTGAGTAACATGAAAAAAAAAACAGTTGTATGTGGTTAACTGAAATCAAAAATGTACATTAATTAAATTCAAGTATAATCTACTATTAAAGCCGAAAACTCAAAATGAAATCAAAAAGTGACTGAAATATGAAAATCCTCTTTCATGTAATAAAATGGAATGCATGTCGTAAAATGTTTTCACCATAAATCTGATCCAAATCTTATCATAATGCATTTTCTCATAATTTGCAAAAAAGTAGCTCGGCACTAACCGCAGGTTTAAATATGCAAACGTATTACACTAGTTATCAAAAATTAAGAAAAAATCACAAAAACAGAGATAACGAGTTCAAAACTAGGCCAATCTGTTTAAAATTTGAACATGTTGTTAAGTAAAAGGTGCTGAAGTAAAAGGTACTTTAGGCTAAATAGTGGTGCTGCAGTCGGAATACGCCATTTGCGAAGATCATAAAAGGGCATGTCTCAGAGCAATGTGATAATTGTCGCTGCGAGGCTGAGATTAGACATCTGGCATAGCCAAATTGTAACAATGACCTCCAGGTATCATTTGACCGAAGGACTGCGATGGCGAGCTATTGGGAGACTAGAGGCAGGACAAAGTCAGACAGAAGTGGCCAGATGGATAAATGGGAGTCCGTCTGTGGTTCATAGACTTTGGAAACAATTTCTAACCACGGATTTGGCATCCAGGAGGTTCAGTGAAGGACGGCCATACACTACGACGAGTGCCGATAACCGATATTTTTCATGATGCTCACGAAGGAATTGAACCGCAACTCCGCCTAAACTCCGTCTGAACAGATCCTCCCTCTCTGCAAGCTCCGGAAGGTTGGTATCAACGTGAACCGTGCGTAGAAGGATCCACGAAGGTGGTCTTTTTGCGAGACGACCAGCCATTTGCATCCCGATCACGTCACGCCATAGGCGGGAACGTTTGGAGTTGGCACGTCAACATGTCCACTGGACGCGTGATAATGGAGGGCTGTTCTCTTTTCGGATGAGTCCAGGTTTAGCCTCGAAAGCGATAGTAGGCGTATTTTGATTTGGAGAGAACCTGGAACTCGTTTTCATCCATCACACATCCTTGAAAGAGATGCATACGGATCAGGCATTGTCTGTGTTTGGGGTGGTATCTCTTTGGTTGGACGCACAGACATCCATGTCTTTCTCCATGGAGATGTGAATGCTCACTCCTATATAGATGACATCCTTGATGCTTATGTGCATCCTTATGCTGGGGCAATAGGTGATGCTGTCGTGCTACAGGAAAAAAACGTGGGAACGCAAAGGGCTCGCATCGTGGATGCTTATCTTGAGCAGGAAACAATTCAGCGCATGGACTGGCCAGCTCCGTCACCGGACCTGAATCCTATCGAGCATGTTTGGGACGCTTAAGGGCGACGTATATCAGCTCTCAATCCTCCTCCTTGGACCCAAGCCACGCTTTCAACTGCTTTGCAAGAGCAATGGCTTTCACTTCTTACCGAACTCATAGACCGCATAATTGACAGCATCACACATCGCTGTATGTGCTGTATTGCTTCTCGGGGGAATCATACGCCATATTAAAGTTACTTTTCCTATACCAAACTGACACATCCGATTTGTTCATTGTATACATATGCTAGTTTCTATAACACCATAATTGTCTGGCGATTTCTTTTTATGCTGTTTTATACCTACCTATGTGTTGTATAATGAGTATATGTTTAATTAAATTCTAAGCGTAACTTTTTGAATAATCGCAATTTTTGCGACTTTTCCTTAAGTTTGGATAACCAGTCTATTACGATGTGTTTCTTGAACATATTTTTATGAGCTCGATGTATTTAAAATACTTTAATTATTCAAATTTGCTAGGATAAATACGAATATAGATACAGCTATTCGTAGTACCTTTATAACACTAGATCTCTTACGTTCTCGGAAATCGAACAATGCAATATCGAACCTGAAGATTGCCAATTTTGTATGTAAATGGTACTTCTATTACAAATAGAAGCAGAATAAAGCAAGATTTGTTAAAACGGTCTACCTGTTACAAAGTTATATGTAAATTTAGTTACGCTACTCAGGTCCTTAGACGATAGGTAGTGAGATGTCGTTGATTTTTTTTCCTTATTTTTATAGTGTTTTTATTCAATATGAGTTTAATGTATTTAAATTATATTATTTCATCTAAAGTTTTGCAGATCGGTCTATAACTGAACACTGATATAACGGCCCTTAGGAATATGAATTTTGTATACAATCGGTACCCTTTGTACAAGTAGAAACAGAACAAAACTACTTTTGTTAAATTTAGTTAATTTAGACAAAGTTATAGGCAAGTTTAATTGCATTTCCCAACTCATTGGACAATATATGACGGGATGTCGTTAAATTTAGTTGCTGCTATCTGCTGTAAAATAACTTTATTTTTTTTAAACATGAAGTTAAGCTGTAAAATGTCAGGTTACTTTTTAAATATGCGAAATCAACAAAAATGTCATGAAAAGCATTATTTGAAAACCTGGACATAATCACGAATAATTAATTCACATTATGTTGTAATAAATAATCCGAAATGATTCAAATGTTTTATTAACAAATCCGAAAGATCCTATATTGGCACCGGAGTGCTAAGCATGGACTGTAGTTTAAAAGCTGATTCTCAGCTGGTAGTAACACCTATATCAATCACCCATGCTGACATGCTTAAACATGCAGACTTTTTTTTTATCAAGGCTTATCGTTCCATGCAGGAGGTACTTTGTCTTTCAACAATCGTCCAGTGTGACGAAATGTATGACGTAACGAGCAGCGCCCCTTTCATTTTTTAGAATTCGACCGCACGAAACTTTGACTCTTAGATTTGTCTCATTATCCCTTTCAGAGGCGCCATTTGCACAGTGCACACTCCTAAATCTAGTCTTTTTTTCACTTGCATTAAATGCATTCCAGTTAAATGAGCGCAAAATAGCTAGTGCTGCCATCTGGTATCAGTTTAAGGAAGTAAAAAAATTGTGCAACCTTAAATTGGAAATTTTCAAGATTTTTTTAGGTTAAAAAAATCTGGAAAAAAATCTGCACCGTGCAAACGGTGGAGGTTGAAAAGGTTATGTAGACCCCCCTGTATATGTTGTAAATAAATGTTTATAACTGAACCTTGTGTTGATTTGTAAACTTCGAAGTTCATATTAAAGTTGAACTAATCCACTGAACCAAAGTAGACGAATATCGCGTAATTAGGCTTGGAAAACTAGAAATTTTAGATCTTAATTTCACCCAGTGCACCGCAATAGTAGTTGGTTCCTTGACATTGTGGAGGCGAGCAAATATTGCACTCTAGTAGCACCCCAACTTAAACCGTGCTTTCTGGGATATTAACTCTTCAGCGGACACGCCAATTTTTGGAACACCAGCAGGCACGTGTGGCAGAAACTGCAACGTCTCTTTCAACCTTGATTATTCCTTTTGTAATAAAGTTTTTATTTCAAATTGAAAATAATAATGCTACGTTTTATGACACGATATAAAATATTGATAATATCGAGATATATTTATAATTAAAGGCCAAAGAATGCAGGTACAGTCGCCTTATTTCAAAATTGTCCGGTTTATTGGATCTAAGGACAACTTGCAAATTGATGCCTATTATGTCCAAAAATATAACAAAACAATTAGAGAGTCCATCTTTGTGATATGCGGGATACCGTGTAATTGCTGCAAATTTGATCGACTACATCAACTCCTGATTTTGTCGTATTGTAATCCAGTATAATCACTGGTTTTCCACGGTTAAATCACGACTAACAATGAATGGAAAGGATTAAAAGGGTCAGAAAATCAGACCTGCATTAGAAAAAGGGTGTAGTTATAAATACAAACTGCTTAGAACACTCAAAACTTACATGTAAAAACAAACAATTCAAAATTACGAAAATGTTGCACTTTGTACACGGGCGCGCCCTCTGAAGGGTTAAAAAGGTAAATTCAATTTATCACCCAGAAAAATATAGGCATTACTTGTAAGAGTGAAATGTAATTAAAAGTTTGGTGAAGCTGGCATATGATATTAGAAATTATTGCAGTTAATTTCAATAATTTTCTAATTACTCAACAAAGCGGACGAAAGCGCATATTTTTCCCCTGAATATCAGTTTGAAGGTTTTTAAATTATTCTAAAATCCTCCCTTGTATGAATGAATTAATATCTTACAAGTTTCTAGTTACTCAGCTTTGATTGCTAGCTTAGCATTGAATAATTACTAAAACTTCAAAAATTAAAATGACTTACAAGTACTGTGTTCAACAACATACACTGAAGATTGCAACAAATAAATAGATTACAGAGCCCTCTTTCCCTCTCCATTTATCACAGCAAGTAAAAAGTTCAAGAATCCACTTTGGCACCATTATAAAAGAATTGTATTATGATGGCTTCTTCGAAATGGCGTTTTCAAGAAAGATATTTGAACACGATAAATCAAGAAGACTTTTAACGTAAGGTAACTATGAAGGCAAAAATTTTAAGTGGGATGCATGAAGATAGATTTTTCCCACTTTTTATGCTTTTTAACGGTTTGAAGATATTAAAGCTTACATTCTCATCATTTCTTCTTTACATCATGAGTAGGACTTCATGATAAAACTATTTTTGGTTATTGCACTTAGCTGACAAAAGACTTAGAACTGTTTCAATTGCTCATTTTCCTCAGTTGACCTTCATTCAACACCTGTTTTAAACTCAATTTCTCATTATCCGTCACACATTTGCTTCAAGAAGATATTTTCCTGAGACTACAAAAGCATCCCATGTTTTACTGTTTAAGATGCAATTCTTTCGTTTAGTATTTGCCAAATCCCAGTGTTAAAGCTGCTTGTACTAACTCAAATGGATTCACTCACCTCAACTTTAACTTACGGAGAAAATTCATATGTTTTACCGTTTACGATGCAATTCTTTCGTTTAGTATACTTGTCGAATACTAAACGAAAGGTGTTAAGGCTGATGTGTACTAACTCTAATGGATTCGCTCACCTAAATGTTAACCTACGGAGAAAATTTGTCTACTATTTACAGCCATATAAATGCTGATAATGGAATAAAAATGTTATTTTTAGATAGCCTGAAATTTTTTTTGGACCTTGCAACCGGATTAATTTCATAAATTTCGCCCACCAAATGAATTTATGAGCGTCAAAATAAACACTATTCCAAATTTTCCCCCGAATAATTTAAATTTTAAAATAATAATATACATTTTTTAAATGCCTTAAGTTGTAAATTTTTTCTCTATTATGGAATAAAATTTTCAAAAATCTTTCCATCCAAATCGGCAATGCTTGGACAAAATTTCTTCATAGATTGACATTAAAATGAGCGAATCCAATAGGGTTAGTACAGAGCAACCTTAAAAAAGTCATTTTTTTCTTAAAATTTTAATTTATCCAATTTTTAAAACTATATCACAATTCCAGACGAGAATTAAAACATAACTGGGAGAAAATTCTATCACAGTTTAAAAGTAAATGAAATAGAAGGTCGACGGTCACGTTTACACTTCAACTTATTACAGTAGTAGTATTCGAACTGTAAATTTTTTCAGTATTCTAACAATTAGACAGTGTTAGGGCCTGTTCACATAGAATCCGTCAGCGTCAGCGTTAAAATTTTTAGCCTATCATATTCCAATCATTGGCCCATTTAACCAATCAGCGCCAACGGAATCTTTAATCCTGCCGCTGACGGATTCTATATGAACAGGCCTTTATGCAATAAGGAACCAATCCGTAGTACACTGAATTTCAGAAAATGGAGTTTTAATAATGTAAAAAATAAAAAATTCCAATTGCTGATGGTTGGTTCTCAAGTTACTACGACATGGAACTCGACCTTTGTAATTATTTTTTATTATCATACTGTTTTAACTCTAAAAAAATACTATTTTCTTATTTCACAATTTCGATACAACATTAATTCGGTTCCATGCACATTTACAAGTGTATTTATTTTATTTTGTAAATCTTAAATTGTCTATGTGCTGAAAATCCTGTGGTTTTTCGTACCGGATTTCCTGGAAGAAGGGAATGTGCATCCCGTAAGCAATTAAGTGTGACCTGTAACAGTACGGATAGTATACAAGGTCATTTGCACAAGAAGGGAGAATTACTTGCCACCCTCTCGGTCATTAGGGGGATATAGTTCCTCCATAGCAACGTCCAATTATGTATATATATATATATATATATATATATATATATATATATATATATATATATATATATATATATATATATATATAAATCCCCCAATGGCCGTTCTTAGAAAGGGAGTATGCAATTTCCCGTTCTAAACGGGGAATCAGAAAAATGGACCCCATAAGCTAAAGGTTAACTGAACTTTTAAATTTTTGTGGAGTGGTTCCTTATTGTATCTGACCATCCAATTATTAATCTTTCAATACGTCATAAGGGTAATTAAAGAGCTTAATAATCACAGTACTCTAAATTAACTGAAATTTAATTCTGAATAACATTTATACGTTATTGTTGTATTTGATCCGAATGCTCCCTGGTCGGAAGTTCTAGATCAGGTCCATTTAGACTTTGGGCTGAGAGCAGGGCTCCGGTTTATGATACCTCCACAAGGGTCGCTATCCGACTTAGCTAGGTGCCACCAAAATTTTAAGGAGCACCTTCAGAAGCGACTTCTGGGGGATCATACCTTCTCCACCCGCTGACTTCATAGAAAGATTTTAGAGTCTACTGATTTAAAGTACCCGTAACCGGCCTAGATTTGAAGGTATAAAACGGCGCTTGTCGGTATTCGCACCGAAAGCCGACGAGCCACCTATATGTTACCTCGGGCTTTGATAATTTTGATATAAATTATGTTGTTGCTATGCAAAGATTTATTCGCTTTTTTACTAAATTTAATTACCCTAAAATCTTGACTATAATACGCACGAGTGTATAATACGCATGCTTGATTTTGTGCAAAATTTTCTTGAAAATAATAAAATTCGACTATAATACGAACCAATAATTTTTCAATATTTTATTTAAAAATTGCACAAATACTTATTAACGTGTAAATGAAATTTGTAATAGAAAACCAAAACGTCAAACTCGGTAGAAAAAAAAAACTTAAATTTTTAATTCAAAACAAACAATACTGTCATATTATAAACAAATAATACTGACTTAATCCCTTTCACTAAGTTACACCTCATCTACAGTTTGTCGTTTATTCAATGATTGAAATTATGGTTTTTTTTTTTTTTTGTGCTCGAGTATAATACGCACAATCATTTTTGCAGACTTAAAAGTGAAAAAAGTGCGTATTATACTCAAGTCTTTATGGTAAATTCTATTAGGCTAAAGAACTTTGTAATAAGTTTAATCGCTGTATCAGTGTGCAAAGGTTAAAATTAACGCGTTAGCTAGGGGTGAAAAAAACTGTAGATACACAAAAAATAGATAGAAAACACGATTGTAATACCAAAGAAAGGTGTTATTTAGTAACCGATAGACCGTTGCGATATCGTACATGCAATGGCAGGCAGAAAAGCGTTTAATGAGCACAGAGCATATCCCACAACAAAAAAATGTGACGGGGAGGATTGTAAAGTTGCTTAACGAAGTGCCAGGAAAAAAAGGGATATAATAAGGGAAGAAAAACAAGGAAAAGATAAGTACGAAAAATACTCTTTTAATTGTATTGACAGCTTGTTTTTCATTACAATTTACCTAGCTTATAGTATTTTTCTTTTCTTAAGATCGTATTTTCTCTTTCCATAGTTCTCCGTTTAGCAGTTTTCTTGCTGTAGAATTAGCAGTGTTCTCATAGGGAATTTGTCTACAACCATTGCTTGTGTGAGCTACTTTTTATCTTGTTTCTTCTTAAAAGATGTCTTTCCCTTCGAAATTCGAATGCGAGCTTTTAAAGTATATTGTAATGTGTATTTATTCCCCTGGCCGTATTTTTTTTAATCTTATGTATATACATAAGATCCATTAATCTCAACTATATAATTAGAATAGTTACTTGGTTTCTAGAAGGATATCTAAAGTACATAACAAAGAGTGGCGTATAAAACAAAAAAGATTTAGGCGAGAGAGAACTTTAGTCTATTTTCTATTAGACATTTTTGATTTGTATTAAATATATATTGCACTACCTGAAAACCCGTACTTCCTTACGGAGTACATTCAAGTTGAATACAATGGTCAATGTAAGCAATTAAAGCCAAAAATATGTTTAAATATATTTATAATAAATACAACGATCAATGTATGCAATTGATGAAAAAAAACCGAAAAATTTATTTATAAAAAAATTGTAGCGAATATTTTATAGACAAAATAATGTAGAAGAAATAATTAAAATTAAATCTAATAGAACATACAAAAGAATATAATAGTACAGTTAATATAGTACAGTTTGAGGAACATATCTTTTACTGTATTTTAATATTTTTTTTAATAATGTCCAATAGTCTGCCGCATTAGCAAGAAAAATTTTTTTTTTGTCAATTTCGTTGCTATGAACGTGACGATAAATTAATTTAAAGTACCAGAAAAAGAAATCCCGTGATCAGCATTTAATAGATTAAATTCTAAAAATTAATCTTTAAAAATTCACCAAAAATCAGACAATAGAGGTAAAGATTCGAAAAAGATTTCATTTCAAAGGAATTCTTATGATCTTTCTCGTGATATAAATTTTATAACCGTCAAATTATTATTTTAAATCCAAACTTAAAAGAAGTTACAAAAGCATCTTAACAATTTAATTTAAAAACAATTTAATTTAAAAATCTTTCTTAGTGCACCCCTACACTATAAGCAGAATCGCCATGCAAAATTTCAGCCCTTTAGGTCCAGCGGTTTCGTTTTTGCGTTGTATGTCAGTGTGTCAGTCAGTCAGTGAGTCAGTCAGTTACGGAACTGTTTTATATATATAAATTACTGTAACTATCTTTTTCTGAAATGCTTTTTAACCTATATTGTAATCTTATATTTGCTTATCACATGTTATAAATGCTCATCAGTTAGTAGATGTAATGTTTTTAGATTTTGTTGTAGCTCCTAGTACCCCTGCCCCGAAGTTCCAGATCAGGTCCATACAGACGAGCTGGCGGCGGCTCCAGTTTATAATAACCCCTGAAGAAACAGAGTCCGATTTAGACAAGTGCCATATCAATTTTAACCGAGCAACCCCTAGGGGTGGCATTTGGTGGATCGTTCCTTCTCCAACCCTCTCTGACCTCATAGAGGGACTTTCCAGTCCACGTATTTAACGTACCCATATCCGTACATAGACATGGAGGTATTTAATGGTAGTACCAAAAGTGTAGGAGTTTGAATTGGCTAGATGCCACCACAATTATGACCGAGCACCTCTAAGGGGGAACAAATGGATGGATCGTATCTTTCCCTTCCTCTCTGACCTCATAGAGGGACTTTCCTGTCCAAGTATTTAATGTACCCATATCCGTACATAGACATGGAGGTATTTAATGGTAGTCCCAAAAGGGTAAGAGTCCGAATTGGATAGATGCCACCACAATTTTGATCGAGCACCTTTAAGGGCGACAAATGGAGGGATCGTACCTTCCCCACCCTCTGATCTCATAGAAGGACTTTCCCGTCTATGAATTTAACATGCCCATATCTGGCCTAAATACGAAAGTTTTTAACGGTGCTTGTCAGGATTCGATCCGAGCACCCTCAGAACTGAAAGCAGAAGCGCTACCGATAGACTACCGTGGACCCCTTATTTAAATTTTAATTTAAACAGTGGATTTAGAACCTTTTAAAAATATGTTACTGAATTAATTTTATAAAATGTTTTTTTTTTTTATATCTGAAAAATACGCCAATCAAATTTTTGGAACTAGAATATCTATACAAATGTCGGCATGGCTAGAGTGCGAATTATTTCCTGAAAGTTTGGTAAAACACACAAAAGGTTATTTTCATGCAAATGGATCGAATTTAATGAGATTCTTTGATCGCTGACAGTATGATATAAATTCTAAATTCCTATATGCACGCTTACAATAAATTTTGAAACAACTTTTACGATCTAGTACATCAAAGTTAGGACTGGAATATGCATTAAATATGTAGCGTACAATAAATATGTTAGAGTTGCTATAAAATATACTATGAAGGAAAATTATTTAAAATAATACTGCAGTTATGTAATATATACTCCTCGTATCATATCATAAGAGTAAAAGCAGCATAAAATAGATTTAAAATGATATATATACTATAAAATAATGTATTTTGTAATATATCTAAAATATTATACGCTATAATCTGTACTATACCTCGATAAGATATTATTTAAAACAAGCGCTATAAATCTATTGCAATTTTAAAATTCCACAGTGATTCTGATGGATATGTTATAGATATAAATGTGCCGAATCAATGACTGAAAGAGTA
The DNA here is from genome assembly GCA_907164885.2 of Dolomedes plantarius. Classification (NCBI taxonomy): domain Eukaryota; kingdom Metazoa; phylum Arthropoda; class Arachnida; order Araneae; family Dolomedidae; genus Dolomedes; species Dolomedes plantarius. Next base: position 205,830,896 of record OU015490.1, on the reverse strand, counting down.
GAATTTGTTCATTTTAAAATGCTTCTGACATACAATATATTGTATTAGAGTCATAAATTATGCCAAGGTGTAATTTTTTTATTATTTTTTATTAAAGCAATACCACTTAGACATATATCTACACACTATTATATCTACAAAACGAAATAACATTTAGAAATATTGGAGCAGAAACAACAGTCTAATTCGGTTGATATCCATTCGCCCTCATCAGTTCTCTGGCATCCCAATATCTGCCATAAAGACAGTTACTTGATAATGCGGAGCACGGTGGCAAATGTTGGGCATCCATAGGCACTTCCATACCACAAGGCATAAAGGTGTACTGTAATACCGTATAAACAACTGCGATAGTATATTGTATAAATAAGCACCATCGCACACGTCATAAAACATCCCTATTGTGTACTTAATGCATTTACAACCATCATACAACCATATTTTTGTACTATATTAACTACCATCATACCTTCTACCATAATGTGTTGAAGAAACAGCTATTATGGTATATATTTCATGAAATAAATCTGGAACCATATTTGTGTACTTAAAGCATTTACAACCATCATACAACCATATTTGTGTACTGTGTTAACTACCATGACGTGTTGAAGAAACATCTATTATGATATATTTTTCATCAAATAAATCTGGAACCATATTTGTGTCCTTATTGCATTTACAACCATCATACAACCATATTTGTGTACTTTATTAACTGCCATGACGTACTGAGGAAACATCTATATTGATATATTTTCATGTAAGTAAAATATCATGGTATACTGTCCAACAAAATATCTTTACTTCATTTTTTTGTTCTCTTTCCATTTCAAAAAAGACCTCAAAATGTTAAAACAATCAGTGACACATCCCAATCCAAACTGATTTGGAGGAAATCTGATATATGTCAGTATGAAACTTATTGAACCTTGATAAATTCTCGGGAGAAAGTGTAAAAGCAAACAGAATAATTAGATCACTGATAGACAATATTTTATTCTGTTGTTATACGTCATTTCTGAGAAAATGAACAACAACCGCAATGTATATTAGACCACTTATTGTTACTATGTATTAATCCAATTGGATTCGCTCACATCAATGTTAACCTCTAGAGAAAATTTGTCCACGCATTGCCGACTGAGGTTTAAACATTTTTTTTAGTTGTATTCCATAATAGAGAAATATATTTTAAGTCTCGGGGCATTTTTCATTTTTTAAATGCAAATAATATTTTATAATTTAAATTATTCAAGGAAACAAATCTGGTATAGTGTGTTTTAAACGGTTCTAAATTGCTTTGGTGGACGCAATTTATAAAATGAATCCTGTTGTAAGATTAAGAAAAGTTCAGGCTGTCTGCAAATGCCATTTTTATTTGATTATCAATATTTATGTAGCTGATAATAGTAGACAGATTTTCTCCATCCACTCTTAACATTGAGGGAAACGAATCGAATAGGGTTAGTACAAAGCAGCCTTAAAGCAATAATGAACAAGTTTCTGAAAGTAATTATCTATAAATAATCAAGATGACTAAAGCATTTCCTTTTTTATATTTAAGTATTATTCAATTCATTAAACCCGATATAAATAATTTTCTAAGGAACATCACATACTCCATGAAACAACCTTTTGTACTTACTTTATTTACAAGTAGTATTGTACTATCACATTTTCGTACTCTTTGAACCACCATAACGTGTTAAATAAACAACTATTATAATGTATTTTTTCAAATAAGTAAAGTATTAGGGTATACTGTCCAATTAAATGCAGGGTGTCCCGGCTAAAGAAATCCAAAAGTAAAGGCTTATTTTCACGGAACTACCCATTAGAATTTTTATAAAAATATTTAAATAGAAAGAACATCTCACCAAGTTTTAATATTAATCATAGATTTCGATCATAGTATCATGATTTCAATGAGCTCACATTTTGTAGCACGACTAACGTCTAAATGGCAATCCAGTTTTCTCCAAGTGTTTCGTAGCATATCAGGAGTTATTAGACTTTTTTGCTTGGGGATTCATTAAATCCGTTGTGAATAAACAAAAAATTGGAACTGTGGAGGAGTTGAAGAAGCGTGTCATTCAAGCAATTTGTGTAATAACTCCTGATATGCTACGAAACACTTGAAGGGAACTGAATTACCATTTAGGCGTTAAACGTGCTCCAAAAGGTGCACACATCGAAATCTGTGATACTATGATCGATATTAAAACTTGTTGAAATGTTCCCTCTATTTAAATAATTTAAAAAAAATTCTAATGGGCAGTTCATTAAAAATAAGCAAAAATTTTTGGATACTTTTAGCCCGGACACCCTGTATAACTGCTTTCTTTTCTTTCCTCTTTCCGTGTTGAAAACCACCTCAAAATGATTTCGAATGGTAAAACAATCGGAAACATCACCCACTCAGAGTTCCGTTGCGACAAATCTCATGTATTTGAGTAAGAAACCAACGGAGATTTGATAAGATTTCAGGATCGAAAGTGTAAAAACAAATAGTATAATTAGAATTCCGACAGATAAAATTTTATTCCAGAGTTTTATCCTTAATGTTTTATAGGGAAAAAACCCTATCCTTCACTTTTTAACTTTGTTTGTCACAGTGGCCTATTTTATCATATTTAAGGTTGTCTTATTTGTAATTTATGTTGTTTTTGACACCGTGATTGTTTTTATCACCCTTTATACTCGACTGTGCTTTACACCTTTTACTGTTTTTATCATCTTTATGTATATTACCATTTTTGTCATCTTTTATTTATATGACACTTTTGTCACCTTTTTATATATGACTGCTTTTTCTTCATGGCTTTTGTTTTTAATCACCTTTTACCTGTTACTCTTTTTGTCATCTTTTATGCATTACGGTTTTTATCACTTTTCTATCTAAGGCTGTTTTTTCCCTCAATTGTTACTGTCACTTTGTTATGGTTATTATGCGTTTTGTTCACTTGATTATCTATATACTATTAAACAGTTCCGTAACTGACTGACTTACTGACTGACATATATATATATATATATATATATATATATATATATATATATAGATATAGATATATATATATATATATATATATATATATACATATATATATACATATATATATATATATATAACAGTTCCGTAACTGACTGACTGACTTACAACGCACAGACCAAACTGCTGGACCTAAAGTGCTGACATTTTGCATGGCGATTCTTCTTATAGTGTAGGGTTCACTAAGAAGGATTTTTGAAAAATTCTTCTTAGATTTTTAAAAATAAAATTTTTAAGCTGTTTTTATAACTTTTTTTAAAGTTTGCATTTAAAATAATAATTTGAGGGTTATAAAATTAATATCACGAGAAAGATCATAAAAATTCCTTAAAAATTAAATTATATAATGAAATTATATAATATTTTTCGAATCTTTACGTCAATTTTCTGATTTTTGATGAATTTTTAAAGATTATTTTTTAGAATGTAATTTATTAAATGCTGATCACGTGATTTCTTTTTCTGGTACTTTAAATTAATTATCGTCACGTTCATAGAAACGAAACAGACACAATTTTTTTCTTGCTAATGCTGCAGACGATTGGAAATTATCCAAAAAAATATTAAAATATAGTAACAGATTTTTTTTTTCCCAATGCGGAGGCACTTGTCGTCAAACATTCGTCTATACTACGCCAAAATTTTACTGCCCATTTTTTGGTGAGGGCACCATATAGGCAGACAGCATTACCCCCTATGAAGGGGCGACAGGAACGGAGGCATTTTTTGTGGCGTGACGCCAGGATTCGATCCGAGCACCCTCAGCGCCGATAACCAGCGCGGTGTACCACTGGGCCGCCACAAGCCCACAGTAAAAGATATGTTCCTCAACCTGTACTATATTAACTGGACTATATTCTTTAGTATGTCATATTAGATTTAATTTGAATATTTTCTTCTACATTATTTTGTCTATGAAAATATCCTTTCCGATTTTTTTATAAATATATTTTTTCATTTTTTTACATCAATTGCATACATTGGTCGTAGTATTTATTTTAAATATATTTAAACATTTTTTGGCATTAATTGCATACATTGGCCGTTGTATTTAATTTCAATGTACTCAGTATCGAAGTACGGATTTGCAGCTAGTTACATATATGCGTTTTGGTTCTCCCTTTGACATGTGCTTGGCGCAGCTTGTCCTCTCTGGTTGTTGTTGTCGTTTCTAATTGCTCCTGATCTAGCAGTGGTAGATAAGGTCCATGCATCCATATATCCACAGTAAGTCCATAAAATGGCGAGGATCGGTAATAAATGCCCTGATCATTACGTCCCTTTTTACAATTGAGAAAGATATTTGTTTTCAGATCAAATTTTAGGTGCCTCAATTGGCCATTTGCAAACCTAGAGAAACAGTGTCCTCTCTGTACCTCGTGCCATCAAACTTCAGTCAACCAACTATCTAAACCTGTTTTATCTCGTTTGTCGGAGAAGCAACATCAATCTTAGCGTAGAGTTAACATCACAATATACATGTGGGAAAATTTCTGAAAGGGATTATCTCTAAACGAGAAGGAACCAAAATACCCAATTTCATTTAGAGTATCTTTCCGTAACTTTTCGTTTAGAGCAGGGATTCCCAAAGGGGTCCAGGTGGACCCCTTGGGGTTCGATAGAAGTTTAAAAAAGGTGTATAGTATTCCAGGGGTCTATTTGGGGGGGTCTATGATATTTTTTTCTGTTTCAAAATTTAATTGAATTATTAGGAATGCAATCTATATATATGTATAACAGTTTCGTAACTGACTGACTGACAGACAACGCACAGACCAAACAGCTGGACCTAAAGCGCTGAAATTTTGCACGGCGATTCTTCTTAAAGTGTAGGGGTGTACAAAGAAGGATTTTTGAAAAATTCTTCTTAGATTTTTTAAAATTAAAATTGTAAGCTGTTTTTGTAACAATCTTCAAAGTTTGTATTTAAAATAATAATTTGAGGATTATAAAATTTATATCACGAGAAAGATCATAAACATTCCTTTAAAATGAAATCTTTTTCGAATCTTTACGTCCAATTTTTGATTTTTGGTGAATTTTTAAAGATTAATTCTTAGAATTTAATTTATTAAATGTTGATCACGTGATTTCTTTCAAATTTTTTTTTCTTGATAATGCGACAGACGATTGAACATTATCCAAAAAAATATTAAAATACAGTAAATGATATGTTCCTCAAACTGTACTATATTAATTGTACTATATTCTTTAGTATGTTCTATTAGATTCAATTTGTATATTTTCTTTCACATTAGTTTGTCTATAAAATTATCCCTTGCGATTTTTATAAATATATTTTTTGATTCTTTACCTCCAATTTCTGATTTTTGGTGAATTTTTAAATATTAATTTTTAGAATTTAATTTATTAAATGCTGATCACGTGTTTTTTTCCTTTTTGTGATACTTTAAACTAATTTCGCATCACGTGCATAACAACGAAATAAATTGACAAAAAAAAATATTTTGTTTTTCTTTCTAATGCGGCAGACAATTGGACATTATACAAAAAAAATATATTAAAATGCAGTAAAATAAATGTTCCTCAAACTCTACTATATTCTTTAGCATGTTCTATTAGATTTAATTTAAATATTTCCTTCTACATTATTTTGTCTATAAAAATATCCGTTTTGATTTTTTTATAATATATATATATATATATATATATATATATATATATATATATATATATATATATATATATATATATATATATATATATATATTTATATATATATATATATATATATATATATATATATATATATATATATATATATATATATATATATATATATATATATATATATATTTGAATATTGGCATTAATTGCATACATTGACCGTTGTATTTAATTTGAATGTACTCCGTATCGAAGCACGGGTATTCAGCTAGTTATTAGATAATAATATCCGTTTTAATATGTATAAATACAGATTTGCATAGGGCGGAGTGATCCGCGCATCTAAAGTCGAGTGTCATGACGCTTTTGTATATGCCTTGAATGCCGCCGTCGGCTTTTATTGGTGTACCAACACTAGGCAGAACTGAGGATATCCAGTGGACCTTAAACAGCACATGGGTCCAACCGATGCAACCAGTCAGAATTAGTTTCGTTTTCCTCTTGTCGGTGTTGTGCGATTATAATCTGTGTTTCTGAAATCTTGTTTATATTTGTGAAATTAAAACTGAAAATAGTACAAAAATAATAAACATAAACCTAATGAACCACTTTTTCTAATTTTTTGTTCATATTCTTAGTCAAATTACTAAGTGCTTTATATGCAATTATTAGCATTATAATTATGTTGTATGCTGTATATTATAGAAACAAATATGAGGGGCTTGATGAAGAAAACAATTCTTTTAAAAGGGATTGATGTAGGAAAAAGGTTGGTAACCACTGGTTTAGAGTAGCAACTCCTTTACACATTTAAATATTCTTCAACCCATTACAGCCAACATAAACAAATTTCTGCACTTCTGTGGCTGCATAAATAAAAAAAACTAAACAAAAATAGGAAATTCAATGAGCCTCTCTATTTCGAAAGTATAGAAAATTAAACGAACAATTTGGCCACTGGTTTTGTTAACTTTAATTTATACTTTGAATACCTAAACCTGTCAGTTTATTGCCCATTGACCCCATAGCGTTAAAAAATTAATGTTCCCCGAATTCCCGCAAATTCTCAATCTGTTCATATGAAAATAAAAAGAAAATACTCTTATTCTTGATATTTTTCTTCCAATTAGCTCGCTGTCTCAGCATTTTCTTTTCCCTTTCTATCACCTAAATGATACTTGCCTCCGCCAGAGGACCGATCGATCATCATTTTCATTAAATGCGCTATTTCTTCACTTTCTTTTTATAACCTCTTCCCACATAATCTGATGCCCATTCATTTCGTTCTCAAAAAGAAAGCTTTCAAACTGCTAAAAAGTTCCCCATTTATATATAATTTTTCCCTTTCACTATCCATCAGTATCTGATGTGACCTATTTTATATGTACTATTCAAAATTAAAACATTCACTGAGCTATTCTTCGCTTGTAAAATACGAAATAAATATATATATATATAGCAGAGATGGGACTGGGAATGATGCATGAAATAGATATATAAAAGGTATTCTTTTACTAGAAGACCTAATGCAGCTTAAAGAATTATATTTAGAAGCTGATTTTATATTAACCCATTTAAGACTGGCGTTGCGAAAACGCAACATTAATTTCTGTATTTTTTAAAGGCATGTTCAAAATTTTGTAGGTCTGAAGTAACATTTTTATTTTATTCTCTATACATCAGTTGATCATAATAATTTTTTTGTTTCCTCATTTCTCCGCTTTTAGCACTTGGAAAAAATTGTTTTTTTTCTGGTGTTTTGAAAGGGAAAAAATGACTATTTTCAAATAATAACCTTATATAGCAGCAAATGTTAAATTTCCGATTTGATGCTTGTTCCGAGTTTACTAGAGACTAAAGAACAAAATGGCTTCAACAGATAAATTATAATTTTTGTTTTTATGTTTCTAAATTCTATTTTTAAAAATGTTGCGAAAACGCAACATCAGTCCAAAGTGTATTACTTATTTCCAATGTGTTTTATCAGCGCTGCCTAGTTTTTCATGCAGTAAATTGGTATTGTTTGCATTTCGGATAAGTTTGTCTCTAGAAAAAAGCGATTTTTGACACTGGAAGAGACGTTGGTGTATTTTCATGGGTTAGATGATGATATTTCAGAATCGTCCTCAACAGAAGCTAATAAGGAACCATAATTCGTCATTATCCGTCCAGATCCGGAGGATTTGACGGATGAAGAAGCTGTTGATGATAATATTTTATGTGAAAATGTCGAATCACCTAAAGACATTGCAGGTGAAATCGACATTTTTTTTCTAATAAATGTAAAAGAAATCAATATAGTAACAAAAAGGAGCATATTGTATGGGAAAAATGGAGACTCTACATGGATGTAATGAATTCTAAAATAAGTTTATTAGAGTTTAAGAGATCTATATTTTTGAGAGAGCCATATGTTTGATAAAAAGGCTTGAAAAAATGCAGATGAATTCTGTTTTACCTAAAACTTCACATATTGGAAGACAATCTTCAATTCAAAATCTAATTCTCAACAAAACTCGGAAAAACCGTATGGCCCATATTATTACTAAAAATAGTGAAAATAAACAAAAAAATGTAGACACTGCAAAAGTCAAACAATTTCTGTATGAAATAAGTGTAATGTACCTCTTCATGCTAAATGTTTCAAAGATTTTATAAAATTAAAAAAAAATTTATAATTTTAAATTTTTATATTTTTTAAATTTTTATACCGCTTTGGACTGATGTTGCGAAAACGCAACATTTTGTAACTCTCGTAAAAATAAATTTAATTTTATGGAAACAACTTATTTGTGTAATTAAAGTTCTAAGAAGTGTTAAAAAACAGTTTGGTGCATTTCCAATAAAGGAATCATGGAGCGGTCCTAAATGGGTTAAACTAGCTGAAAGCCCGTATTTCTCTACGGAGTACATTCAAATTAAATACAAAGGTGCATGTATGCAATTAATATATATATATATATATATATATATATATATATATATATATATATATATATATATATATATATATATATATATATATATATATATATATATATATATGTATATGGGAAGGTGGGGTTAGATGACGAACTTAAGCTTCAAATATTTTTCCTGAATTCAATAAGTGGTTTAAAAACCTGAAATTTACAGAAAGACTTCTTTCAACCTTTATGTTTTATAAAAATAATTGAAACGATTTCACCTCCTCTTGGAAGATGGCAAAATATTCCCTTTCCCCCAAGAAAGTAATTTTCGTCATCTTACCCATTAGGTGGGGTAAGATGACTAAGGGCGGTGTGTAAGATGACGAATCGATAACAATATAAATCAAGATATAAAGATTTATTTAAAAAAATGCAGTGAAACAATTTCACTTAGGTACTTTGTGAAAAAGGCACAGATAACACTAAAAATACAATGACAGATTACCCATAATGAAACAAAAACTTAAAGAATTAGATACAAAAATTAAGAAAAAACATAGGTAATAAAGTTTATATACAAAAATCTCATTTCCAGGGTCTGCCTTTCGCTTCATTATCATCCCAGGCAGAACATTGATCATGTGCCCAAGATTTGCACCTGAAACACTGATACCATAATTCGTCCTTTCCCTCCCCCCCGCAAATAATGCAGTCTTTTTCCAATAATGTTTCAGTATCATAGTCGTCGTCCTCCGCGTATAGATCTTCTTGTGATGACTCATCAGATGACCAGTAATTCCGTTGACGCATTCTAGTTTTCCTTCTTTTCTAGGTGTTTTCGGTAAACATTTAGCTTTCTTTGACGCTAATGTTTCAGCTTTCCTTTTCAATCTTTCCTGTTGTTTCAGTTCCATCAATTGTTTTTCTTTCTTCTTTTTTCAAGAGCTTGTTTTACAGGAGATACAGAAATGTGGTAAGAAGGCAGTTTCTTCCTTGGTTTCCTGGTTGTTTTCTTGCTGTCCATCCGAAGTGGAGGAAGAACTGAGGAAGTTGATGACTGTAGAGATAGGGTTGATGAAATGGTAGGTTCAGGAGGAAAGGCTGATGAAATATGCTGCTGAAAAAGGTTAGGATAATCTAATTGGTTGCTTTCAACAACGTCAGTGGTGTATGAAGTGTGAAAATCTTCGTCTGTGAAAATATTGTTGTCTAGAGGCTCAATGCCAGTAGCTCTGAATCCGTTCACAGCAATCTGGACAGTACTAATTTTAGGGTAGGCTCCTCGTCATCTTACCCCACAACTCTAATTTCGATTTCAACTTGTTTATCAGTATCCAAGCTTATCGTAAATAAACTACAACATACATGATTTTTAACGTTACGAGTTGTCATTTGAGAAAGAAAAATGGGGGAGAAAAAATAACTTACCGTAGTCGGGTAATTCCTTCCGCTGTGAAGCCCGAAATTTACAAACACAGATTAAAGAAATACATTTGAGTCACCACTACTCACAAAACGATCTCAACTTATATTACCTGTAGTGGGAGTCATAACCCAATACTAGGGTCTTAAGAATTGCCTGGACAGGTGCTGCTATCTATGATTGCGTCGGAGAAATACCGAGTTCGTCATCTTAGCCACTTCGTCATCTTACCCTACTTTCCCCTACATGTAATAAATACATTGATAAATGTATGCAAATGATGAAAAAGAAACGAAAAAATATATTTATAAAATGTCGTAACGGATATTTTTATAGACAAAATAATGTAGAAGAAAATAATCAAATTAAATCTAATAGAACATACTAAAGAATATAGTACGGTTAATAAAGTACAGTTTAAGGGACATATCTTTTACTGTATTTTAATATTTTTGGGATAATGTTCAATCGTCTTCCGCATTAGCAAGAAAAAGAAATACATATTTTTGTCTATTTCGTTGTTTTGAACGTGACGCAAAGTTAGTTTAAAGTATCACAGAAAGAAAAGAAACCACGTGATCAGCATTTAATAAATTAAATTCTAAAAATTAATCTTAAAATATTCATCAAAATTCAGAAAATGAAGATAAAGATTCGAAAAAGATTTCATTTCAAAATATTTTTTAAGATCATTCTCGTGATGTAAATTTTATATCCCTCGGATTATTATTTTAAATGCAAACTTTAAAGAATGTTACAAAAACAGCTTAAAAATTTAATTTAAAAATATCTAAGAAGAATTTATCAATATTCTCGCTTAGTGCACCTCTACACTATAAGTAGAATAACCATGCAAAATTTCAGCCCTTTAGGTCCAGCGATTTGGTCTGTGCGTTATATGTCAGTCAGTTAATCAGTCAGTCTGTCAGTCAGTCAGTTACGGAACTGTTATATATATATATAGATGACTATATCTGAAAGTTAAGATCTAAAATTAAGACATGATATGTTTGTCTTTCACATGATTCCCATTTTTAAATCGCTGTATTAAATTTTTTATTACACTATTTAACTCACTTTTGTTTCAATTTTTCCCTTTCACCATTCATACGTATTCGATGTGACCCAGTATATATGTATTATTCAAAATTAAAACATTCACTAGGCTATAATTTGCTTGTAAAATACGAAATAAATACATATAGCTAAGATGGTACTCGGAAATGATGTATGAAATAGATACTAAGAATGAATAGATACGAAGAATGAATAGATAGAAAGATACGAAGAATGAATAGATAGAGAGATACGAAGAATGAATAGATAGAAAGTAGTCTTTTACTAGAAGATCTAATACAGTTTAAAGTATTTTATTTAGAAGCCGATTTTATATTAAATGATTATCTATCTGAAAGTTAAGATCTAAAATTAACACATGATATTTACATCTTTCGCATGATAAACATTTTTAAATCACTCTATTAAAATTCTTTTTTTATTACACTATTTAACTCATTACGTTTCAATTTTTCCGTTTCACTACCCATCCATATTTGATGTGACCCAGTTTATATGTGTTATTCAAAATTAAAACATTCACTAGGCTATTATTTGCTTGTAAAATAGAAATAAATATATATAGCTAAGATGGGACTGGCGAATAATGTATGGAATAGATATATAAAAGTTAGTCTTTTACTAGAAGATCTAATACAGTTTAAAGAATTTTATTTAGATGCCGATTTTATATTAAATGATTATCTCCATAGTTCATAACCTAAAATTTGTTTTTTATATGACTCGTTGTTTCTTTATCGCTCTCAAATTTTTCTTTATTTTACACTGTTTTACTGTTTTTTATTTCATTCTTTTCAGTATGCGTGATTTTAAACTATTTAGTTCTGAAATGGTCGCTTTTAACTCTCAAGTAATTCATCAGTTTAGATGAAACCTTTTTTTATCAATGCTAAATCGTTTCTATGTGCAATTTTCCTTTAACTAGAATTGGGAAAACTTTAATTATTTTAGTCATAGATTTCCCTACCTTAGGATTTGTTTAATATCTGAAGTAAGATGTCCCTTAACTATATTAGGTAGATGATTTAATTAATATAGAATTGATGCAAGTGGGAAAATATCCATTGCTTCAGTGCTGTTCTACAGTTTTCTAAACGTCGTAATATTTACTTTCTGATGCCAGTTTTGTCAGCTTCGCCAGAATGTCACTTTTTTAAAATTCACAATGTGCGTTTATTTTTCGTGGAGATTTGCCTAGTTGAATTTTGCAGCGGAGAATTTCTTCTTCCAGTTTATGTATTAATTTGACTTGGAAATTAATTTTAATTCGAAGTTTGTATATAATATTTAAGAAATGAAGATAAAAACCGCCGTGGTGAATATTTAATTACTGAACACCAACCACATTTAAAATAATTAAACTTACATAACAGGAATGTCAAGGTAAACAGTGATAAAAACAATATGGGAATAACTATATATTTATAAGAACCAAAAAATGAAAAAGATTATATCTGGCACGAAGACAAAATTTAAGCGTTTTTTCTAATGCTTTTATTAAATATATCAGTTTTCATTTGTTAGAATTATTAAAATTTCTAAATTTTTAAATAGTTTTGATAGAATTAATAATTATTTTTCGTTTAATTGTTTCGCCAAGTTATTCATATCTAACACATATTGATACTTGCAGTTAGTATCAATACAGTTAAATGTTGATTGCCACAAAAAAAAGTGAAAAGAGCCTCAAAGAAGTGTTGGCCGAAGTTTGGCTACCCCTGTTGTACAACATGCTTAATGTATATAGACCCCACCGGGTTTAGTTACCGGCCGCAGACGACTCTAAGTCCCTACTTTCATTTAAGAAAATCAGTGCCACGATCCTAATCAGCATGTAAGGTTTATATAAGAATCGATTCATAATCGAACTTTTAAGTGAATAAAGTTAAACAAGCCGCTTAAGATATGCTGATTGCGGCATACGCGGTTGGTATAAATACCAAGCAGCTAGATTAAGGAAAGGAAGAGAGCTAACGGAGTGAGAGGAGTAGTACTGCTGGCGAAACGAAGTATCGAGCTGGAGCTAGGCTTAGCTAGATTGCTTCAAACCTGCGCGAGTTCTTGTTAGGCCCAAAGTTTACGTGGCAGCACTGCTAGTTGAATTTCAAAGTATCTGTGAGTATTGCAAAGTATATTTTTCTTGAATGAGTAGTTATACAAGTGAATATATCGAATTGTATTTCCCTTGTTTGAATGATATATATATCTCGTACTAGTAGTACGTACGCTTTATGTTGAAAAGCAATTTGATATATCTAAATATTTAAATAAACATTGTTGTTATGTAAGAATTGTGTTTGACTGAAATTATTTAGTCTGCCACTTCAGGATATACATACCCAAAGTTAGAGTAGAAGTGCATAATCTCTATAAGCATAATGCATTCTATTACCATTTTAAAGATTAAGATCTCTGCTTCGTGCGAATTGTTAATTTAGAATTACACATCTTATTGTTTGTTTAAAAATCGAAGTATAGACATTATAAAAAAAATCTTCCCCTAGACCACGTGCGCTAGTTTTTTTTTTATAATTTTACTATTATCAATCGCACTGAACTTTTAAATTTAAAAATAGTTTGCTTTTAGTATTATTCTGTGATTTCATTTATCCATTTCTTTATTGACAACATCCAAGTAGGTGTACATTATTCTTCCTGCACGGAAAAACCATATATATTATTTCTAGAAGGTGATTTTTGTGACGATCCCTTTCTCTCCCTTCATACATAACCAAAATCAATAAATGGGGTACCATTTTAAAGATTAAGTTCTTCGCTTCTGATGAATTGTTAATTCAGAATGATACATTGTATTGTTTATTTAAAAATCGAAGATAAAAATTGACTTTTGGCCCTAATTTTTTTTCCCTGGACGAGTCGAAACGGCACGGGCAAATAGTGTGAACAAAGAGGTTTTGTAATATAAATATCACATATTCCCTGAGTTTGTATCATATTTAACTTTCAATATTGTCTTCAAAGGTGTTTTGACGTGTACATATCTCATGTTCCCCTGTTTTGTCTTATACTTCACCTCCAGTACTGATACCAAAGGCGTTTTGCAATTGGTTTTGTATTATCCTTACACACCATTGATATTTGACAAATAAACAATTGCTACAAAAGAACCGGTTCTTCTTTCATTCTACTACAAACCACCAACATCGGTGTAAATTTTATCATATGTTAATCGCACGTGAAAGTGTCGCACATGCCAACTAGTATTACCAAATTGTAACTTTTGGGGTGAAAAATTTCCAATCGATATAAAAAGAAATAAATGTAGTCGCCGCAACTCCTTAGAGACCACGACGCAGACATTGCAAAGCCATGTTTGAAAATAAATAACGTTTCCATAACCAAATGTGTACTTTTGAAAACTAGATTTTTGAAGCATACATATTCTGTAAATATGTATCACAAAAATGTATATTTTGTGTGTTATAGATGCACAAAGTATGAATATTTTTGTGACAGAATTTCGCAAAACATACGTTTGGGATAGTTATTCTCAAAATTTGTAGAGACTTTGTGATGCATAATCTCAAAATAGAATGAAAATATACATTTTTGCGTAAATTAATCTTTTACTGACTCCTTTACGTGCTAAACTTGTAAATTTTAGAGTAAGAAATTTAAATCACATGTAAACCATATAAAACATAGCGCATTTTAAAGATTTAAAAATTATTTTCTCAATGAAATTTCCACTTGTTCTATTATTTAAAACAAGCAGATGTAATGCTACAATGTCTGTAAACATCATTAATCCTACGAATTAAACTTCGTATCGTGATACAAAGTAAAGCCTGAATTGTGCAATTTAAATACAATTTTCTCTCCCTATGCGTAATTCTACATCATTATAAAACCTTTGAATCATTTATTTCAAACTCTTTAATCAATCCCATGATCTCACGAGAGTATGATTTCTTAAAAATTCCTTGTGAGTAATTTTTAAAATTTAGTTTGATGTATACCTATAAAGTTAGTTTGATCTATTAGCTTGACTATTAGTTTGTATACTATTGTTGATGTATGCATATAAAACCTAATTTTAAGGGTTTATTTTCGCAATTTTACACAATAAATACGATACATAAAATATTTTACATTAATTTATACCTTGTACACGTAATTATGGGAATTTTTCAGCTGTTCTTACATTCTGTATTTTTCAACTGGTATATAATGGTATATATTTATACTATTATATACCAGTATATATATATATATATATATATATATATATATATATATATATATATATATATATATATATATATATATATATATATATATATATACTGAAGTGCCACTGAATTTATACCAAGAATACATGGATGGTTGAAAAAAAAACTAGCGATCGGGCAAACTGCAAAGGACAATTAGCCTTGACAGTGCGCGGTGAGAGACGGCTCAGGCGTATTGTACGTAGCCAGGGAAGCCAAACATTAGCTCAAATTACCACCCAGTTTAATGACGGTGCCAGTCGTACAGTCAGTAAACGGACTGTGCAACGCTCGCTTCACCGTATGGGTTTCGGGAGCCGTCGACCTACGAGAGTACCATTGCTTTATACTCGCCATCGGGCCGCACGTCTTGCCTGGCCAAGAGAGCACAGAGTCTGAAGTGTAGAGGACTGGAAACGAGTAGCATGGAGTGATAAGTCTCGATTCCGACTACTTAACGCCGACGGGAGGCTGAGAATATGGCGTCAAGCTCATGAATTAATGGATCCTGCATGCCTGACTGGAACTGTACAAGGGCATGGTGGCTCAATCATGGCCTGGGGTGTTTTTTCGTGGCACAGTTTGGAATCTTTGGTGCGTGTACCAACCTCCATCAATGCAATTCGGTACGTAGAGTTGCTGGGTGATCACCTCCATTCGTTTATGCTGTTCTGTTATCCGCACGGTAATGGAGTTTTCCATCAAGACAACTGTACCTCTCACAAGTCCCGGTTGGCTACTGGCTGGTTGGATGAGCATTTCTCTGACTTCTCTGTCATGAATTGGCCACCTAGAAGCCCAGACTTAAATCCTCTTGAGCATCTTTGGGATGTTTTGGATCAAGGCGTGAAAGGCCATCACACACGACCAAAGAACCTTACTGAATTATGGACAGCTTTAGCCAATATTTGCCATTCCCGTGGAACGTTTCCAGAAACTTATTGAATCTATGCTTCGTCGTGTGGCAGCCGTTATCAAGGCCAGAGGAGGCCCAACTCCTTACTAGGTAGGTATCCCTAATTCAGTGGCACTTCAGTGTATATATATATATATATATATATATATATATATATATATATATATATTATATAATAGATACAACGATCAATGTATGGGAATGATTTAAAAAAAAGGAAAAAATATATTTATAAAAAAATCGTAACGGATATTTTTATAGAAAAATAATGTAGAAGAAAATATTCAAATTAAAACTAATAGATCATACTAAAGAATATAATACAGCTAATATAGTGATGAAAATTTCTTTTGCTGTATTTTAATATTTTTTGGATAATGTCCAATAGTATGCCGCATTAACAAGGGAAAACATTTTTTTTGTCTATTTCTTTGTTATGCACGTGACGTAAAATTAGTTTAGAATATCACAAAAAGAAACAAAACTACGTGATCAGCATTTTATAAATTAAATTCTAAAAATGTATCTTTAAAAATTCACTAAAAATCAGAAAATGCAGGTAAAGATTCAAAACAGATATCATTTTAAGGGAATTTTTATGAGCTTTCTTGTGATATAAATTTTACAACCCTCGGATTATTATTTTAAATGAAAACTTTAAAGAATATTAAAAAACAGATTAAACATTTTATTTAAAAAAATCTAAGAATTTTTCAATAATCTCTCTCAGTGCACCCCTACACTATAAGAAAGATCGCCATGCAAAATTTCAGCCCTTTAGATCCAGCGGTTTGGTCTGTGCTTTATCAGTCAGTCAGTCAGTTACGGATCTGTTATATATATATGTAGATATATAAAGGCAATTTCCTCTCACTCACTTAATCAGTGATCACTATTTTTCTCCTCTACAGTTTCATTAGTATTTAACTGATTATTTTTCTATACCTAATACAACAAGAATGCAATATGTAATTTTATACCCTCAATTCATTAAAATTAATAAGAATATACTGTCCCATTTTTATAAACTTTTATTATTTTATATTTTATTAATTCTTCATACAACTAACAATCAGTAAAAATAAAATCTTTCTTCATTATTGGATAAAAGAACAAGTTTGTATTATATTTCATATAAAGGATTACTTTTTAGGTTATTAAAATAGAATTATTTGAAAAATAATCTTTTTTTCCAGTAAAGATTAATTGAAGTAACATAAATTTTTTTTTGAGAGAGATCGAATGCTTACCAAATAAAGAATTAATTGTAATTTCTGACAATATACTTTTTATATATTACTAGCTGAAGTACCCGGCGATGCCCGGGATTTTAAGAATGTTTGTTGTTAACCAAAATCAATTTAAAAATTAACACAGTATAAATAACATAAAAAATATATGTGAAATGTTATACACGTCTCAGATTTTCAGCCTTTCATCATTGTAATACTAAAATCTGAAAAGTAAAAATGTCAAATTCTCTAATGTTTGTTAACCAAAATTAATTTAAAACTAAGCACAGTATAAATAACAGAAAAAATCCTTGTGAAATCTATAAATATATAAATTTATAATAAACTCCTCAGAATTCAGCTAGAATCAGCCTTTCATCATTGGGGTAAAAAAAGAAGCTGCAATTACAGGTTCAGCAGAAATTTCCAATAGAACAATGATATGACTGCAGCGTTGCCTCTTAAAAAATGAAGTGTTTGATTGAGGGCTGCAAACCATTCAACTCCTCTCCACATTTAACTCCTATAAACATCCTCTACATATTAAATTCCTTTTCTCTCCATAATAAACTCCTCAGAATTTTGGTATATTCAGCCTTTCATCATAGTACCACTAAAAACTGAAACATCCTCTCCAGAAATATAAATTTATTAATTTCAATAATTAAACACACACAAATATATAAATTACGCAAAAGTTTTTTAACCAACATTTGAATAATTCGTAAATGAAAAAGCATATGAAAATAAAGATAAGAACTTCCGGAATCGAAATTAATTACCCTTAATTTTTAATTAATAAAAAACCAACATAATATGAATAAAAAACGATAGTTGTTTAAAACCATATGAAAATAAAGCTATTATAAAGATAATAATAAAAAAAGCATAAAAAAATAATGCTCGCGCATGAAGTTAACGTTACGATATAAAGATAGTAATAATAATATAAACCGCGTGCATAAAATATTTAGCTTTTCAAGCGAAATAAATTAATTTTTAGAAAAAAACTACTTTTAATCGAGAAATTAAATACATTGCACAAAATTTTGATTTTACCAACTTTCCACCCTACAATTTACACCCTACTTCTTTTAAATAGGGTGTAAATATAAAGTTTTAACAGCCAATTGAATGCCAGTTAAAAACGATTGTTGTTTAAAATCATAAAAATTACGCTTATTATAAAGATAATAAAAATAAGCATAGGAAAATAATGTGTGCGCATGAAGTAAACGTTACGATATAAAAATAGTAATAAAAATCTATATATATAAAACAGTTCCGTAACTGACTAACTGACTGATTGACTGACTGACATACAAAGTACAGACCAAACCGCTGAACCTAAAGGACTGAAATTTTGCATGGCGATTCTTCTTATAATGTAGGGGTGCACTAATAAAGATTTTTGAAAAAAAATTCTTAGATTTTTTTAAATTAAATTGTTAATCTGTTTTTGTAACTTTTTTCAAGTTTGCATTTAAAATAATAATTTGACGGTTGTAAAATTTATATCACGAAAAAGATCATAAAAATTCCTTTAAAATGAAATTCTTTTCGAATCTTTACCTCCATTTTCTAATTTTTGGTGAATTTTTAAAGATTAATCTTTACAATTTAATTTATTAAACGCTGATCATGTGATCTTTATCTGGTACTTTAAATAAATTTATCGTCACGTAACAACGAAATAGACAAAAAAAAAATTTTTTTTTCTTGCTAATGCGGCAAACGATTGGACATTATCCAAAAAATATTAAAATACAGTAAAAGATATGTTCCTCAAACTGTACTATATTCTTTAGTATGTCCTATTAGATTTAATTTCAATATTTTCTTCTACATTATTTTGTCTATAAAAATATCCCTTACGATTTTTAAAAAAATATATTTTTTTGTCTTATGGTTAGAATACTAAAAGTTTAAAATAGTTGCGCCATCTACTGAACACCTGTGAATCGAGAATCGCGTCTTTCAAAAGTTGTTGGTTATTTATTAATTAAAAATATTGGAAAGTTCTTGTGGATCTGTAAATATACATGTAGTAACAGTTTTAAAATTTATAAATTATCACCCTACACAGGTGATAATTTATCCGGCGTTGCCCGGGATTTTAAGAATGTTTGTTAACCAAAATCAATTTAAAAACTAAGTACAGTATAAATAACATAGAATAAAAAGCATGTCAAGTGTTATACGCATGAATAAAAAGAAAACCCAACATAAAAAACCATAAATTTACAATAATTTTTTCAGAATTCAGCTAGATTTAGCGTTTCATCATCGGAGCAAAAAAACCCTGAAAAGTAAAGCATAAAATATATATATTTATAATAAACCACTAAAAGTTGAAAAGGAAAAATGTCAAATTGTCTTTAGGAAAGTAAAGAATTTTGAAAAGTAAAGCTGAAAAGTAAAAATGTCAAATTGTCGAATGTTTGTTAACCAAAATCAATTTAAAAACTAAATACAGTATAAATAACATAGAAAAGATTTAGCCTTTATCATTGGACAAAAAATCCTGAAAAGTAAAACGTAAAATATATAAATTTATAATAAACCTACCAAAATCCATTAAAATCTAAACACAGTATAAATAACATAGAAAAAAAAGTATACGAAATGTTATACACATTAATAATATGAAAAATAAAATAAAATAAAAATAATTAATAAAATAATAAATAATAATAATAATAATAATAATAATAATTTAAAAAATAATAAAATAAAAGCTGAAATAAAAAAGCCTCTATAAAAAAGCTGAAAATACAGGTTTAGCAAAATGTGAACGATCCGTATTTGAAACCGCGGCGTGTAGCGTGGTAAATGAACGCTTTTACTGAATGCGCCACAATGACATGCTACTTTATTGCGTAAAGAGGAAAATATTTGACTAAGTTTACTGGAAAGTTGCTATGGGTTGGTGAATATACATTTATTTATGGAGTGAGAGGAGTTTTAAGTCAGAAATAAGTTAGCAGGATAGAAGCTTAGTCTTCAACTCTTCAATAGACACAAAGACATAAGCGAGGGGGGTTGTAGTAGCGATTAAAAAAGATCTCGTGACACTTAGCGTGGTTGATTCGAATTTTCCATCGCGTGTGGTAGTGTCAATATGCCGTTGGATCCGATTTATTTTAGAGTATAAAATCTGACTTGAAAGATTATTATTTTCATTTATTATTCTGGTTTAATATATAACTTGAAACTTTTTGATTTTATTTATTTTTATCTTTTCGCTCGCTGTTTGCCAGCTAACCCTAACGCGAACGCCATATTCAGAGGGGTGATTCCACAAAGTGTAACAGCTTACATTTAGTTTCAAAATTCTTGGTTTTTTATTAATTAAAAATCAACGGTAATTAATTTCGATTTTTGAAGTTCTTCAGACCCTCGGCTGTTTTTAAAGACGCCTGTATGTAAAATTTCACGATCGTTGCTCCTAAACTGTGGATTTCTATACAATTACAGAGATACAAACATTCATTTTTATATATTAGATTTTACAAAGAAATTTGGTTATAAGAAGATATATACAACCTTTCAGAAGAATTAAGACTCGCTGGAAATTAGTTTATTTTAACTATTAACTCAGTTACTTAATTTAGATAATTACTTAGCAGAGTAAATTACTGAATAAATTCCATTAACACGCAACATACATGAATTTCAATGAACTTTATCATAAATTGTCTTAAGATTAAGCTAAAAATACCAGCAAAATATTACAATACATTTCTTTGTTTTCTGCCTTTTTCCCCCACGTTCGATTATGTTCCTGGAAATCTGTTGCTTTGAATTTAGATGAGCAATAAAGTGAACAAATTAAAGCACTGCAGGAAAATTTGCTCAGAATTTTTGTTAAATTTGAAATGCAATAAAGTCAATTTTTCTCCATAAATCTTTTAAACTTTTACACTCGAATGGCTTCGTAATATGGTGCTGTATATATTATATGTTCCAAGAATCATACAAAAGAGTTGATGACGAAAAATGAATTGCCAAAGCCAATGCACTGGAGTGAAGTCACTTATGAATAATTACAAGATAAAAAGAAATTTATATACCATGCTTTTAAATTTTCTGTTGAATCACATGAACTTGACAATTCTATGTATGAATAAATACTTCTTTAAAATTTTTTTGATGAATTATCCCATCAACTTGAAAGAAAATGATCAAATGCGTAATCAATCGTTTAGCTCGGGAATTGGAAGTTAATTTGTGTTTAACTTTTCGTTCCCGTTCCGGCCGAAGGATGGCTGCACCATTCTACAAAACAATATTAACTAAAAATGAATTCAATCCTTCTTAAAGATGGCTAAAAGTATCAAAAGAATGTATTGTCATCGTGTTCTGAGCTATTCTAAAAGTTTCAAATGTCTAGCTAGTCGGGAAGTTAAAAATCGATTGCAAAATTTGTGCTGGACAAACACATAAACAAACAAGCAAACAAGGAAGCGAGTTAATAAAAAATGGTAATAATTATTAAAGCTTAAGAAATGTGATTTACAGAACCATTGCAAGAGATTGTAAGTACACCGTTTTGAAATATTTTCTTAGAAAGTATTTTTACTTTGTGGATCTTAATTTTTCTTTATTTTTTACTTTTCTTTTTAAAGGATACTAAATTGAAGAGATTCAACTATCATTGCAAGATTCGAAATTTGGGATTACTGATGAAAATATGTTATTGTGTGCTGTAAAATGGACTGAATTTAATTAGTATGTGTAAGGCCCTTAATTAATCCTAAATTAACATTCTAACGAAGTTATCAGTGTTAGATACGTAGTACTTTGTACAGTCAATCCTCGTTTTTTTTATAATTAACCCATTAGCGGGCGCGCCCGTGTACAAAGTGCAATATTTTCGTAATTTCGAATGTTTTTTTTTTTTATATGTAAGGTTTGAATGTTCTAAGCAGTTTCTATTTATACCTTCACCCTTTCCGATTCAGGTCTGGTCTTCTGACCCTTGTAATTCTTTCTATTCATTGGTAGTCGTGATTTAATCGTGGTAAACCAGCGATTATACTGGATTACAGTACGACAAAAGCCAGAGTTGATGTAGTTGATCAAATGTGCAGCTACTACACAGTATCCCGCATATCACGAAGATGGACAATGTTATTGGTTTTTAGGTTTTCGGACATAATAGAAATCCATTCGGAAATTGTCCTTAGATCCAATTAACCGAACAGTTTTGAAATAAGACGATTGTATTTGCCTTCTTTGCCCATTAATTATAAATATATCTCAATATTATCAATATTTTATATCTTGTCATAAAACGCAGAATTATTATTTTCAATCTGAAAAAAAAAATTTATTACAAAAGGAATAATCAAGGTTGGAAGAGACGGTGCACTTTTATGCTACGCGCGCCTGCTGGTGTTCCAAATTTTGGCGCTTCCGCTGAAGGTTAACTTAGCTCACGTTAGGTGAGATAAGAGAACGTTCGTTGTTATTGTCACCGTGGGAAGATTACAAATACAGACTTAGTAAGTGTGAATCGCCCTGGTGATGAACTTCAGATTAGTTAATCAAAAAGCGTTAGGATTGATCTTCACTATGGATAGATCACAAATAACACATAGTGATTGTGAATCGGCCTGATGATGAAATTTTAACTAGTCTAACAGGATTATAAGCGTTAGGTGTCTAAAAGAGACTGGACTTAATCAGACCGTGGAAGATCCTTAATTGTTCCTTATTTTGTAACAAAGTTAAAACATGTACAAACCTAATAACTGTGACATATGCGCAGAACTATCTACAGAAAATCTTCGTTTTACTAAAATTCCCTTATCTTGCTATTAAGACAATTTAAGTCATTTGAACCTCGAGTCCTTTAACATGAATGGTGAGAACTACAATTTATGGGGCGAGCCCTCCGTAGTAGGATAATTTAGCAATGCACTCAAAATATCAGCGCTGGAAAGTAAAAACGAATACAGGAAAGAGAATAGATAATGGGACAAACAAAGAAAAGAACAGAACAAAACAAACCCGAAGAAATACTCGTAATAAATGGAGGGAAAAAATAAGTTGGAGCAAGTCATTTGATCAACAATGTACAGCTTCTAAAAGGGTGTCACAATAAATATAAAAGGGGGGAAACTAGTTTTGAACTAATGGATAGGTCCGCATCCGGTCTTGGATCATCGTGTGAGACTGTCACTATAGGCTGTTCACAAACGATGACATAGTAATTATGAATCGATCTTATGATAAACTGTTAATTATTTTAAAAGACCTAGGAGTGATCGCCAATATGGATAGATCACCAATGAACACGCAGTAATTGTGAATCGTCCTGATGCTGAAATTTAACTACTTGGTAATGCCGGAGAGTTAGGTGTGTTTGTCACTATGGACAGGTCACTAATGAAGACATAGTCATTGTGAATGAAGACATAGTCAATGACTATGTTCACCGCCTGACTATGGCGATGAACATAGTTATTATGACCATTATATCGCCATACTCAGGTGATTAGACTGTCTGATAATGAACTTTCAACAAATTCACCAGGACGAGGAAAGTTAGGTGTTGCCTGTATGGATAGATCACAAACGAACACAATGTCATTGTGAATCGGCCTGATGGTGTATTTTTGTCTACTTGATAAGGCCGAGGAGAGTCAGGAGTGATTGTCACTATGGATAGATCACAAACGAACACATAGTAATCGCGAATCAGCCTGATGATGAATTTTTTATTAGTTCATCAGTTCGAGAAGCGTTAGATGTGATTGTTCCTACGGACATCTCACAAATGCTTACCAAGTATTTTTGAGCCGGTCTGAGGACGAACTGTTAACTAGTACGAAACGAGTTGACAACTTTTTATCTTTAGAGGAGATTTAAAGTTCCTGCGTCTCCTGTTTAGTGTTTCCCACAAGTTTCTTGAAAGTTATAAATTCATTTTGTCTCGGTATGCAAAGAGCTGGAAATATATATGATATCACTAGTGTCAAAGCATCATGCCCACTTTATACATTGCTTCAATTTATATATTTTCAAATAAATTTTCATGGCTGTGTTAAATACAAGATGCCTGTCTGTCTGATCTCAATGTACAATAAACCAGGGATTCTCAACCAGGGAAAGTGCGCCCTAAAGAAAAAGGGTTAGTGATATTTAGGGGTGTGTGGGGAGAGCAAAAACTATGCGTAAAATGTATTTTAGTAGTGTTACTGTGTTACACCTGGAGGGGGCTGGTCTTAACGCCTTAACGATTGCATAATTTTCAAGAAAACAGTAAAAAAGTACCTATTTTTTCCAGAGGTTTTCATTTATTTCTTGATCTGCCACATCTAGTTTTAAAAAAAAAACCATCCCCACTTACATTATAAATAATCTTGTGCTGACATCTGGTATGTAAAATAAGAAATAAAATATTTTTAATGAAATGGATTATTTTTAATATTTTTGGTGTGTTACTTTTGAACACTCCAGCCCGGAAATATAACGGACACGAGAAATAGAGGTCGAAACCTCGCCCCGAAATTTTGACGACAGAGAGAAGGAAGGGGTTAAGGTCATCCGAATAAGAGGTGATAGGCATAAAATGGTTGAGAATCACTGCCGTAAAACATTATATTTTAACGACGTGTTGCGGAAAATTACCGTAGTGCTAAAAATCGACCAACTCTTCTTGACGAGTATGATTGGCGCATGCGTAAAACCTGCTTAACTTGCAGTACTCGCTGTAAAACTGCCTGTAATATCTTTATACGTGAATACAGAATCCTATGTTGATTTCGAAATTCATATCATCCTTAGAAAAATAGGAAACTTTTACGAAAATGTTTCAACGAGACGTCCTCTTTCATTGTAAATCCTTCATTGAATACGACTAGTATTAGAATTCTTCACATGTACTTTTAACCAGAATGTCTGAATTTCTAAAGTAAAACTCTCCTGATAGTTAATATTTAGTATGAATTAATATTTTTTTAAGAAACTGGATTGTTTAATCTTGAAGGAATAAAAGTTTTCAGAAATTCCATGATTAAATATAGAGTTAACTATTTAAATAATATTAAAGGAATGAGTGATGAGTTTCTTTTCAACTTGTGGTGCTTGCGTTATGAAATAGTTTCCTTAGAACTTGGGCTGATTGTATGAGACGATTTTACCACAAAAGAAGACTACAACTTTTAATTCAGTTCTAGCACGAGGCAGACTATTTGTCTATGTGAAGTATTATGGTATATTTATACTACAAACGACTTACATAAACGGTACAATTCTGAAATCTTTACGAATACCCTCTATAATAAAAAAAAAACGCACCAAAAAGAAGTTTTTCGCATACAATGAAATTTCGTATGTAAAAATGTTTCGACTGAACATGCAAATGATTAAAATTTAGTATCCAATGAGTGAATAGCGGGAGCTCCAGCACATCAGACCTCAGACATACCGCGCGTACATCAGGTATATATTAGAAGCGATTCTCGATCATACGTTCAAAATTTCTATTGTATTTCGACTGCGGTTATCTTACGCCGACTGTAACAATACCTCGACGAAGGTTTCGTGCTCATTACGAGCATAATTCAGAGTTTGAAAGAGCTCGTGTTATTGGATTGAAAGAAGCTGTTTAGGCAAATCGAAGAATCGCTCGACATCTGGGTTGAAGTAATACATCGA
The DNA here is from genome assembly GCA_907164885.2 of Dolomedes plantarius. NCBI lineage: Eukaryota > Metazoa > Arthropoda > Arachnida > Araneae > Dolomedidae > Dolomedes > Dolomedes plantarius. The sequence goes on along the minus strand of OU015490.1, from coordinate 205,804,757 downwards.
TTAGACGATGCTGAAAAGAGTGGCTCAACAACGGCAGATTTGAGCAGCGTCAGGATGGCAGCGATCGACCTAGGACCACAACAGAAGGGAAGCCATAATCATTGTCAAATGAACTGTCACAACACCAGATTCCTTATCAACCATTCGACGTCTGACCCGCACACAAGTGTCCAACATAACTATTGACAGAAGACTGAGAGAGCGGAATTTACTCTCCCGCTGACCCCTCACCTGTACACTGTCAAATCCGATTACAGTGGTGCTTGACTATATCAGTTTGGAACTGCACTGACTGGGGACGTACAGTCTTTAGCGACGAGTCCTGAATTCAACTGTGTCCTGACGACCACCAAAGATGTGTTTGGAGATGTCCAAGGCAGCGTGGGGATCCTTGCCTTACTATCGCACTCTACATAGGCGCACAACAGGGGGTTATGGTTTGAGGCTCCCTTTCCTTCAGATAACAGGACCCCTTTGGTAGTTCTTAGTGACACACTTACAGCACAGCGGTACGTAGATGACATTCTGCGACCCGTTTTGTTGCTCCTTTTCTTGATCTACCCCAGACTTACTTTTCAACAAGATAATGCTCACCTGCATTCGGCACTTGGTTTTATGAATTGTCTTTAAGCTTGTCGTTCACTTCCTTGGCTACCTAGGTCGTCAAATCTCCCTTCCCCCCATACAGCATATTTGGAACGTGATGGGAAAGAGGTCAAAACTATCCCGGAATGCTGTCAATTTAGAACCGACAATTAGAGACAATTTGGCACGAAATCCCGCAGAACACCATCCGGGTACTTTATGAGTCTGTGCCACGCCGGATGACAGCTTGCATCCAGGCCAAAGGTGGACCAATGCCTTAATGACTTCCTCATTTTGTAATCAAACTCTGAAATGAACCATTTAATTGTTCTGAAATTTTAATCGTTTTTTTCCGTGCATGTTCTTCACTTTACCACCAACTTTTGTTGAAATTTTACATATCCTTCTCGGCGCGGCGACTTTTTTCTAATGGAGTTTATTAGCTATGAAAATAGAATAACTAATCAATCATACAACTTTAGGATATATTTATACTGGAAATAACTTACAGAAATGGCAAGGGTCTTAAACCTTTATATTTGTTAATTATTAAAATGTCAGGGTGGATCATATGAAAACGGAACAAGAGCCATAGAATAAAATGACATAGCTTATTTCACACGTAATCTTCAATGCTACACAAGCACTTGTCCCACTACTTCACCAAGAGGTGAATACCCTGCTGAAAGAAGTCCTCTGGCTCAGATCCGAACCAGTTACGAACATTGTCCATGATTTCGCTGTCCGAGTAAAAACGGCGACCTTACAATGCAATTTCCATCGGACCAAAAATGTGAGATTCACAGTACGATAGATCCGGTCTATGTGATGGATATTGCAACATTATCCACCGAAACTTCGCCAACGTGGTCTGTGTAAGAGCGGCCATATGTGGCGATGCGTTGTCACGCAGCAAAACCACTCCAGGAACTCAAGGAGAAGGGTCTTTCCTGATCGAACAAACACGTCAGCATGACTTTTTCACAACTCTCCACCATCTTGGACTTCTTTGGTGGTGGGAGCTCAGATGTTTACACTATTGACTTTGTCGTTTGCTTTCTGGTTAGAAGCGATGGTATCAAGATTAATCAACTGGCAGAATTCTGTCTAGAAAATTGTCCCCAGTTTGATATCTCAGAAGATGTTGCAAAGACAAACTTTTGCCGGACGATACTGTTAGCCAACCGTCAGAGCATATCGCGTGCTTCTGGGTGATTACCTAGGGCAGGGGTCGGCAACCTACGGCTCTTTTGATATAAAGTTATGGCGATCCAGTTCCATACGAAAAAATTAATAATTTACCATCAAAACCCTTAAAAAATAAGAAAATATATTTTTAAGTGCCTAATTTCTCAATAGGTTCTATTTTCAAAATCTTTAATTACAAATCGCTCCGATTAACATGACCGTATTGAGATAAATTTGAACAGATGTTTTGTTCTTAGAGATGAGACTCCGTACCATGTTTATCTTTCAGCCAATAGCATTCCATTTCCGTCTCACCCAAACAGCCACCGTCTAGAGTCTAGACAACACGCCTAGACTAGACGTGTTGTCAGTCAGTCATCCTCGGATAGCGCGGTCGACGTTACTTTGCATGTGTGTTCATTTAATCACTTGCGGTTTTTGCGTGTCTATTCGTTTGTTGTTTCAAGAAGAATACGATTTAGAAGCGAATTATCTTCCCAAAGGTATGTACGCGTATAAAATAATAAAATCAGTAACAGAATTGGATTACATATCTGAGGATCGTGTTAACAAAGTACTAATGGTAAATAAATCGTTTGCCGTTTTAGATAGCTAAGTAAAATTTTAAAAATAATTTTTTCAGCTCCGCCACCAGCATGGCATCTGGTAAAAAAAAGAGAAGAACTCAAGAAGGAAATCGAGAATTCAATCAGGATTGGACTGAGTCGTTTGCATTCATATCTAACACAGATGGCCTTCCGACTTCTCTTATTTGCCACGAAAAACTCAAAATAAAAAGTCAAATTTAGAGAAACACTTCACAAAACATACCCAGTTTGCTGGTAAATATCCAACCGGTGACGCACGAAAAAAAGCTGTTCAAGAACTCAACAAAAAAACAACAGTCAATTCCATGCTAAGTAACTGGGCGCAATCTTCCAAAATTGTATATCTGGAAAGCTTTGGAGTATCATTAGAAATTGCAAAAAGAGGAAAACCATTCACAGAGGGTGAGTACGTCAAAGATTGCTTTATAAGTGCATCTGAAGAACTGTATCGTGATTTTAAAAACAAAGCAGAAATCATGAAAAAAACAAAGATTTGCCATTATCTGCTAAAACAGTACAAGATAGAACTGCTAAAATGTCTTCAAATGTAATACATATGCAAGTGGAAGACATTCAAACGGCTACTGCCTTATCACTTGCTATAGATGAGTCTTGCGACATAAAAGACACGGCACAAGTTACCGTTTTCGTCAGGTATATGTCGTCCCAAGGTCTAAAAGAAGAACTGCTAGGATTGCTACTGCTCTCAAAGCAAACTCGTGGAGAAGATATAGCAAATGCTGTGTAAAAATGCCCGGAAGAGAATGGAATCGATATAAATAAAATCGTTTCTACAGCAACTGATAGAGCCAGAAGTATGACAGGAATACATAGAGAGGTAACATCAATTTTTCAGAAAAAAATAAACTACGAAATTCTAACATTTCACTGCATAATTCATCATGAAGCGCTTTATGCCCAAACATTTCCGGCCGAAATAGTTGAGGTCATGAACTTGGCAATTAAGATTATTAGCAGCATTTTGGCAAAAACATTCTACCATCGCCAGTTTAAAGATTTCCTTGAAGAAATAGATAGCCAGTTTTCTGACCTACTTCTGCACAATAAAGTGCGATGGCTTTCCAGAGGTAACGTATTGCAACGTTTTGATTTGTGCTTGAGTGAAATAAAAACATTCCTCAATGAAAAAAACATTGACCATCCCGAATTGGAAGAAGACTATTGGCTGAAAAATTCAACTTCATGGTAAATACCACAATGAAACTAAATGAACTAAATCTAAAACTGCAAGGAAAGGGCAACCCAGCCTACTCCTTGCTTGAAGAAGTAGTTTGCTAAAAAAAATAATTCTTTTTGTTGAAGACATGGAGAGAGGTAAATTGCATCATTTTAAAAATCTGAAGCAATATCGCGATGAGACCAATGCAACTATTGACACGAATTACTTCAGCATAGCTTTAAAAAAAATGAAGGAAGGAATCGCTGAGAGATTCGAGCAATTCAAAACAAACAAAAGTACTCTCGCGTTCATAGTAAATCCTCTCAACACAAATGCAAATGAGATCAACATCGAGCCATTTGGAATTGATGCTGGATCGCTTCAAATGCAATTGCTAGATTTGAAAACCAAAGACTTATGGAGTGGAAAGTTAACAGAACTCAAGAGCAAGTTGGTAGAGTTGGAAGTCCAGAAATGCATGCACATCGCGCAGCACAAGTGGACAGCTCTAAAAGAAATTCCGCATGGTTAGACCCTCACATTCGGCGCATGGAATAGTCATCCAGAATGCTACACTAAGGTGAAGAAGTTGGCATATGGAGAGCTGACGATTGTCAGGACGACATATTGTGCGATCAAGCGTTCTCTTGCATGAATATAATAAAAAGTAAAGTTAGAAGTCAGCTAACAAATAAAAATCTAGAGTCGTGCTTGAAACTTAAAACAACAAGTTATAAGCCAGATTTAATCAAAATTTCAAAAGGCAGGCAAAGCCAATGCTCCCATTGATGTAACTATCTATATTTGTGTTTATATATGAATAAATATTATTCCGTATTTAAAGCCATTTATTTTAAATCAAAAATCAAATATATATTAGCAAATACTATAATATTGAAACGAAATGTTTAGTGGCTCTTTAAAAACTGGGAAATTTTGTAAATTGTAACTTTTAGCTCTTCCGTTTCAGTAGGTTGCCGAAGCCTAACCTAGGGCAAGTCCATTTCCGCAATAGGGGTTGCCTTCCTTACCTTTCACTCTACCTCTACAGAAATTTTCATGCCATTCATACAAAAATAATTGAAATTATAACCACTGTTCCGTTTTCGTTTGATCTTCCCTTATATATTAAATATTCAGTTATATATACTATGATATATTTATGCTGGAAATAACTTTGCGAAACGACAGAGATCCGAAATGTTAAGTATATTAGATATGAAAATATACTATATAATCGATTATACAGTTTTATAATATATTTATACTGGAAATAATTTACCGAAATGGCAGGGATTTAAAATTTTCTTGTATATTTGCTATGGAAATCTGTTAAATTACCAATTATGAAATTTTATTACATATTTATGTTGGAAAAAAACTTATCGGATTGGCAGGGATCTGAAATTTTCTCGTATATTAGCTATGAAAATAGATTAATTATAGAGCTTTATAATACACTAGCAGCCCGTCCCGACTTTGTCCGGGTTGAACAAAATATTATACCAATAAATTTCCAGTTGATAGCCAATAAATTGTAAATCTTTTTTTACCTTAATAATAACATATCTAATACATTAAAATAATTTTATGTTAGTTAATAATTAAAATAAATTTTTTAAAAGTAAAAGGCGTGCCGGAGAACGGCTAGGTTCGAACCGCTAGTGTCAACAGAAGCCCACCGCGACAGCACCACGATAAGGATCGTTGAAATCTTCGGAACAAAAAGCGGTAGAAGACAGTAGCGGAAACAATGGAGATTGTTAGGATTAAGCCCCTAACTTTATTTCTACTGATTAGATATACATAATATATAGCCTATGTCCATCTGGAATAATGTACCTTTCAAACAGTGAAAGAATTTTTCAAATAGGTACAGTGGTTCTGAAGATTACCCTCCACGTACAAAATCCCCTCTCTCTTTATATATTAGTATAGATTTATGCAAGAAATAGCCTACCGAAACGGCATGATTCTAAAACTTTAACTTATATTAGTTATGAAAATAGATTAAATAACCAATTTTGGAATTTTAGGATATATTTATGCTGGAAATGACTTACACAAACGGCAAGGTATGGAATCGTTACGTACATTAGCTAAGAAAATAGATTAAATAATGCAATTTTAGAATTTTATGACATATTTAAGCTCGAAATAACTTACCGAAACGGCAGGGATCCCCAAATCTTTACGTACATTAGCTATGAAAATAATTTAAATAATCAACTATAGAGTTTTATAATCAATTTATTTTGGAAATAACAAAACGGCAGGCATCTGAAATCTTCCCGAATGTTAGCTACGAAAATCGATTAAATTATCAATTATAAAATTTTATGATATAAATATGCTGTAAAAAACTCATTGAAACGACTGGGGACTGAAATCATTACGAATATTAGCTATGGAAATATATTAAGTAATCATATATAGAGTTTAAGGATATATTTATACTGGAAATAACTTACAGAAACAGCAAGGGTATGGAATCCTTACGTACATTATCTACGAAAATAGATTATACAATTCAATTTTAGAATTTTATGACATATTGATGCTGGAAATAACTTACCCAAACGGCAGGAATCGAAAATATTTACGTACATTTGATATGAAAATAGATAATAGATACGTATATTTGATATGAAAATAGAGCTTTATAATATATTTATTAAGGAAATAACGAAACGCCAGGGATCTGAAATCTTCACGAATGTGCAGATAGGAAAATCGATTAAATTTTCAATTATAAAATTCTATGATATATTTTTGCTGGAAAGAACTTACCGAATCAACAGGGATCTGAAATCTTTGCGTATATTGGCTATGAAAAAAGATTAAATAATCAATTATATAATTTTATGATATATTTATGTTGTAAATAACTTACAGAAATGACAGGGGAGGGAAAGCATTACGAATATTAGTTATGAAAATGAATAAAATTACAAAATCCTTTAAATTTAGATGAAAGGGAAATATTCCTTTATACATTCAAAAAGGAAGAATCTACAGTCGAAACTTCCACTATGCAATGTCAATAACATGTATTGCTCAGCCTTAGCACTAGAGACGCCGTTAAATCATCTAAAGGTCTGTTACTCCAAAAGACCTGAACCCAGAAACTCGAAAATATATTGTTGGTGCCGATTCCGTATTAACCGTGAAATTGGTAACGTCAAATCATCGAAATTGCGGATTAATTTTCCCGCTGCCGATCACAGAAACACAAAGCTTTCAGGACGAATCAACGTGCCCTTCACGCGTCTGGTGTCGCAAAACCGCAAGGATAATCGAATTTGTGAGATTTTCAGAATCCCGTGAAGAACGGGGCGATACGGTATGCGCCACTTCCGCGAAGCCAGCAAATATCGGTATATGATGTCATATGACTGAAGATTTCTTAAAAGTCTTTCCTAAAACTTTTTCAGTCCTATACAACTATGTTTTGCTAAATGCATTCCAAAAGCGAACACAAGAGTGCAGGTTTGAGGTTATTCGTGAAAGCGATGGCGTCACGGAAACCACTTTCTGAGTTTATCGTTTTTGGGGGCACCTAACTTGTAATATGTAGCACTAGAGACGCCATTAATTCATCCTAAATATCTATTACTCCGAAAGCTCTCTGCCCAGAAAGCCGAATATATAGAGTTGGTGTTGATTCCGTATTAATCGTGAAAGCGGTGAGGTCAGATCATCGAAATTACGGATTTTCCCGCTGCCGATCGAAGAAACACAAACCCTTTCGGGACAAACGAACGTTCCCCTGACGCGTCTGGTGTCTCAAAGCCGCAAGAATCCTCGTATTTGCGAGATTTTTAAAATCCCGAGGAGTATGGTGCGATAAGGCTACCGCCACGTCCGTGAAACCAGCGATCCTACCGTATTACGTCATACGACTGAAAACTTCATGAAATACCTTCCTGATTCAGGAATAGCAACTATGCTCTGCCAAATGCATCCTAAAAAACCCATTTGTTTTACATTTGCATTATTTATTTATATAACTGACCACACTTGTTATTTTAAATGAAAGCAAAATTAGCGGAAAAGATCGCGTCTCCTTTGGCGAAAGAAAAATCTAAGAATTGCAAAAGCCCAAATACCCAGAAATCTGCATCTAAAATACAGTCCACTTCCGGTGAGAAGAGTCCTGGACCGGTTTTAAGGTAGCCTCATTGGCGAGGTTTTTTCTTGTAATGAGGGGTCAGCGATAATCATGAGCATTTCCCACGAGATGTATTTATCGCTCTTTAAGCATTAAGAAAAATTATGATTAAAGTTTGATTTAAGTTTTACTTATTTAGGCATTGTCATTTACTTATTTAGGCATTAACATTGAGAAATCCATCCTATCTTTTCATTTCTAATTTCATGTAATCAGCGTATTTTAAGGCTTTTAACTCTGCATCATATTACTTAATATTCCCCGAAGTAATTTCAGAGAATTTCAGAAATCCCCGATAAAATTTAAGAGTCATATTTATTTTGATAAAATGTCGATCATACAAAAATTTATTATTATAGATGCAGATTTCTGGATATTTGCAATTGTTAGTTTTTTTCCTTCGCCAAAGGATACGCGATGTTTTTTCGGTAATTTTATTTTCATTTAAAATAATAAGCATGGTCAGTTATAATAAAAAATAATGCAAACATAAAACAAATGGGCTTACAGAAACCTACGACAGCACGAATAAATAATAAAAAGCTTGATTGAATTCCAACTCATATATTTTTAAGCTTAAAACACGTAATATATTTTTAAACATGAATTTTGTTTAATAAATTTGGGAAATATTTTTTGGCGCTAAAAACTCAGCTCTGTGGAATAATATATAAAGGCATGGATTTTTTCGTCAAAAATAATAAGGAATTTTAAATATGTAAGGTGCTTATTCCACTTCATTGTTTTAATATAAATAACACAATAGAATTATATGAGAGAATTATATGATTTTTATTTGAGAATAAAAATCAACACACACAAAATGATTATCATATACTGATTTTTCTACTATTTTATCACGCATATTATTTTAAATAAAAACAATGTTTGCTTTAACATTATTTTACAAGAAAATACAGAGAATTTCTTTGTTTTATTAAAATACAAGCACAAATTCCCCATGTAAAAATTCCAACTACGTCAGTTATATATAAAACAAAGTTATAATAAACTGTATAAAATAAACACTTTTATTACATCGCTCAATATTCTGTTGTATTTTTCTGTGCAGATGTTTTGATCTGCTTCTACCCACGTGCATCAATGCCTCCACACTGGATGATTTATTCTCATTCATCTAAAAGTATACAAGAAAACTATACATGGTACTGGTTAAACTATTATACCCTGACTATATTTAATAACTATGTCGTATATTATATTCAGTCGTCTCATATTTTGTTCTGTCGTAAGAAATATTTGTCTTGAAGAAAAATAAAATTTTCCGTATAAATGGTTTTCAATATGAAAAAGAAATCTAAAAAATCTAATAAGATGGCATCCGTTATACTAAAAGGCAAAAGAACTCATGAATGGCCGATACAGAATTTCATTACAGAATAAAAAACAAAAAAAAATCGCTAAATCCGTCCATAACAGTTTAATGTATGGAAAAAACAATAAAGCAGCTACGTCTAGGACGTTTTCTGTCTGCCACGCCAGCAATATTTGTTTAACAAAAACAAAAGCTGAATTTTTATCGCAGGCTTTTATTTGTTTTGTTTCCATACTTATAAAATATATTTGCGGAACCAAAAGCCTGGAAAATTTTCCCCGAACACATGAGGACAGTCTGGAAATTTCAGGAAATGGCAGAATAAAAAGAGATAGGTGAAAAAAATGCTTTTGATCTTTCCCACCTGAACCCTGCGAGAGACAGGAAACTCCAGCGGCTCACAGTTTTAGGACATTATCCTCATTCTGAACACTTTGAAGTCACTTAATGTGTCGGACGAAGAAAAAGAAATAGCAAAAGACATTTCAACCTAAAAATATCCAGCTTTCAAGGAATAGGAAAGTGTGGCTGTTATTTATATATATATATATATATATATATATATATATATATATATATATATATATATATATATATATATATATATTTATATATATTTATATATATATATATATATATATATTTATATATATTTATATATATATATATATATATATATATATATATATATATATATATATATATATTTATATATATATATAAATATGTGTGTGTGTGTAAGTAATTAGATTTCTTAAAACTATTTGTAACTATGTTATATATCCAAATTTTATGTTTATAACAATTTCATTGTATGAGTCTTTTATAAGAAGGAGGGGTCCATAGCTTTCACTAGATTATTAAAGAGGTCCATGAGACTGAAAGAGCTTAAGATCCAATGCTTTACTACATGAAAGGGAAATGGTGCCCAGTGCACCTAAAATCTGTCATGGCTGCAATATCTTCCACGTTCTCATATTTACCTCTGGGGGTGCGGAAGGAAGTGTTCTGGTCTCGTCACATGACTCGGTTCTAAATTACGGGACCGGCTTGTAGGGGGTAATGCTGGCCACCTATAATGAATGGCCAGCTTAAATGAATGGCCCCTTAAATGACTGGCCAGCAGTCTCGCCCATTGTCTGAGAACTACTGGCGTCATTGCTAATCTTCAGGGCATTTGTAACGAATAAATAAATAAATAACTCTACGATATGGAAATTTTTACTGCAAATTTCTCTAATAATCTATACTAATAAATATTCTAAGAGCACTAGACACTGTGCATTGTTGAAATTGGGACATTTTTATATGAGGTTGTGAAAGGGAAAGTGGTGTAAGTCACATTTTGAACTCTTTTTTTATTTGAGGTCAAAAATGTAATCTCCATGTTCAATTTATAGTGGAATGGCAATAATTAGTATTTGCAATATCATAATAATTATTATGAATTATAATTTGTTCAATATATAGTGGATTTTTTGTAGTTTTTGCTGTAAAACGCTTTGGACTTACACAACTTGACTTACTGACTTATACCTCTTTAAGCGCCTCATATATGAAGCAGGGAAAGGCAAAATAGTGTAAGTCAAAAGCGTTTTACTGCAAAAACTACAAAAAATTCCACTATAAATTGAACAAATTATAATTCATAATAATTATTATAATATTGCAAATAATAATTATTTTCATTTCCACTATAAATTTAACATGGAAATTACAATTTTGCCCTCAAATAAGAAAAGTTGAAAATGTGACTTATACCATTTTGTCTTTCACCCCTCATATGGGAAATATTTAACAAGACATTTTAATTGAAGTTGACAACATATCTCAATCTTCAAACGTAGTTTTTAATATACAGAAGGAATAACCGAACGAGGATAAAGGGTTAATCAATCTATAATATTACGGATGTCATATCTGACGTTCTAGAATATAAGAATATTTTCCCGGCACTTATTTAAATATGGTATGGGCAATAAGATAATTGTATGAGTTTTGTCATTACAAAAAAAAGTTTAAAAATAGGGAATCTATTGATATAAAGTTTGAATGGTTAAAATAAAAAGAGTTAATGCAATGTCATACGCCACCGAGAACAATAGCTTAGGAGATATTTCTAATAGATACATAGCGTAATGAGGAAAATTAATAAAGATATGTTACGTTTAATTAAGGCTAGAAATTATCGGCTTAAATTTATGATGTATGTTTTAAAAGTCATTTTCCTAAATTTGTATGTTCTTGGTATGTTCATTGTGAACTCATAGTAATTCTTAATACAACATATATACGAAACAAAAATAGCAAAGATAATTTGAGTAAAATTTTACATCCAATTTCACATTTATTAGTGTTTTGAGGGAAAAAAAGTGTTGATTAAATGGAAAATATTTGTTTTCGTCATTCTCGAAGTAAATATTTAAACTAATTGGTAAGTTTTGTTTTAGGGTAGACCTGCGCAACATACAGCGCGCTGGCCACAAGATTTTTAATATTATGCGGCACATAATATTATAGATTTCTAATATTATGCGGCACATAATATTACAGATTTCTAATATTATGCAGCCCAATTTCTTTTTTTTAAAAGACGCATAATATTATAATTTAAATTTAAAGATAACTAGTAATATTATTCTTAGATATATAATATTACGAAAGGAACATATAAAAAATTAATTTTGATATTTACTTAATTTTAAAAATTCTGTAACGTATCTTTGGTTATATGAAATTATTTTCGCTTTCCCATCTACCATTATCTATATATATAAAACAGTTCCGTAACTGACTGACTCAATGACTGACTGATTGACTGACTGACATACAACGCACAGACCAAACCGCTGGACCTAAAGGGCTGAAATTTTGCATGGCGATTCTTCTTGTAGTGTAGGATAGCACTAAGAAAGATTTTTGAAAAATTCTTCTTAGATTTTTTAAAATTTAAATTTTCAAGCTGTTTTAGTAACCTTTTATAAGTTTGTATTTAAAATAATAATTTGAGGGGAATAAAAATTATATCACGAGAATGATCCTAAAAAGTCCTGTAAAATGAAATCTTTTTCAAATTTTACCTCCAATTTCTGATTGTTGGTGAATTTTTAAAGATTAATCTTTAGAATTGAATTTATTAAATGCTGATCACGTGATTTCTTTGTCTGGTACTTTAAATAAATTTATCATCACAGGCATAACGACGAAATAGACAAAAAAAAATTTTTTTCTTGCTCATAAATGCGGCAGGCGATTGGACATTACCCCAAAAAATATTAAAATACAGTAAAAGATATTATGTTCCTCATACTTTACTATATTAAAAGTACTATATTCTTATATGTCCTATTAGATTTAATTTGAATATTTTCTCCTACGGTTTCGAACTTCGGGTACGAACTACGATTTTAGAGAATTACCCGGAAGCAATATATGAATAACTTTATTTATTTTTATTTCCCATCAATCATTAATTTGATTTAAGCGATAATTAATTTCTGAATTATCGCTAATTATATCATGCTGATTTTGATTAGGAAAGTCAAGGCCGGCCTACTACTCAAGGTAGAATTTCCGGATTTTTTAGCGTTTTCGGTTCTTCCTCCTATTCTACTGTAAAATCCACAAACCTTCTAGTTTCAAAAACATTTTAAGTATTTTACGCAAAATTCCACATTATATTCAACGTGTTCAAGCTATTCAATTACACAGTGATTGGTGCGGCTCTATCTGACATAGGAATGGAGCACATGATAATATGGAGTGCTTTTCTCCAGACTAGAAATGTTGAATGCTTGAGGCTAATTTAACTTGCAGTAGACGATGAAATACACATCGGTAAAATATAGAGTGGTAAAAATGCATAAAGTACGCCAAAAAAAGAGAAGCTGGATAGGATGCGATATTAATATTGATAATATCTAATGCTTTCCCTCAGACTAGAAAAGTTGAGTGCTTGAGGCTTACTTTATACTTCCAATACATGAGGAAATACAGATCTCTAAAATATAGACTCGAGTGTGAAAAAAAATGCATAAAACATGCCAAAGAGACGTAAAATACTTTTCAACCAACAAGTTTTTTACTAGTTGAAACAAACTTATGACTAAATAGGAAACAAATAAAAGGCAATTACCGAGATTCTATGTCCGTGATTGATATTCATTAGTCTACATATATAAAACAGTTCCGTGACTGACTGACTGACTGACAGATAACACACAGACGAAACCACTGGACCTAAAGGGTATAATTTCGCATATCTATTCTTCTGATAGTGTAGAGGTGCAGTAAGAAAGATTTTTGAAAAATTCTTCTTAATTTTTTAATTAAATTTTTAAGCTTTTTTGTAACATTTAAAAAAAAATTCCATTTAAAATACTAATCTAAGGATATTTTAAATGCAAATTTTTACTAATCTAAGGGTTATAAAATTTATATCACTCGAAAGATCATAAAAATTCCTTTAAAAGAAATATTGTTCAAATTTTTACTTCCATTTTCTGATTTTTTGTGAATTTTTAAATATTAATTTTTTTGTTTTAATTTATTAAATACTGATCACGTGATTTCTTTACTTTTTGCGATACATTAAAATAATTTTGCGTTATGTGCATAACCATTTAATAAATTGATGAAAAAATTTTAAAATACAACAAAAGATAAAATTGAACCTCTAGACAAATTGAGATGGAATTTTTTTAAGAAATTAATTCAAATTATTACGTTTTATGGATATTAAATTACACCTATATATAAAACTGCAATTTCCTCCCGAAGTACGCTTCGCCATGACGATAAATAAGTGTCAAATCCAAAATTTAAAATACGCTAGCGTACATTTAAGGGAAAATTGTTTCTCCCACGTTCATATTTTCATAGCTTGCTCACGCGTAAGTACGCGGACGATCCTGGTATTATTAGTTCCACCCAATGAAGTAACAAAAAAAATATTGTTTATAAGAAATCCTCTAAAAATCAATTTCATTATTTTTTTATTGTAATTATCCTAAAATGTACTCCGTAGCGAAGCTCGGGTATTTAGCTAGTTTATGGATAATTAGCGAAGCACCAATACCCACAACTATACCCCTCCACTTAAAAATTTGCACTTACAAATTTCCACTTGTCAGCAGGATTAATTTAGAATAATTTTATCTCTTCAAGTCAGCCGCAACTCTGGCTGTAGTCATTTATAATTATAAATTACTGCGAAATCAATATGAGCGTAAAATTAAATAAAATAAGACAAGCTATTATAAAAAAATTAATTAATGGGTATAAATTCTCATAATATTCATTGCTTTTGTCCCTCAGTTACAGTCTGATGTAAAATAATTTTCCCCTTACAAATTATTCACTAGTTGAAACAAACTTATAATTAAATTGAAAACATATAAAAAGCACACTGAGATTCTCTGTCAGTAGTTAATATTTATTGGTTTATAGATAAATGGCAAAACGACAAAACCCACAACTTTTTCCTTCACTATGTCAGCAGAATTATTTTAGAAAAGCAAAAAAGAAACCCACATTTTTATCGCAGGCGCATATTTGTTTTGTGCCTCACGTATATAAAATGTATTTGCGAGACCAAAACGTTGGAAATATTTTCCGAGCACATAGGGGCAATGGGGAAATTTCAGGAAATGATGGAATAAACAAAAATAAATAAATTCTTCCTCTTTTCCCCCACCTGATGCCTGCAGGAAGACTAAAAACGGGAATGAGATTCACATAGTTTCGAACGCTATGCTCATTCTAAACACTTTATATATATATATATATATATATATATATATATATATATATATATATATATATATATATATATATATATATATATATATGTATATATATATATATATATATATATATATATATATATATATATATTAATTATGCGCATGTATACATTTTATTTTCATTTATTTAAATGAAAATAAAATGTATACATGCGCATAATTAATATATATATATATATATATATATATATATATATATATATATATATATATATATATATATATATATATATATATATATATATACATATATATATATGTATATATATATATATATATATATATATATATATATATATATATATATATATATATATATATATATATATATATATATATATATATACATATATATATATATATATATATATATATATATATATATATATATGTATATATATATATATATATATATATATATATATATATATATATATATATATATATATATATATATATTAATTATGCGCATGTATACATTTTATTTTCATTTATTTGCTGTAGTTTTCTTTATAAATATAGCTTTCCTTATTTATCTCATCATTTCTTTCAAAAGCACAATAGTTTTCTTTAACAAAACCCTATTAACTCTTCGAAATTACAGTTATCTATTATTAGTGCACAAATGAACATTTATTTTTTCAAGTACAAAATACCTCCGTAGCGAAAAGTAATTACAGGTTTTTAATGTGCTTTGACTGAGCTTTAAAATTATTTTAAACTTTTTCATTGCGATTGTATTCCAATTTCCATCTGTAATAAAAAAAATTATAAAACTTAAACTTTAATTCCATATACTTCTTTAATCAGTTCTACGTAATTACAAGAATATTTTTAAGTTGTCAACATTTTTATCAAGGCAGTGGAATTCCAAAATGACTTTTTTAAAAATTATCAGCGTATACCCAGAGAAAAATTGGTTCGCTTCTTATTCAATATGTTAAGAATTATTTTTTTTTTTTTTCTGATTCTGATCACAAATGATCACAAGTGTTTGGGATGAAAGATTAAACTCCTCTAAAATTCATCCGAATGAATTTCTAAGACATCTGCAGTCACACATTTACATTGTCCTACGACAAAACCACAGTTAAAGTGATATTCTTATTATTAAAGTGATAATTTTATTTTGAAAATTGAAATAAAACTATCAATTTTAATCTTATTTCTTAAGTTCTTGCTTTAATATTCGTTGTGGGGTGGGAAAAGTCCGAATACCATCTAAGAAATGGATCTCATCGTACGTAAGTATTTCGGTTAATGAGGTTGCAGACTCATTAACGAAAGCTGCAGCAATCCCAAATAGTACCTTTGACATTGACTATTTTAAATCAATCCAGTGCAAAAATGAAAGCTAAAAGAACGGTTCCTTTGTTTTCCCATCAGTGGTATATGGAAGGTTACCTTAAGACCGAGGCATTGTCTTATACTCCATATGGTTCTGTCGCGTTGCTAGTTGTATTTCACGTCTAGGAACTGGACATACAGGTAATATGATTGTAAAGGGACGCAGAAAGGTTTCCCCCCTGTGCTCCATATCGAAGAGGGTAGAAGCAACTCTAGATCATCTCCTAGCCTGCGTGGGAACATCTAAGACCGAACCTTTTCCCACGTATCTACGTTCCATTGTGGACTTTAAAAACGTTTATGATGTTCCCGATTTGTGTAACTTCACTTTGAGAAAATATAAATTAATTAATTAATTATTTTTTAAAATTCGCTATTCTCTGTTAGTGGTGTTTTAAGTAACTAGTATCTGAAGTAACAGACTTAGAAAATATCGAAATCACAACTGTCTCAAAGATTTAACATTAATTGTTTTCAAATAACTTTGATTTGACACATTCTCGAACTATCTCAACACAGCTCCTCCTTTTAAGAATTAAAATCACCTTCAAGTATTAGAACCCGGTCTAATTAGCGTTCGTGGTAGCATAAAAAATAACCGTAGAGATTTCAATCAATCAACAAACAGTCCATACTTCCTCCAAAACCTTTCTAAATAACACCTTATAGTGCATAAATCTTAGAAATCGGTAAAAAGTATGAAAACTTAGATATACTCCTCAGGTCTTCTCATATACTGCCGAATGCCCAGGTACTAAAACTTTAACATTTTTAAGCATTTTTGATTTAACACATTGCCAAACTACCATAACAGATCTCCTCCTTGTCAGAATTGAAAACTTAACAGCAAGTCCATACTTCATACAAAACCTTTCTAAATAACACCTTTTAATTACATAAATATTAGATATCACTAAATAGTGTTATGAAAACCTGTGTCTACTCCTCAGGTCTTGTCGGATGATGGCCGAATTTCTAGACACAATTCTTCCGATCCAGAGCTAGCGGCTTATAATTCAGCTCTTGTTATGAGTGCTTTAGAAACCTCGGATTGGAGCAAGTAATATGTTATAGTATGGTATCAGAACTCGTGTTTTAAAAGATGACGGTAGGGCTGTCTACAAACTTACTCTTCTCTCACATAAGATTGACGTTCTTAGAGTGCATCATAATGAACAAATAAAACTCGAAATATCATTAAAGCCCATATATTGTTGGTTTTAGAAGGAGGTTAAATGATATTTCTCAGCTGATATAATAAAAACGATAGTATTGACTTGCCTTACCTAGTCGAAGTAATCACGTTACTTTGTTAATTGCTTGGTTTAGAGCACCATGGTCATATTTTGCATCACGAGAGTTAAAGTGACCATGACCTTAGAAACGATGCCGACGGCTAAAAATACCCTGCCCTACCGTATAATGTGAAACCACTGAACACCTCATGTGTTCAATCCTCATTTTCTAACCTGTTTCCAATCATGATATTTCATTTTCCCTGCATAAAAAACGAAATTTAGCAATCACCATTTCCCAAAGCAACTATTGTAAATGTATAACATAATTTTCAGTAACTTCTTTATTTTTAAGTTTTTTAATTTCACTATGAATTGTTGCAAAAAATGAACCATTTGGGATATCGCGACCTACCTAGAAACTGCTAAATACCGGTTAAACAAAGAGTAATGAACATTAACCTTTTAATCATTTCTCGAACATTAAAAATTCATCCAACGTATTTCATGTCAAAGCTCAATACCTCCTACTCAATATTTTATATAACGTAATCTATGCCATAAATTTCAATTTCAAAGGGTTTCTTCTTGTTAATAAACTATTAAAATAATTGACAAACAAAATTATCAAGTTCAACATATTATTCAAATAAAGCATTTTTTATGCAAGAATACTTTGCATTTTTTTTTTTTTTTGCTTTTATGGCTTCAAGAAAATTACGGGAAAGTAACGTGATAGAAAGAAAAAAAATCAATTGGGTCAAAAATAAATAAAATTTGGGTGTTCATTAGGTGTCATAATAAATCCACTTTTGCCATAAAAAAGATATAAGTTATTTGAAATCGATATATATATATATATATATATATATATATATATATTCTTAAGATAAGCGAACGGTATTATATAACTCTAAATGAATATAAAAAAAACATAAAATATTTGCTTCTTTTTCTAAAATAAACCAAAAAGAAACATTCACTCTTTAACACTTCTACCGATAGTCGTACATCATTTCAAGATCTCAACATATTTATGCTTCTACTAAAGCTTATTCCAACATTCTCGCTTTTATAAATTGAACACATACCAGTGCTGCATTTCGATACGGTATTTATGAACCGGAGATATTTATTACCTCTTTTCTAGGGCTCGAATTTGCTGTTCCGTCAGCTATAAATGCGCGGTCGGAATCCTTAACACGCAACAAAAATACGAATATCCTGCTGAATGAAGCTATTTTCAATCCGAGTTCATCATCAGTTCACTCTTTGGTATATCTTTATGTCTAAGGAAATATTTTATTTATATCATTGCTATTTTCATGAGGGTTTATATTCCATGCGTAGCGTTTGATTCCAACTGTTGCTCGGGTTATTCAAAGAATAATATTTCCATGTTCCTGAATAACGGATTAGGCACAATGATTGTGCAAACATAGAAAAATATAGCTTAATATGTAATTTTAATGTTCATAATATTCTGAAAAAGTTTTATTTTTTTAAGATTTAAACAGAGATTGCTTTATATTTTTTGCCCCGAAATTCATGACATGTAACGAAATACAAAACGGGCTGTTGGTTTTATAGGGAAATCAACAAAATCACCAGAACAAAAAATCGCACAGCATTCTTTAGAAAAAGACAACTTTAATTCAATAATTATGAAATTATGGTAAAAAATATTTTAATACTTTCGTTAATAGCTACAAACGGCTTTGAATATGAATTTTATAGCACACATTATATTTTATAACATACTTGTGATTTAACTGGAATTTCTAGAATTTTATTAAATTAATAATTTTCCACTATTTTTATTAATAATTAAACGCTAAATTGCTATTTTAATGAAGGTCTGATTATCCAAATCAAGTATCTAAGTATTATCTGAGCAACAGTTGAAATCAAAGTATCCATACGCAAACTTTGATTTAGACTGCTGCTCAGGTTATTCAAAGTATAATGTTTCCTTATGTTTGAATTATTGAATATCAACAATGGCTGTGCAAAAATTGAAAAACATAGTTAAAAATAATATAGCTTACTTTAAAAAAAGGACAAATTAAATTCAATAATGTGTGAAATTTTGGTCAGCAAATTTTTTAATGCTGTCATTAATAGCTACAAACCTCTTTGAATATGAATTTTATGGAATAAATTATATTTTATAACATACTTGTGATTTAACGGAAAATTCTCGAATTTAAATAATATAATAATTGAACACTATTTTTTTTAAATTATTAAACGCTAAATTGCTATTTTAATAAAGTTTTTTATTCTACACCCAAACTTTGATTTCAACTGTTCCGGTTATTCAAAGTATAATATTTCCATATTCCTGAATAACCGAGTATGAACAATGACTGTTCAAACATTGACCAATATAGCTTAATATGTACTTTTTTAAGTTTTAATATTCTGAGGAAGTTTCACTGTTTTTTTTTAATATTCAGGTACACATTCATTTATATATCTTTTGCGCCGATATTATGGAAATGTAACGGAATAGAGAAAGGTCTGTACGTTTTATAGGGAATTTTACACCAAAATCACCAAAACAAGAAATCACATAGCATTCTTTAGAGAAAGGACAACTTTAATTCAATAATGTTGAAAATTTTGGTCAAAAAATTATTTTAATGCTAACCAACCCCTTTGAAAATGAATTTCATGGCATAAATTATGTTTTATAAAATATTTAAACTTCCTTTTGTAATTTTACCGAAAGTTCTCGAAATTAATTAAATTAATAATTTTAAACGCTAATAAATGTTAATAATATAATAAATAAACGCTATTTTCATTAAAAATTAATCGGCAAATTGTAATTTTTTTAAAGATTTATAGTCCATACGTAACCTTTATTCTAACTGATATTCAGGTTATTCAAAGTATATTTCCATATTCCCGAATAAGTGAGTATGAACAATGACTGTGCAAACACTGAAAAACGTAGTTTAAGATATGCTTTTTAAGGTTTAAATATTCTAAGAAGGTTAAATTTTTTTTTCAAATTTGAGACAAAGATTATTTTATAGTTCTTACGCCGTGATTTATGAAATACCACGAAATGAAGAACGGGTTATTAGTTTTATAAAGAAATTTATACCAAAATCCCCAGAACAAGAAATCACATAGCACTCTTTAGAAAAAAAGACTGCTGTTCAATAATGTGGGAAATATTGGTCGCATATTATTTAATTGCTTTTCTTAACAACCACTTAATATAAATTAATTTAATGGCTTGAATTATAATTTATAAAATATAGGATATTTTGGAATTAATCAAAAATACTCGAAATTAAATTATTCAAATTCAAGGATTGATATCCTGTGGGAAATTTTGTTTTTCTGCGCTAAATAATTATTAATTTCGTTATCATGTACTGAGAATGGTAATTTTTTGCACTGAATATTAATTCTCCTAGAGTATCAGTTAGCTACCATATCATACAGAATGGAATGAAATGCCATAAAAGACCGCATAAGGCTTTTGAGACACTATAGTATTCATTGCGACACTATAGTTTTATCACTACAGAAAATCGACTTAAAATTAAACAACCGCTTTATAGTAACAGATGCAGTCGATACCTTACCATGAATACAAAGTATACAAAGAGCAAGTTGTACAAAGATATACCCATTTAGTTTGGCATTTATTGTTTTCAGACATATATATATTTATATTCTTTTTTTAATTAAAAAAATTACATATATTATCTACCAAATAATATGCAAAAAAAAGTTTGAAGATGAAACTTGTATAATTAAGTGTAATCAAGTTTAATTAGCTTTCTATATTATTTTATACAACGAATGAATAAATAATTAATATTTATAATCCATAAATAATATTAAATGTATAATCCATAATAATATTAGCATTAAAGGGTATCCTAATATTCCATAAATAATATTAGAATTAAAGGGAAACTAAATAAAATGTTTCTATAGAATCTATAAATATAAAATATATAATCCATAATAATAATACGATTAAAGTAATCATAATAATCCATAAAATAATATTAGGATTATAGGGAAACTATAAAATGTTTGTTTTATCCCTACAACACAGCGTCTGCCGATCATCGGTCGTCCACAGAAATAAAGCGATGTCATTAAGAAATTATTAATATTATTATTTTTTTCCAATGCGGAAGCACTTGTCGTCAAACATTCGCCTATACTACGCAGCAATTTTACTTCCCTACCCCCTGTGAAGGAACGACACGAACGGAGGCATTTTTCGTGGCGTGACGCCAGGATTCGATCCAAGCACCTTCAGCAACGAAAACCAGCACGCTGTACCAATGGGCTGCCACAAGCCCCATTAAGTAATTATACTGCAGCCCGGAATGCAAGGATAAGGTGGATACTTATTAAACCCCTTTAAATGCTTTATTTTTAATTTTATTAATTTTAATTGCTGCATGATAGACTCTAGAATAAGCTCAAAGCAGAAAACATGTACCGTAACTGCTACGATGTTATTTACTATCAAATACTTGCGTACACTAACATGTTCTTTCTAGTCACCGTACAACTCAGAACTAGTACAGCGGGACTTCTACAGCGGCTTTGCGTTTGTGCAGCTCCGAATTTGCTTAACCCTTGAAAATTTGACTAGAGTTGGGCTCATTATTAAATTATTAAAAACTATTAAATTATAATACGAGGCATTCCTTTTCAAATCCATTAAAGTTAAAGAATGAATTAGGTATGGTACTAAATACCTTCTTTCCGATAGTCTGGTACTTCACTTATATCAATGTCAACATCATTCAATATGAATTTAAAGAACTTTATTCCACCTTTGTGTAGTCATTTTTTTAACCTTTTCCTTACGGGGTGGGATAGCATGTATTCCAAGAATACGGGCCAAAGAGTGAATATTTAAATATAAATATAAATAAATAAATAAATAAATATATATATATATATATATATATATATATATATATATATATATATATATATATATATATATATATATATATATATATATATTTATATATATATATATATTTATATATACATATATATATATATATTTCCCCTTCTAAAGAGGGAATCGGTAAAATGGGCCCAGTAACCTAAAGGTTAATTTATTGTAAATTTCTAAACTTTTTCAAAGAAAAACTATTTTATATAGCCTGAACATAAACTTTTTTGAAGAATCCATTAAGTTTCAAGTAAAAACTGAAAAAATTAATTCATCGCAGCATATACAGGAATTATTATAAGTTATGATGAAATCCATATAACATTTTGTAATTAGCTGAACTGGGAAAAAAAAGTATTTGCTCTCACATCACTTCTTATTAACTGAACATTCAATTATCATAACAATGTTTTAGTCCACGCTTTAGAAAAATGAGTTTTAAACATTTTAATGACAATTATCTAATGGATTTATCATACAATGTAGCACTTTCAAGAGGTAATTATCATCTACAATGAATAAAGTTTAAATTATATTGACACACTATTAAAATTAATAGTTACATATGTAATTAAGGAAATTTTACTGCAGTCCGCAGACTTTTTCTTTTTTTTAACTAAGCAAAATTAATCTCTTTTTAATGGCTTCAGTACCAGAAATCATTAAGTTAAAAGTTATTTGTTTTGGTATAATTCAATTTTAAATTTCAATAGTTTACCGAAACTTTAGACAATATTTCCAATTTATTAAAAACGCTTTCACAGTAAAAACATTCATACATAGAATGAAGTTATGTTTGTTGAATAAACACCTCAGGGTACTAAAATTCTAAGAATTAAAATTCGAAGCTAAACTAACGTATGTCTGAGAAATTCCGATCTAAGTTGTTATTTTAGATGAACTATGTAAAAGCAATTTAATTAAAATATTTTTCAAAGAAACTTTTTTTTTGCTTATCTAAACTTTTATGTGTTTAACTTTTATGTGTAAACTTTTATGTGTGTAACTTTTACAATGTTAGACCACGTACAATTATTGCCAATTTATCTATCAATAATATCTTATCTACTCCGAGTTAATCTCAAGCTTATTTTGGAAAAAATCAACAAATCAACATTTTTTCTATGCAAAACAATTTCATTTTTAAATTACAAGTGAATTCTCAAAGAAAATATAATAATAATGGATAAACAGTAATTTAACAATCTTATATGTTTTGATGAATTGATAGTCCGAACTATGGAGAAGAAACATAATCCAGTTTTGGAACAATAAATTGATTCCTCTTTGACTCGATTTTCGGAGGATTGATTTTCCCGCCCACTTCTTCCCACTCATAATTTATAGAGTCTTGTTTTTCTGGCCTACGCCAAAATTTGAGTTTTCTTTTCTTACATTCAACGGTCGGTCGATATCTGTGAAACTTAAAATCTTTTCAGGATATTTAACACCCTCGTACTTCACAATAACAAAATCCTCTACAGCATACATGTACAAGTTCAGAGCATACGTGTACCAATTTAGAGTCCGCCTGTCTTTGAGATTTACTCGCCTGTTTGTAATGTTTTGTTTATTACTTTCTGACGCGCTGGGGCATTATCGTTTTCGCCTCTTTGAAACTGGACTCTTTTTAGAAGTAGAAGGAGTAGGAGTAACTTTGATCCAACTACCATGTTGGGCCAAAGTTACCCCAAGATCTGAGACAAAGTTTGCCTAATGTAGTAAATATTCATTAGTTAGCAAACGACAAAATAAATCAACATAATGACAGTGAAAATAGTTGAAACATTTATTAATAAACTGAGACAATTCACTTACCTGCTCTGAATCACGTACTCTATCACATTTACAAGGAAAAGTTTGAAGACTTAGTGAAGCTGGGAGTTTTAGTGATACCAAAGTGGAGCAGCACTGTAGTTGTGGTAAATTGAGGAACTATAAGACAAAACTATGAGAAAGTCAAGGCAGTACTGCCACCTATTGGCCCTTGCAATAAATAAGTGATAATCACTCTCCTTTGTTATATACAGCACATACAATCTTTTTTCGTTTGTTGGGCCAAAGTTATCCCAGTTGACGATACCCTAATTTATATATATTAATACAGTATAACGTTAAAGAAAATTATATCGCATTGGTATTCTTGAAAGCATTATTTAAAAGCGTTTCAACTTTAACAAATAATGTTCTACTTGCTTCTAGCGTGTTGAAAACCTTCAATAGCGTTATTTTTTTGCTTCATTTTAAGAAATGGGTATTAAACATAGTTTCATCCGAAGCGTAAACTAAATTATGTTTGAGAAGTTCTGATCAAGTTTCATACCTTAAATAATGTGTATAAAGTGTTTCATACCTTATATAATGTGCACAAAGTGTTTATAAATAAACATTTAATACTTCTTTTTTAAGACAAAAATCCAAGGAAAAACTATTTGATATTTTAATTCTGTTTTAAGAGTATTCTACAAACAATTAGTACTCTCTATCCATTGTTTAATTCTAAAGAAAATAGCCCATAACAGCTCTGTCTAATATATGTGAAAAGTCCCTTAAAATACACTAAATGACTAAACCACACAACCAAGGTATTATTTATAACAGAGAATTCGGAATTATGAATAGAGAGGACTCGGTACCCCAAATCACCGAGATATGAATTTCTGAAATGATGGGCGAACATCATGTGTCAGCTTACGTATTAAAATTTAAAATTTACTTCCAGAATCCTACGTAAAATTTCAAATTTAACATGCCATGAGTAATTTAAAACAAACTATTTCAGATGACCGTACTTGAGTTAATCATCACTAAATATTATTCAATCGCTACCAGAGGGAATTTCGTACATGTCTTCCTTAAAGCATTTTCTTTATGTTTAACTCACTAATTGCATGTTTAACCATATGTATACCACATGGGAATGGAAGGCATTTATTACCATCTGAATTTTCAAGCGCTTATTCCGCCTGACGTAATTCCAGATTCAAAATTCAGAAATATATATTCCAGTCTGAACTACATCGTTAAGCCGATCTCTACATTGGTTATGAGGAGAGCAATTAGTTCAGACGTAGTCATCTTTAATAATATTTCTCCTTTATGCTGACAAAACTAATATATATTGAATGTTGTAAAAAATATGCCTAATTAGAGATATTTCAGTTGTATTTATATAACTTTTCTTTCTTTTTGCTATATTTTAGCTATTGGTCATTGCATATATGAACCGATAACCTGCAATACAAAAAATAGCGATTTTTTCTGCTGTCTATACGTATAACTATTCTTTGTTTAAGGCTGTGGTGTACAAACATTATAGGATTCGTTACAGTGATCATTCCACAGCAATAGGCAACTTATTTATTATTACTTATAAATCCAGTAGAAAATTTTCAATAAGCTATATGTTTTATATATATTAAGGTGTTTTAAGCTGTTTTGGCTTGCAAAAATAGTTAACTTTATATTCCTTTAAAATTTATCCAGTTTTTAATGATTATAATATTACACTTCATACATTAAATCTTAATATATTTTTTTACCGTAGCGGAATAAGATTGACTTTTTAGGATTTTTGCATACATTGGTGTAACAATCTCTATTTAATGTTTTTGCCAATTTATTTTTAACATGTTAGTTTGTTACACTTTATCCCACTATGCCTTTTTAACTTAATAATTGACGAGTACTGTAGCTATCTATGATATAATCTATGTATTTTCTTTGAAAAAAAAGTAATCATTGTAACACACGGACGACAGCTAAAATGGAGGCTTGTTAAGAAATCTTTCTTAGACCTTTATGGGAACATTCCAAAACGAAAACGAGAACAAAGCAAAATCGGCTAGAGAAGTTCCACTATATTTATGTAAATGACAAGTACTGTAGCTATTAGGAGGAATATATATATATATATATATATATATATATATATATATATATATATATATATATATATATATATATATATATATATATATATATATATATATATATATATATATATATATATATATATATATATATATATATATATATATATATACATATATATATATATATATATATATATATATATATATATATATACATATATATATATATATATATATATATATATATATATATATATATATATATATATATATATATATATATATATATGTATATATATATATATATATATATATATATATATATACATATGTATATATATATATATATATATATATATATATATATATATATATATATATGTATATATATATATATATATATATACATATATATATATATATATATATATATATATATGTATATATATATATATATATATATATATATATATATATATATATATATATATATGTGTGTGTGTGTGTGTGTGTGTGTGTGTGTATATATTCTGTTGTCATGTTGAACTCAATCTATTAATGCATTCGAAACATCAGTGAAACAAAAAGAAATAAAGAATCTGTAAAAGTTGGCTTTTCATATTATTCAAGAAAGAAAACAGCAATCGTTTTGCGAAATTTCGTTCAAATGTTTGCGTTCTGTCATTTGCATATATTTAAACTTAGTTATTCCTCGATTCTCTTTCAAACATTGAAAAGAAGCTGAATATAAAATTCGATGCACGTATTGTTTTGTATATACGCTATTTCAAGCGATCATGACATTAGATTTAAAAAACTAAAACAATATGTATCAATGCCTGAAAAAAAAATTTTACAGCCACGTTTTGTGAATTACTATCAAGCTTAAAATCTGTAACATACCACCTAAATAGCTCAAAGAAATATAAAACTTTACTGTTGAGTTTGTATGGTTTCTTCGTAGTTTGATTCGGATAATAGCTCATTGATAACCATTCTTCCAGCAAAAGTGGGCTCCATTTTTTTTTTTAAATCATACAGAGGATGAAAAAAAAATTCTTATTGTACAGGGTGCTGGTGAATTTCTAAAGGTCAAAGGTAAGCAAGTGCTGGGGGTATGGCAGCGCAGGTGGTGGCAACAGTACGGACATATTTTCTAGTTGTCAGTGAACACCGTCAGTTGGTCCGGTGACCCTCGCGGTTACATTAATTCGAAGCGTTCTTTAAAAGAACGATTCTGTAACCGCGGCACAGAGGGCATTTAAGACGCGCTTCGGGGTCTATGCAACTCATGTCCTTCCTGATTGAAAAATAATCCTGCGATGGTATTTAAACATAAGAGCAAGTGGGCACGCATTATCAAGGAAACCAAGTAGTCGTCCTCGGAACATTAGAACACCTGAAAATGCGCAACGTGTCCGTAGCCCCGTAGCCCACAGTTCTTGAGGAAGTTGTCGCCATTCCCCAAGAGATGACCAATATAGTATTGAAAAACTTAGAGATCGGCTTAGGCAGTGCATCGCAAATAACGTACCCCAGATGAGTGATGTTATTCTTAGAAACTTAGTGACAATTGTTGTAACGATAGTCTGTTCACGGTACAATTGGTTGTAACGAGATTTACTTTTACTTACTTAATTTACTTTATAGTATTAACATATTTAAATTACTTAATTTTAATTTAGTTATAGTTAGTTTTAAGGCGTGTTGTGGAAACCTCAATTAAATTAAGAAAATAAGCATTATTAGTTTTCCTATCATCCGCAGTATCTCCAGATTCCAAGCGTGTTGAAGTGTCTTAGTTGAAACAAAGATGAACCCTAAAAGAAAGGCTGGAAATAATTCTATTAAAAATTCAATTTTATATAATTAATTTGAAACCAAAAGTTCACCAGTCAACCAAAAAAAAAAGGATTTTACCAGCCACTTTAAATTATATTTTCAATACTTGTACTTAAAGTATAAAACTTGTCAAGTTGTAAATTTCGATTGCTTGTTTTTTTATGATATTTCGAGTATATAATTAATAGTGACTTTATTAATTTTGCTAATCAATAGAATTTTGTTTATTATCAATGGATTATTTAAATATCAGCACAACAAAACTAGAATATAAGTAATTTTTAAAATAAAAAGCTTTTTTCTGTAATTTGTTTCGTTCCCTTTTTATTACCCTTTGAAATGTAAGAGTCCATTCTGAAGCATTCTGTGTAGTATCAGGTTTTACTAATCAGCGATCACGGGAATTTTTTTTATAAACCATGGAAGAATATAACATACAAACTCTCACACAGAATTAAAAAGTCCCAGAAATCAGTTCCAAGATAAGCGTAAAAACCTTTTTCAATCTTTTTAAAAATATAGATTTTAATTTTATGTCATTATCATGACTTTTTAGAACCATATAAATCTACACTTTTCCGTTTAATACATATTATCTGAAGTGGGGCATTTGCAGTTGTCAAATTTTCAAAATACACAACATTAAATCTTTCGAAAAAATTATGCAAATTTTATTATATATAAAAAATTCGACATATTTTCAGTGTTTTTAGAAATATAATACAAGTTCATATAATTACTTTATTATCAGGTGAATGAAATTGCTGACAAGTAAAAAGTATAATGAAATTCTTATATGCTTTTTTGATAAAATATTGAAACAAAATGGAAGTGATAAAAAAAAATTACTTTCTCATTCATGACTATCAATTATTTTTACTTAGACTGCGAAACTTTTTTTCTTTTACATTTTTGCTGCTAATATAAAAAAAACACTGGAAATTAAAAAAAGGTAGTTGTTTAGAATTCATTAATTTTAGTAATTTTTCCCATAATCTCAAAGTAAAGACTTTTTGTATACTGTTACAAGTAAAAAATACAATAATGTGTAAATAATACATTAAATTTGTTTTTGACCTTTTTTTATTCTTAACAAATTTTATAAGTAAAGATAATATAAAATAAAAATGCCTATGCATTTATATTTATAAGTACAAATAAAAATTAATAAAATGTAAAATTTTCCTCTTTTCCCCTTTAGAAAAATCAGTTAAGTAATATTTAGCGAAATTGATATAGCATATAATTTATAATCTATTTAAACCACTACAATAGCAAAAGGAAAATGTAATCAACATATCAAATATTTATAAGCACATACACGATATATTACTTTTATGAACAAATGCAAGTTTGATTCGTCTTGTTGACAGAAAATTGATACGGGAAAATTAATTTCTCTGTAACAAAATATCAGTAGGTTAAGGGCGATAGAAAATCATACTGGAGGACATTAAGTTTACCATGTTCTTTATTAAGCATGTTCATAGTTTAACAAACTAGACTTTTGACACAAGGTATAATTCAGCCCTGAAAAAAAAATGATGACAATGCCAGCAACGTTAGAATCTCATAAGAAAAAAATAAATAAATTATATTTTAAAGATCAAATCCAGCTAGGAAAATGAATTTAAAATGTATAAATTATAAAATAATTTAATCCGTAAAGGAACCTTTTTTCATTCTTAATAAACTTTATAATTAAAGCTAATAACAAATTAAAATAAATACAGTGTAAAATTTTCCTCTCTTCCCATTTAGTAAAATCAACTCAGCAATATTCAGCAAAACTGATATAACATATTATTTATAATGTATTCCAACCACTGCAACTGGAAAAGGAAAATGTAATAAACATATTAAATATTTGTAAGCACATACCCGATATAATTCTCTCATGGACAAATGCAAGTTTGATTGGTATTATTGACAGAAAATTAATACGGGAAAATTAATTTCTCTGTAACGAAATATCGGTAGGTTAAGGGCGATAGAAAATCATACTCGAGGATATTAAGTTTACCATGCTCTTTATTAAGCATGTTCATAGTTTAACAAATGATTTTCTGAAGACTTTTGACACAAGGTTTAGTTCAACCTTGAAAAATAATTGATAACAATGCCAGCAAGGTTAAAATCTAATAAGAGAAAAATAAATAAATTATGTTTTAAAGATCAAATTCAGCTGGCAGAATGATATCCGAATGATCTGAGGTGTGGCATTTGAAGTTGTCAAATTTTCAAAATATACAACATTAAATCTTTCGAAAAAATTATGCAAATTTTATTATTATAAAAAAGTTCGACATCTTTGCAGTGTTTTTAGGAATATAATACAAGTTCATATAATTACTTTATTAACAGGTGAATGAAATTGCTGACAAGTAAAAAATATAATGAAATTCTTAAATGCTTTTTCTGATAAAATATTGAAACAAAATGGAAGTGATAAAAAAATTACTTTCTCATTAATGACTATCAATTATTTTTCCTTAGACTGCGAAACTTATCTTTTACATTTTTGCTGCTAATATAAAAACACTGGAAATTAATAAAAGGTAGTTGTTTCGAATTCATTAATTTTAGTAATTTTTCCCATAAACGCAAAATAAAGATTTTTTGTATACTGTTACAAGTAAAAAAATACAATAATATGTAAATTATACAATAAATTTATTTTTAACTTTTTTTCATTCTTAATAAATTTTATAAGTAAAACTCACATAACTTAGAAATGCATAAGCATTTAAATTCATAAGAACAAATTAAAATAAATAAAATGCAAAATTTTCCTTTTTTCCCTTTTAATAAAATCAATTCAGCATTATTCAGCAAAACTGATATAACATACTATTTATAATCTATTTCAAACACTATAACTGAAAAGGAAAATGTAATCACCATATTAAATATTTGCTCATAACCGATATAATACTTTCATGGACAAATGCAAGTTTGATCCGTCTTGTTGACAATAAATTCATACGGGAAAATTAATTTCTCTATAACAAAATACCGGTAGGTTTATTACGATAGAAAATCATACTCGAGGACATTAAGTTTACCATGTTCTTTATTAAGCATGTTCATAGTTTAACAAATGAGTTTCTGAAGACTTTTAACACAAGGTATAGTTCAGCTTTGAAAAAAAAATTAACACTGCCAGCAAGGTTTAAATGTAATAAGATAAAAAAAAAATAAATTATGTTTTAAAGATCAAATCCAGCTAGCAGAATGAATAAATAATGTATAAATTATACAATAAATTTATTTTTAACCTTTTTTCATTCTTAATAAATTTTATAAGTAAAACAGATATCAGTT
The DNA here is from genome assembly GCA_907164885.2 of Dolomedes plantarius. Classification (NCBI taxonomy): domain Eukaryota; kingdom Metazoa; phylum Arthropoda; class Arachnida; order Araneae; family Dolomedidae; genus Dolomedes; species Dolomedes plantarius. The sequence goes on along the minus strand of OU015490.1, from coordinate 205,773,308 downwards.
AGAAATGCATAAGCCTTTAAATTCAAAAGAACAAATTAAAATAAATAAAATGCAAAATTTTTCTCTTTTCCCTTTTAATAAAATCAATTGAGCATTATTCATCAAAACTGATATAATATATTATTTCTAATGTATTTCAAACACTATAACTTCAAAAGGAAAATGTAATCACCATATTAGTAATTTGCACATACCGGGTATAATACTTTCGTAGACAAATGCAAGTTTGACTCATATTGTTGACAGAAAATAGATAGGGGAAAATTAATTTCTCTGTAACAAAATATCGGTAGGTTAAGGGCGACAGAAAATCATACTCGAGGACATTACGTTTACCATGTTCTTTATTAAGCATGCGCATAGTTTAACAAATGAGTTTCTGAAGACTTTTGACACAAGGTACAGTTTTGCCTTGAAATAAAATTTATAAGTATGCCAGCAAGGTTAACACTTCATGAGATAAAAATAAATAAATTATGTTTAAAGATCAAATCAATCTAGCAGAATGAATTAATTTTCTTTTAATGCAATTTTACATCTACATGCTTCTAATGTTCCTCATACAAGCATATATTTATAATGTACATAAAAGAAAAGGGATAAAAAATGATAGGGAATACAAAATGAACATACATACATATGAGAAATGTAAAAACAGAAATGTGAGACATGTAAAAACATATAAGAATTTTAAACATCACGCCTAGTGCAGGAAATTTATATTTCAATCTATTACACCAGTGATTTCCAAACGGTGTGCAGCGGCAGTTAATGGTACCGCGATATTTTGTTGGTTAGATACAATGAAATATTCATAGAGCCCTCTTAAAATAAATATTAAGTTGATATCAAACATTTGATCTCTAATCACCAATCACAAAACTCGCATTAATAAAACAAAACTAATTTTACTGATCTCCATTGATTTTCTCTTGTGTAATACTACACTGAATACCTTGCTATTTTCGAAACAGTATTAATATGTTCTAATCGGGTTTTCGTCTCTGATATCTTTCAATAAATAAAATCAGCAATAAAGTAATAATTTATTTGAACTTAAATTTAGACTGCTCTTAATATAAATTCTCCTTTGATTTGACTGTTAAAAATTTGAAAAAAACTAGAATTTTAACAAGGTTGCTCCTAGTTTCTAATCGTATTCCCAAGGGTGCCACAGACGTAAAAAGATTAGGAATCCCTACATGACACTGAGGAATAGATTTTCACATTTTAAGTCATTGCATCAAAGTTATACCACCAATACTATAATAGAATTTAACACTTGATCTTTATGCACCTTTTAGCACTGTAGCATAACTAAATGTTAACTTTCGCGGTAAAAGACATTCCCTTTGTTTCATAACTGCGTATGAAGCATTTGAGCAATATTAGTAGGATGTATCAACCATATGTCTGAAGATATAGGAATTACGCTGAAGTATTATATCTGCTGAAAAGTAATTTTTTTTAATTTAAAAAAAAAATCTCATTTTTCCGATTGTTTGTACATTTTTAGTAAACCTTTGTTGGCAAATTCGAATATTGTCCTTTTGTTTTGCTATCGGCGTTTCAGAAAGCATCATTTTATTATACTCTTCACAGAAATAAAGAGTTGGAACGACTGACTTGTTTGCATTCAGAAATATAAGATTGGTAATCCTACAATAGGAAAAAATCCCCCTAAAACATCTATCCTTTGTACCTGCTGAAAATACGAAATATTTCACTTTCAGTATTTGAACTTCCATTCAACAATCCTCTGCATTCTTCAAATTTGTTCCCTCGAACAAAAACAAAAATTTAAACAGATATCAGTTATAGAATCCAGAAATGGTTATTGTCATAAGACAAATTTAGAGAAAGAGGTGTATAGGTCTTTTTGTTGTTGCTTATGGCCCCTGGCTGGGATGTATTACAAACCAGGTCCATACAGGCTTGCGGGCTAAGGAGTACGGCTCCGATTCATAAAGGAACCACAAGATTTCGACTTAGACAGGTACCACCTCAGTTTTGGCCGAACACCCCCAGGGGTGACATCTGGGGGGGAGGGGGTTGTACCTACCTCACCCACTGACCTCAAAGAAGTACTGTCTAGTTCACGGATATAACGTGCCCATAGCCGGCCTAGACACAAATATATTTAATGGCTCTTGTCGGGATTGAGATTCCAGCAATGTCAATACCGAAAGCCAACACGCTACCGCTAGGCTATCTCTGGCCCGGTGTATAGATAAAGGTAATAATTGTATTTTAAATAAACTTATTGACAGAAGTCTGATTTATACCAGCTTGTGTCGCTTAAGGTTAAATTACAAGAGTAAATGCCAAGTACAGCGAATTTTATTCTAGTGTTTTAGATTTCTATTACCACGTTTTTACTAACTTCCTTTCTTGCTTGTTTGTGTGTTTGTCCCTTATAAATCTTGCAATCGATTTTCAACTAACTTCCCGACTAGCTAGACATTTGAAACTTTAAGAATAGCTAAGAACACGATGACAATGCATTTTTTAAATACTTTTAGCCATCTTTAAGCAGAATTAAATTAATTTTCAGTTATTTTCAGTTAATTTTGTTTTGTAGACTGGTGTAGCCATCTATCGCCCGAGAGGGGAACGAAAAGTTAAACGCAAGTTAACTTCCAATTAACTTCATTTTCTTTCAAGTTGATGGGATAATTCATTAAGAATTTTTTAAAAGTATTTATTAATACATAGAATTGTCAAGTTTATATGATTCAACAGAAAATTTAAAAACATGGTATATAAAAAGTTGGTATATAAAACATGGTATATAAAACATGGTATTGTCATACTGTTAAATTAGAAGACAATACGTACTTTAGTAGGATCATTTTACGATAACCAACGATTATAACTGATATTCAAATCATACCAGCTCCTTTTTCCACTATTTTAACCAACAAATCTATCTTAAAACTGTTCAACAATCGAATATGATTAGGCAATGTGTTGTCAGTGCATAGCCTGTAAAATTTATTTTAAACTCAACACTGGACCAAAATATAAGAACATTTTCTATTGTCAAACCGGTAAGTAATTCTAGCTTTTCATATTTATTTATTAGGTAAATAGCATGTTTATTCATGAATAAAAAATATTAATGGCAAAATAAGCAAAATATATGATATATTTCTTTCGCGTAAAATCCAAAGTTATAGAACGATGGAGAATTTACAACTATCATTACAAATATATAGAAATATTACTTACCAAACATCCAAAACATTACTTTCAAACATCATCGTATCATCATTTACCCCATACCTTATAACTTTATACTATACCTCGATGTCCCTGTTATAATTTTTTTCACTGCTTTTCAACTCTTTTCATCAAACTTACAAATGTATACTTAAAAGAAAAATCTTTTATAAATAACCCCCCTGTCTCTGGATTACCATGAACCTCGTTCTTTTTTGTGTGCACAATTAATGATTATTAATTATTGACAATTATTCAATTCCAAATTCTTGTATGGAAAATTTTGGAACAAAAAGTTGTCCGATACTACCAATATTTTGTTTCCAGCAAACGTAGATCGCATAATCGTAGTGTCATTTTTGAAGTTTTTCGATTGAACAAGTTTTTCACAACAACAAAGACTGTGGTATGTCAGTTGTAAAGGGGAAAACATCTACGGAAGTGGAAGACGTGGAACGTCTATTTGAGATCGGACGACAGAAGCTGAGGAAATCAAACCATGGTTCTATCAGAAATCGGCGGCATGAGTGACTCTTAAAATCTCTGATCACACCGGGATTTAATGCTGCACACAGCACTAAAAATCTCTGCTCAGATGGCAAAATGTTATAAGTTACTGTTTTTAAAAATATACGTGACAGCAATTCTAAGATTCAAGGTGGCATGGAAAATCAGTAAATTGTTTAATATTTGAATTATATTGTATTTATATATGTATTAATAGTTGGCCATTACTTACAGTAGTTACAGTAAATAGAAAATATCGGTGAACGATATTTTCTATTCCGGATTGTGAAAAAACTCAATTTTTTAAGAAAAGTGACATAACATTTTGACATCTGAGCACAGAAATTATCTTCGTATACTCTCATACAAAATTCAACTGCTGTATAGACTGAGGGTTTCATGGTCTGCGAAGAGGAGAGTTTGAAACATAATTGCTCTGTGAATGGCGGGGGGAAACGGTGTTTATGGCTACAAAATGTTTTGAGGCCAGATAAGGCACTAATATATGTTAGAAAAGCTGTAAGCACACAACATAGCTTCATTTGGGCAATGGGAATTTTTAACGTCAACACAACGGTCGCAGTTCGATTTAGCCGAATGTCACAATAATTTCGACCGATCACTCGCAGTGGCAACATGTGAGGGGCTAGTACGTTCACCCAACTGACCTTATAGAAGGAATTTCTGGTTTACGGATTTAACGTGTTCATGAAATCACTTATTTTTAATTTGAAATTCTTTGGCTCTACTTCAGTCAATTTGAGTGATGTTTTAAATGAAAAACTTCACCTGGAAATCTTCCGTTTTTTAAAGTGTACCGGATTTTTTTCACTTATATAATATATCCCTTTTTATCTTTGTTTGTATAGGTTTATTCTGCTTGATTATGCGAGTCTATCCCCTCTGTTTTGAGTCACTCCGCTCTTGGCCTTGTATAACCTACTTTTTTTTATTACGCGTATATTTCAATATTTTTATTGCTTTCTCTACCTTATGACTGGTTATTGTACATTTTAGAATATTACTTTTATATTTACAACATTTATCACCATTATATATCCTTGTTTTAGTGCTTTTACCACTTTATATCTAATATTTTTTATCACCTTTTCACGTTTTTATTATCACTGCTGCTTCTAACAACTTTTTATTTGAGTAACTATTCTGATGTTACCTTGTGTTTGGTACAGCTTGTCTTTTCTGGACCTTGCGCCAATAAACTTCAACCAACCAACCAACCATAATGTTTCCATATCTGACCTAGACACGAAGGTAGTTAATGAAGTTTTTCGGCATTCGATCTCAGCATCCCCAATCCGAAGCCTAACGCGCTACTATTAGACTACCATAGGTTGTTCTTTCCTCCGTGTGCCAGATCGACTCTACCTTGTCATTCACTGTAGAGATGTGACTTCGACAACAAAACATCGATGTTTTGAATCATCGATATTCAATATTAAAAAATCGATGCTAATAAAACATCGCCCCAAAACCATCGATGTTTTTAAACATCGATGTTTATGAACTTTCATTTTTTTAAAACTGGTTTAGTAACCTCTAAGATTAATGTTACTTTGGTTAGTCATGTAGGGGGGGGGTAATTTTACCCCCCCCCTCTTGGTTGCTAAAGTCAGCGCATATCGCAGAATTTCCATTACACATTTTATTAATTTTACCAGAAAATTGAGGAAGAAATTATTGCAATTTATTAGCAAATCTTTTATTTTCAAATTAAATAATACAAAAGAAAATTACATATATATACACCAATTTGAAGTACTGATGCAAAACCAACGTATGGGGAAAACTGAACAAGCTTATTTTTTCTTTACTGTAAATAACAATTATTGGGGCTATTGGGGCATATAATTATTATTCATTGGTTGTTCATTGCCATTTGTCTCTAATCGTTCCCCCTTTTGTATTCGTCCTTTTCAGAATTCAGACTTACATTTACTGAGTGGGAAAATTATGCTACGTAGTTAATTTATTTTAATTATGGTACAATTTCATCTAAAAAAACATCGAGACAACGTAAAATATTGAGTACAAAACATCGTTGTTAAAAAAAATCGGCTTCAATAATTCGATGATTAAAACATCGACATCGATGTCGCATCCCTAATTCACTCGGAAATATTAAGAGAATTTTTACTCATGAAAGTATTTACTGTCCAGGGTATTTGTGGAATATGCCATACTGAGGACCCATATAAGGGCGTAATATAGGCCCATTGCTCCTGGATAGTTAGAAATCCTTATATTTGAATGAGTGACCCTTCTCGTTAAACCTTCATATCCCCTCCCCGATAATCTTTTGTAATCCTTTTCGCTTCAGCTCAATGCAAATTACTAAACCCTTAAAACTTAGAAAAACGTGGAACTGAGCTTCGTGCGACTTTTAAACCTTTTTATATCTATCCTAACTTTATGTATTGAAAAAATATTTTTTTTTGGAATTCAAACATACAATTCGCTAAAAAAAACTCCGCGCTTTTATGAGCAAAGTTATGCAATTTGCAATTTTCATTTCTATTATAAGATTTCAAAATATCTATCTTATTATTAACAGATAAAGGTAAACAAACGTATGTACTTGTATGTTTGTTGGTTAGTAAGCAGACGGAGACAGGCTAATCTCGCGAATCAAGCATAGCAGGATATCGCGACTGCTACCGATGGACGTGGACGGACGAGACGCGTGCACTAATGCCATCCTCAACTTTCAAAACTTTAAAATTTTTTAATTATTAAATTAAAACCACCGAACTCAAAAGAAGCGGACAAAAAAAAAACAGGTGACATTCTGGGTGAGCCAGCTCCTTTCCGTTTCGAAAAATTCCACTATTTTCATGCATGCAAAATTCAACTTTTCCGTCCTCCAATCGACAGTTTTTTTATTGCCATGTGTTCTAAAACTCTTCTTCTTTAAGGATATACATATTTTTATGAAGTTAAAAATGTTTTTCATTGCAAAAAAAGTTTGTTTCTCAAAGCAGTTTTAAGAATTTCACGAAATCGACAATTTTGATGGACAAATATTTCGGTTTTCTGCACCTATTAATGTCGATTTTACGATTTATCGGCATTTACTAGATGTTCGTCTTCCAAAATATACCAAATACATTTAATTAAAATAAAATGTTATCATTCTAAAGAAGCGCATTTACAAAACACACTTTTGAAATTTCCGCGCTGATTGCCATAGTATCTTAATGCAACTGAATGCCGAATTCGTAATTTTTCGACTTATTATTTTACTCACTAATAAGTCCAGGAAGTTCGTGAAATTTGTTTCTAATTAATGAGCAACTGATGAGGATTCTTCCGCAACCAATTTTGAATTCATCAAAACTTTCTTTCTATTTTTTAAACACTTTTTACCCGTGAGATTTAATATTTACATTCGGCCATGTAGCCAAAAGGAAAATTATTAGTTGAGAACGAGTCTGAGGAGGAGTCATTTAATTATTGAAATTCAGAAACAATTTTAAAGTACCAGAAATAATTTTAGTTTTAGGAAATGAGAAATTAAAACCGTTAGATTTTTTTCTAATTGAATGAACTTCTCTTGTGTTTAAAAAGCAAAATTTGAAAACGGAAATTTGAAAGAATTATTTGAAAAGCCAAATACCAAAATGTTAAATAATTGTTTCCTTTTTTTTTAATTCTAATATATTTTTTAAAGACATTAAACGGTTTTTAATCTTTAAGAAATAAAACCATTTCCTTTTAAATCGTAAAAGCAACACATCGGGTTGCCACTCAGCTAGTACTCTTTATGAAACATGCAATACATTTTATCATAAGCGTCATCATATCGAAAAAAAATCTTTTAACACCATTCCAAATCAAGCGAAAAAAAATACCTCTAATTTTCCATTATCAACTCCTTGAGTAACGATATTAATTGCGTAAATATCTATTATGACACAAATTATTCAATTATCACTGATGAATGCAATCAATATATTTTGCTTCGAATTCGAACATCCCTTTAGCTTGAAAAAACTCTGCGCTTTTCCAAAAAAAAAATATTATATTTGCAATTGTTATTTCTTATATAAGATTTCAAAAGCTCTATACACTTTATTCAACATGTAATACATTTTATCATAACAGCAACCATATCGCAAAAAACAAAACAAATCTCTTAACACCCTTCCAAATGAAGCGAAAAAAATACCTCTATTATTCCATTACTCAATTCCTTGAGTAACGATATTAATTGCGTAAATATATGTAATGACACGAAATATTCAATTATCACTGATGAATGCAGTAAAGTAGCAAGAAAAATCCCTGGTTACAAAAACTGCGTTATTCACAGCAACCTAACCGTTCCTTATTTAAGCTATTAATAAGTATTTTATCATGCCCACATGCTTTGATGCTCATTTAGATATCTTAAGGACATAGCTATTGCATTAGATTTTATATCGGGCTAAATGCCTTGGTAATTTCAGGGAACGTAATTTTCTTTTCAGGATTGCTCTTATTACTGGCTTCCTGCAAATAAATAATGTTTACTTAATGCTTTCATCAAAGGAATAGTTGATCCATAATATTATCATGCTGTATCCAAATTCTTTCGTTTTTGCAAAAATAAGTTAATGATTATTTTGTATGCGTTTCATTTGATGGCAGAAAATATTTCCCTAAGTAGTAAAAGTTAAAAGTAAAAACCAATATTCTTTGATGTAACAATCATTCACTCACAAAAAAGTGTAAAATAAGTTCATACATCAATTTAAAAAATTATTTTCTTGTACAGGTTGGAACACAAATATTCAAATCCCTGCTCTTTATGTTTAAAGGTAATTATTCAAGCATTAAGTTTTAAGAAGGTTACATTTTTTTATCTCAAATTTTATTCATAAAAATAAATATGGCCGTCAAATAACTTCTGCATTTTGATTTATTTTATAGTCAGAAACCTGGATTTAAAGTGGTTTAAGGGGTTCTCGATTTTAAGAATAAGAGTTTTTCTTAAGAATATATTCTGTTAGAAGTAGAAATCAGTCTGAAATCAACTGAATCAGGATTTCGATGCTTAAGACTTCAAAGAAAAATTTTACTCAACATAAGATTTTTTATAAAGTTTTTAATTTGTTTTTTAACTTTGTCCAGATCGTTTTCCAATGGATGGTACATATTACTTTTCCATCAAAATTACATTTGTATAAAGTGTGCAAGATATGTAAATCGGGTTATAGATAAATATAATATAACTAGGGAAATGTCTTTTTTAAACAAATATAGTGAAAGATTTTCCTATAATTAACTCTAGACATGCGTAACTAATTTAAGAAGTTCCCAATTTTTTTTATTTTAAACTTTTGGGTATTTATCTATAAACTTTTAAATCCCATCTCTCTTTAAATAGTTACATACTCACTTGATATTGCTTTTTAAAACCATTTGCATTCCTAGGCAGTCCAGCGACGGTGTTTTAATGCTTACATGTAACTCCAACTGCGATTTTGCTTAAAACTACTCTTCATCTCAAATGTTCGTCTTTACAACTTTAAAAATCAAAGCAAATCCTTATGACTCGGTTCGGGACAGCTCAGAAGCGAAAAAAATAAGTTGAAGAAACACGTTTACTTTGAATCTCCCCTCTCTTAAGTAGTTACATCCTTACTTCATATTCATTTTTGAAACCATTTATACTCCTAGGCAGTCCAGCAACGATGTTTTAATGTTCACATGTAACTCCAACTATGATTTTGCTTAAAACTACTCTTCATCTCAAATGTTCGTCTTTACAACTTTAAAAATCAAAGCAAATCAGCAGGACCCTATTCGGGAGAGCTCAGAAGTGGAAGAAATATGTTGAAGAAATACGTTTACTTTTGAATCTCCCCTCTCTTTAAGTAGTTACATCCTTACTTCATATTCCTTTTTGAAATCATTTATACTCCTAGGCAGTCCAGCAACGATGTTTTAATGTTCACATATAACTCCAACTGTGATTTTACTTAAAATTGCTCTTCGTCTCAAATGTTCGTCTTTACAACTTTAGAAATCAAAGCAAATCCTCAGGACCCCGTTCGGGAGAGCTCAGAAGTAGAAGACATACAGTCACGTGCTATTTTTACTGAAAGTTCAAGAATTAATATCGAATCAGGCTCTGAAATTATGCTGAGTTGAAGTAACCATGGGTTGTTGTCTCTCCTCGGTTCAGCTGTCTCGTGATCACATACATTCTCGCATTCCATCACATTTAAACAGTACCAAGAATGTGTCACCATTAACATAAATTTCTTAGAACCCAAGAAAAAGAATGTCAAATTACATAAACAAGTTGAAGACACTAACTATCGAAAAAGTTAACAGAAATCTGAAATTAGCGCTAAACGCAACGTGAATGAAAGGTTCTGGAGAAATTATTAAAATCAAAAACATAAAAGTATAAAAATAAAATAAGTAAATAAATATAAACTAAAATAACCATATGATCGACTGTTCTGTTCATCGGGAGATTTAACTGAGTCGGTCACTTCAGGGGAATCTATCTGATAGGATGCAGGTCAAGCCAAAAGCATCCCAACGCCCCGAGATCTCCACATTGAAAACAGAAATTCAAAAGCATTAAATCAATTGAAATCACTACAAATCATTAAAGACACAAAAAAACAATAAAATAGAAATTTACATCAAACTTATCATTTATTATTAGTTTCTAAGGTAATAGATTCAATTTCGTTGACTTCATTGTTGTATTTGACGTTGGCAAATATGCTGGACGGTGGTGAACATCAACTGATTCCAAAACAGTTAATTGCTTGAACCAATCAGACTTAAGTGCTCCTTAAATAACGATCGACGTAAGAACTACTAATCGACGATTCATACAATTTATGAGTTAACGATTATTTACTCAAATTAGAGGACTCGAATAAGTTATTCTTAGAAAAATATTCTGAAGATAAGAGTATAGAAGTCATTTGTCCATTTCTCAAAATATGAGTTAAGCGAATTAATTCTATGACAAAATCTCGTCGGTCCACCTAATATACTAAGGGCCTGGTCACATAGAATCCTTAAGTGTCAGCGTTTCTCGCATTGACATATTTTAAACCAATCTCAGACCTTAACAATATCGTGGATAATCGTTTGGAGATTTGCAATTGGTTAAATATATTTCAATACAAGTAACTTTGAGGCTGAAGGATTCTGTGTGAACAGGCCCTTCATCGCCGGAATAAAATGTGGAAAATGAAAAATATTCTATATTAACTAGTACTAACTAAATTCACCAAAACGTATCGCCTTAGGAACGCAAATCTTTCATTTCTAAATGAAGGCCTTATTTGAATAGTGGTAAAACTCAATTTAAAAAAAAAATGGAGTTAGCCTAAATTTCATGTTCATACAAGTCATTTCTATATTTATTTTTAAACTGATACACATCCAGCTTATTTCTGCTGCCAATAGAGGGCATTACAAATCGGACTTCAGCAGTCATTTATCAGCACTTATTTGACTTTAAGGCTCTGTGTCTCAAAATGAACAAGAATGGAGTTGAACCACTATACAAATAAGGCTTTCAAATATAAAACATATTTATGTGGATTTTGTTTCCTATAAATTAAAATTGATATTTTTACAGGAACAACCATTAAAAAACATTATACGGTTGAAAAAGGACTAACTGTTCTTTATGCATGCACACAACGTCAATACTCAGTTGGGTTTCTGTCAATTAAGATGTAAGAATTGTTATTGGAAGGAATTGAGCAAAACAATGCAACAACCAACAACAGCAAGCGCACTATTCCGTAACAAAGTTATATGTTTTTTTTTGTTTTTTTGTTTTGCCTCACAGTTGATTTTCCTTTCTAAAAAAATATGTGGCCCAAAACATAATTAATACTATAGATTCTCTAAGGACAAAAAGCTATAAGTAGACCGTTCAAAAAATACTTTGTTCCAGTGTTCCGAATGATTTAAGATAAAATTATTCTATCTGCTTAGGAAAATGAAATATATTTTTTTACCAATTATTTAACTTATTTAAGGTACTCTCTTTTTTAAAAGCATCTACATAAAAAATAATTTGGTTCTCCACCTGTATAAGTTTTTAATAAAAATTGGAAATACATAAGAAACAAAATATAAGTTAGATGTTTACACATCAGACTAGAGTTTTCTTCATAATTGCTATCTGAAGAAGTTGAAATTTTTTCTGTCTCATTATTTCAGACTTATCTTCAGACTATCATTTAGTTACTAGAAACAGTTTTCCGCAGTGGTTAACCAGAGGAAAAATTTTTATATAAATTATTTATTGTAGAAACTAGAGTATTTATTAAAATTATAACTAGCTTGTTCTCTCTTTGAGCATTTTTTTGCTTAGTAGCAATTCACTTGCTTACATCACTGCTTGTTTTAAAAAACATTAACATTGAAACGTATCTGTGCATTAAAAAAATACTTTAAAAGTAGAATCATATTATTTTGCCTGGGCACACTTATGTATTTGACTTACTTTGTGTAATGTCATTTGATATCTTGTAATGTTATGGATTCATTTTATTTTGTGATTTTCTTGAAGAGAAATGCATCTGATTTAAGTTTTAATGGACGCCGAATATTTTTTTATTCTTTCCGTAAAAATTCTATACTAATTTAAGTGGTTCCAGGAGACAAAGTTTTTCAAATTTTCAAAAACAATTATTGCTACATTTTTTTTCTTTACTTTTCCACTTAAAATGACGTTTAAATCATGTTCATATCTTAATTAGAACAGGAGATATTAATTTTTCTTTTTTGCAACATTCTAATAGCAGCCAATCTTTGTTTAAACCTGTAAATGCGTTTTTCTGCATGATGGGTTTTTTCACCATTTCTCGTTTTTAAGATGTTACAAGTCAAGAACCGTTAAAGATAAATTATTCAAACTTGGAACATGACTTTTTGAATTATTTTCCTTTAATTTTCATTCAGAAAGTTTGAAAAAATATTTACTTTTGAAAATATAGTTTAAAAAAATAAGTTACATAATTCTTTTTTAAATGTTTCTCTATTTTTTTAAATTTCTTCAATTTAATATGTTAAAAACACTGAATCAAAATTAAAACTTATATATTTCTGTTTAATTAAATGAAAAAATTTTGAAATTCCACAAATAATATTTCGAGTTACAACGAATTTAAATTACCCCCTTTTTAAATTTAAAATTAAATTTAACAAAAAACTTTATTAGAAGTTTTATGTAATTTTGTTTACAAATTATATGGTTAACCATCACAAAAAAATTTAAAATTGTAACTCAATAAATAAAAAAAATTAAATGCATCCCTAACCCCCTTAAAATGCATTCAATTTTTAAAAAATGACAAATGAAATAAAAGATAAATACAAAAAAAAAACAGTTATAAATACATTTCTAAAATACTGAAAAAATAAAGGATACGTCTAACTTTCCTTTATTATTTCAGAAAATTGGATGAAACTCCAAAGTTTCATAACCAGTTGGAAGCGGCAAAATTTTGAATTTACATAATATTCTCTGTAGACTTTCATATTCTGGAAAGTTTTATTACTTAGTGACATATTTGAATTGCATTCGGATTGCATCGTAAAATTCTGAATAAAATATTTTTATGACATATCTAACTCTGGATGAGGAGAAAATTTTAGAAAAAAGTGTTTCTGCGAGTTATTGAACTTTGCGTCTTAAATGGAATGGAATGAACTTTAAACCGTTTTTTTAAGTGTTCAATTCCAGGCATCTATTTGATTATCAGGCGATATACTGGAGTTAACATCATGTTTTGGATTTCAGTACTCAGTAGACTCCCTTAAATACAGGATGTCTGGGCTAAAAGTATCCAAAAGTTGTAGTTTATTTTTACGGAACTACCCATAATAATTTTAGAAAAAAAATTATTTAAATAGAAAGTACATCTCATCAAGTTTTAATATCAATCATAGATTTCGGTAACAGTAGCGTAGATTTCGATGTGGGCATCTTTTGTAGCACGACAAACGTCTAAATGGTAATACAGTTCTCTCCAAGTGTTTCGTAACATATCAGGAGTTATTATACAAATTGCTTGAATGATACGTGTCTTCAACTCTTCCACAGTTTAAATGTTTTGTTTATACACAACGGATTGAATGAATCCCCAAGCAAAAAAGTCTGATAACCTCAGATATGTTACGAAATACTTGAAGAGAACTGGATTACCATTTAGACGTTAGTCATGCCTCAAAAGGTGCACACATCGAAATCTATGATTAATATTAAAACTTGATGAGATGTTCTATTTATTTTTTAAAAATTCTAATGGATAGTTCTGTAAAAGTAAGTCATAACTTTTGGATACCTTTAGCCAAGACCTTTAGCCCTGTATTTCAATGTATTAGAAAATTACCGGTAAATAAAATTTGCAAATAAAAGAAATCCTGCCCTACTCAGTAAAGGGTAAAAATTACAGGGTTAAAATAATAGTGGTATGTAAATTTAATATTCTAATAAGCCACATAAATATCTACTGATTCGCAAATATTTCAGTAAACCCTAAGCAGTACTAGTTAAGTAAATAAAAGGTGTCGTTAATGCGTCGTTAGAGTAATTGTAGGAATTAAACAATAGTGTTATGTAATGTGATTCTAGTGATAAGGGCCATAAATATCCAGCTGGATAGAAACTTCCTGTGAATCCTACACAGTACATAAAACTTACAATTACGGTAGTCTTCAGCAATTATTATTCATCAGAAGAATATATTTATCTGTAAACCAAGAGCTGAAATCGAAATACTTAATTTTATTGACTTAGCTGGTTTATTTCCAATTAATATGTATTTGAACTAATCATTGCATGATCTACTTGCACAATCTAACTTCAATAAATAGTTTAATTACGAGTGTGTTTCAAAGAGTTGCAGCAAATCGAATATGTTGAGATGTATAGTTGAATTGGAGATTACAACTGCCAAGTCTTTTTTCGTGCAATCGCCTCAATCCAATATATTTCTCTCACAATATATTGCTCCAACTTATTTATTTCACAGGAAAAATAAGTTTTGGGTTGTGCTTTCAGTCAGGAATGCACCGCATTTTGGCATCTTCCAATCAGAGCGTTGTTCATCACTAATTGATATTAGTCAATTTTTAAGCGTATATATATCCCTTTGTGCACCCTTCTTACTCATCTCCATCTGTTGCAACATTCTCCTGTGAACTTCTGAATAATTCGCACCCTCCGATCACAAAAATCGGATGTTGCCCATCCGATTAAGAACGTCGTCATTTATTTGTCAGCGTCCACATCTTCAGTAAGAAGTATTCTGCCCTGGGCAGTTATTTGAAAGACGTGAGCTTTCCGTTTCAAGAACAATACTCAATTTGCTCTTACTTTTCGTAATTTTATTTTCTAAAAATGTTCTAATAATTGAAAGAGTAAACCTATTTAAGATGCACTGTATGTTTTGGAATGTTTCAGCTTCTCTTAAGTTTTCTCTTCTTTCAAATGTACATTCAATATCATACAATACCATACGGTAAATATGCCTCCCTAAATAATAAAGTAGAGTCTCGATAATCCGAATTGATTGGGACCAGTCCCTTTTCGGATTAAGCGAAATCATCTTTAAAATATACTTAAATTGCATAATAACGCGTGTTTACATAAATATTACATATTAATTGTAGTTACAGTTTATTTTATAAGGTAGTCAGTCTCAAACATTACCAAATCTCGGGAAGAAATGGGTGATAAGAGAGCGGAACACTGCCTAGTACAGTACAGTAGAGTGTAAGTTGTTCGTTCAGTAGAGTGTAAGATTTTAGACCATCAGTAGATTGTTGAAATGGTTTTGAAAGAACCTGTCAACGTGTCAGACGAAAGTGAAGGTGAAGCAGACGATGACAGCGAGCAGAGGGTTTCCCATTCAGACGCCGCGGCTGCATGTGATGTAGTGCTATGCTACGTAGAAAAACACTCCACTGCGACCAAAGCAGGCACCATTTTTCTTACGCGTTGGCGTAATTTGGCTTCAAGGGAGGGGTATTCTTCTTTTCGACAAAAAAATTTTAACAGATTGTTTTTAAACCAGTGAAGTTCAGTAATAATTAGTTCAGTACATTGTCCAAATTTCAGTTTTCTTGTGATTTTCAGAAACATACTTTATATTTTTTAGTATCACTGTGGTTTTATTGTAACCTTTGTTCTTTTTGACTTTTGGTTTCGGATTAAGCGGACTTTTGGATTACCGAATTTTGGATTATTGGGACTCTACTGTACTGAAATACTACACATTAAATCGGAAAAAAAAACTTTGGCACATTTTTGTAACAGGACTACTTTCATTACGAAGAGGACTGAATTCTGAAAATTCAATTTTTCAAAGTATTTTACAATGTTGTTGGTTGGTTGATTGTTTCAAGAGCAAAATGATCATCTTTTTGACACAAGGGCTAAACAAATCGAAATAGTTAGAAGCTGTAGAATTTTATATAAACTTAAATAGTATAATAACGCGTTTCTTGAGACCTTGATGGTATGCAAGACAACAGGCTCACAATGGTCAAATCACATTTTTGTAAAAAACTCTAATTTTTCGATACATTATGAAAGTTTTAAATGATAATTGTGGCTTTTTTTATACACTAAGAAATTTTATTTTTTATGACCAAAATTCCTTAAAAACAGTTCAACTAAAAAATACATTTCAAAGTTTTCTTTTTATCAAATTACTCGAAATGATTTAAAATCTAGACGTAATTTTGTAATACATTTTCATGCATTTTAACATTAATAATTCTACCTGATTTTAGTTTGAGATTTCTAAAACACTAAGAAAAGTTTATTTTCTACAACAGAATTTACTTAAAAACAGTCCAGCTATAAAAAACATTGTAAGGTTTTTCTTTCTATCACAATAGAAATTACACTCGCGACTATATGCAATAAAATCTATACCGTTAATCATTAAATTACCTTTTATTCCAGTTGTCAAAGAAACGCATTAAAACGTTAGCGATACTTACTGAGAATAGCAAAAGTTGAGAATTCTACTTTTCTTATGATACACATTTTGTTTATTATATAGGTTAACCATTACACTGACTTATATAATCAACAGGAGTTACTGCAAGTTAATTCTTACGAAGAAGAAACTTTTTCTTTATTCCATCCATCATAGAGGTTGTTAAGAAAAGATAATACACAGAAACGTCTCAAACAACTATTCCACTCCATAAGTTTTGTAGTAAAACTTGACCTAACTGACTTGCCGTGACATTCTGAAGTATACCAAAAGGGGATAAATATACTTAAATTGCATAATAACGCGTGATTACATAAATATTACATATTAAGTGTGGTTACAGTTTATTTTATAAGGTAGTCAGACTAAAGTGTGATAAAGTTATTATAAATTGATTTTTTTTAAACTTTCCTCTCAATTTTTGAAGATGAAATCTCAAACTTTACTTATCGTGTCTCTTTATTAGGATTCTCAGAAAAATTAATATTAGTGGTTGGGAACATATTCTAAATTAAGTTCAAAATTTCCTGAAAAAATGTTATCGCAAAAAAACTTAAAATCTAGTAAAACTGGAATTTGTTTTTCTCTTCTACTTTTTTTTAAACTAAAAATTTTACTTTTCTATGTACAGGGTGCAGAATGGATTCCCAGATTTTTGAAGGTCACTGGTAGGGAGACAGAGTGGCTTGAGATGTGGCAACAATTCGGTAGGATTTTATTTGTTGTCAGAGATCACCATGAGATGGTCCGGTGAACATCATTACCCGGTTACATTATCGGGGCGTCACAGGGCACATTGCATACAAGACACAACCTATTCTCCTGAATAAATTTCAAATTTTACACGAAATATCTGGTGCACGTAAAATCTGTCGTGGCTGCAATGTACTCCAAGTTCTTAAATTTACCCCTAGAGGTCCGGTCTCGTCACTTGACTCGGTTCAAAATTACGGGACCGGCACATAGGGTGGTAATGCTGGTCTACCTATACGGTGCTCCCAGAAAAGTGGCTAGCAATGCAGCAGTGTCATATGACGGTAAGGATAATGTCCAGAGGATAAGTAACTGTCTACTGCATTGGAGAAGATGTTTTTTTTTAAACGAATAACAAATAATTTCTTTTAACTCAGGCAAGTAAAACACCATGTACAATGAAATAAATGGAATGTTAATATAGTCGATCGGCTCCAAATTTACGTGAACGTTTATATTATAGTATTATATATTATTTTAAGTTATATATATATATATATATATATATATATATATATATATATATATATATATATATATATATATATATATATATATATATATATATATATATATATATATATAAAACAATAATATTTTTTGGATTTATTAAATCCTTTAAAACCATCCAAAAAAAGCTGAAATAGACAAATTCATGCAGCATAAATCTTTAGGTCTCTATAGTATTGTATATTCAAAATAATTTTCTTCCTATGGAAACATTTATATTCCAGTTTTTCGTATGTTCTGATCGTTAAGATCTGATCTTTGAAATTTTCGACTTTGACGGCTGATTTTCGTAAATTTTACTTTTAGATTGTAATGTTTAATAATATACGAAGTTTCGGAAGTAAAGGTCTCGTGGATATTAATCCTAAAATTGCATGAACTAATTAATGATAACCCTCCCTGATAATGTGAATGATAATATGAATGATACCTGATAATGTCACAATGATGTTTAACAATGTCCCAGACCATGGAAACTAATTAATGCCCATCAAATTCAGACTCTATGAGATGTCATACATTTCAGTAAACTTACAGAAAATCACTGATTTCATGGAAGGGAGGGGAGATAAATTCAAAAATATGTATTTGTTTTTTATGTTAATATAGGAAAATATTTTATTGTAACTGAAGAGTAGTTGCGAAGAACCAATGAAGATAATTTTTTTTCTTAGTACGACAAACACTTGTCATTTCGACATTTGCCACTTGTCATTCCACACCGCACATTTGTTGGCATATTTTTTATGGGAGGTGCATTCAGTAGAATCAATATCAATTCCTATGTATGGACGCCACATGAATGCCCATGCCTAAGGGCATTCAAACCCAAGCCCATAAAGTTAAATACGTGACACTGTAAACTGGGTACCCGAGAACCTGATTTCCAGGTACGTGGGGAAAATTAATGGAACGTTGCTTATATAGATCGGGTGTGATTTGCTTTTATTGATTTATTTCCTATAAAATTTTCAAATAAATTATATGCAGTTATAAAGGGCAAAAATTGATTGTATTTTATATTAAGATAGCTTAATTTTATGACTGCAGTGTTACCTATGGGACACACAGTAACCATTTGTCTTCGCTGGCCAGTGTATTGTCCAAACCTGTTGTCAAGCTATTAACTCTAACTTCCGAAGTTTTGTGGTCTGAAGGCTAACACCTTATACAACTGTTACGTTTTTTTATCTTTAAAACGGGTAGAATTAAATTAAAATAAATTGTTAAGATTGTTAAAGCTTACATACACTCTTAGAGGTGTTTAAAAAAGGCTACATGAAACATATTAATTCAATTGCGTTGTGGTTAGTACATTTAAAGACGCGCGTGGTGTTAAACAATGTCGTAACGTTTTGAAACCCTTATTAACTTTTGCTACAATATTAATAGTAAAGCCTGCCTTGCCTTTCAAATACTTAAACGCATTAGGGAGCTGTTCCCTCAATAACTTTACAGGGGTATATAGTCCCCCAGACAATCACTTCTTTCTCAAAAAATGTGCACTCTTTTGGTCATGTTTTCTGCTTTCATCGCTTATCAGCGGAAACAGAAAATACCAATGTTAATCCCTTAAAAGGGGTTGCCTAACGATTGGCGATAAAATTCTACAGTTATCCCCTTCCCCTCGCAGAACACACGAAATAACCCTTTGTCTTATAGCTTTGGCGGAGCCTGATGGCTACCGCTGGGTCGCCAAATTCCAGATGTTTTCCTCTTCACGTCACGTGACGGGGCCAGCACAGGAGCGAAGGTTTGAATGGCAAAAACAGATCTCGTCTGGCCACCGGTTCAAGAAGATGTCTTTTCCCGCACAACTATCTCCAACTTACGGGACAAAAGTGGTCCTGCGAAGATCGGCGTTTCCATCCCGGCCTCCTGACTCTTCATGGCTGATATGCTGACCTCAACGATGTATATTTATGTAAAAAAAACGGCACTAAGCCACCGGCCCTAAGCCTCACCTATCTAGTTTAATTTAAAATAAAATATGAAGTACTTCTAAATGATTAGACTTGTGTCTGTCACCCTTTCATCTTTTTTCCAGAATGACCAGCACTGGCCATGTTCTATAGCCACTAGATATTAAAATATGAAGTCCTTTCTTCCTATGACATTTTAGTACTCCATATGGACAACCAATTTTCTACATAACAACTCTACATAACAAACAATAACCCATTTAAATAAAATACCCGATTCGTTTGCTGATGCCCCTGCTGTAGAGGGTTGAATAATGAAAGTTATTTTAAATTAACTTGAAAATAGTTCACTGAAAAAGAAAGCTGAAATGAAAATTACCTAAAAAGGAACGAAGAAAAACTACGACGCAACCAAATGACTAGATTTTACAAATAAAATAACATGGTTTATTAATGTATTACATTATTCACAATTGCAAATCCTTTTGCCATTTAGGCCAATTTCGTTAACCGAGGAACCAATAACCTCTCATTATTTCTTATTACAAAACTCATTATTTAAAAACTTAAATAAATGACTCATCGATAAAGTGGCTGGCGATAAGAATTAAAAAAATAACAAAAAAAACTTAATAATAATTGAATGATCTTTTTAAAAAATAAAAAAATGGGAATCATTAAATTTACCGTCTGCAGACAAGAAGGGTTATTAGGGAAATCAGAGATACCCCAGTCAAAATAGACCCGATTTTGACGAATGGCTAAAAAAAATATGAAAGTTTTGAAATTTGGTGGAGATGTTTGTTTAGGCATGCTAATGAACATACTAAAAGTCCCCACCGATCAGACTTGAGCTTTCGCCGCCATCTTGTAAAATGTGTACACTTTTTTGGTTTTTTAGAAATATCTTTAAAAATATTGATTTTATAAAAAATAATTAAATACAAAAATTAAAGAGCATTAAATTATGAACAAAAATCATTCATAGCATTTTTTTATATGTCTAACAGGAACAAAGATAATTGACTTTGAAAAGAGCGCACTATCACAACTGAGACGCTCAAGCGCAGTTTCCCATCGCGGTGGGGGGAGATACCCGCGCATGTGCATACCATAATTAGCCAAATTAGTTTTAAACTAAATAAGAAGGTTTTTTGTATTTTTTCAAATAACTAGGGAAATATTAACTTTACGTAGAAAAAGTTTATTTCAAAAATTAAAAAACATTAAATTATGTACAAAAACGATTTTATACATTTTTGTCGTAAACCTAACAAGAACGAAGATATTGACTATAAAATGCGCGTTGATAATGGAGGTAGCTTCTACAAAAAACAATGCAAAAAAAACATATATTATATTTTTTTTAAGTCTAACACGACCAAAGATAATTGACTTTGGAAAGAGCGCACTATTACACCAGGGACGCGCATGCGTGGGTGCCCATCGCGATGGCTGGAAGACACGTGCATGTGTATACCGTAAGGCGCCAAATCGGTCTTACCCTAGTATTTTCCTAGCCAGTTAATAGTTAGTCACCGTTCCGTGTACGTCTGTGAACAATGGCTGATACGGAACTATGTTTTATAAGTAAAAAATTAATGTCAAATGATGATTTCGTGAATGTAGGAGAAAAGGGGATCGACGCTTTAAAGAGAGCTAATGTCCAAAGAAAAGACAATAAGCATGAACAGTTGGAACATTTAAAATCTGTTTCGGTTCATTCGTTGTGTCGGATAAATTACACCAGACCAAGAAATATAAAAGTTGATTCAAAAAGAAATGCAGAAATCGCGTCAACATCCCAAAGTGAAGAGAGCGCGGTAAGTTTAAGATCTTTTTTACCTCAGTTCGATTTTCGAACAAAATGTTTCTTTTGTACGGCAGTGATAGACGAAGAATTCAAAGCAAGACAAAAGAAAAAACCAACTGACAGACGAAGAAGTATATACGAAATTTGGAGTCTCGAAATGAAACACAAAGTTTTGAAGCTGCAGAGAATAGACATGACCAGTGGGGAGAGGAAGTTCAGTTGTCGTATAATAAACGCTACTGATTTAGTTGCAGCTGATGCGATTTATCACCAAGATTACTTCATGACTTTTTTTCTACACACTGCACCAATCAGAAAGAGAGGGCGGCCTGAGTCGGATTACGCCTCAGCAGCTGTAGGCGAAATATCCTTCTTCCTTGATAATAATGACTACTGTCAATTCTCACTACCCGAACTCAAATCTCAAATTACAGGGCTAGTTCCAGACGACATCACTTTGAGAAATAAGTTGAAACAAAAATACGGGGATGGCATTATTTTTGCTTCAAACTCCAAAAAAGTAACTGTCATATGTTTACGTAATACTGGAATGAAAGTCTTATAAGACTCTTGGTACGACAAAAGGATACGAAATGATCGTGAGGAGCGTCTACGAATAGTACAAACTGCTGCAGCCATAATAAAAGAAGATATCCAGACACCAGTTTATGACACTCATTGCTACCCTCCAAGTGATAATTTTTTCAGAGATGTGAACAAGGGAATTCCAGAAAGCCCAAAATCTTTTTTGGAGCACTTGATTATTAAAAAAAAGGGGGGGGGAAAGTCACTTCAATAGCTCACGTCATTATATCAGCGCTAAGGCCACGATCATTTATGTCTCCTCTGCTCAATGGTCTTGATTTATTTTTGTACAAAAAGTTCTGTTCCAAGAATTTAATAACAATGCTCTCGAATTTGGGATTTTGTTATTCTTACTATGAAGCCCAAACACTTGAGATGTCAGCCATAAATCATCCGCAACCCCAAATGCGCGAGGGATCATTCTACCAATTCGTATTTGACAATGCAGATTTCAATGTGTCGACAATCGATGGCCTGAATACGTTTCATAGCATGGGGGGCATTGCTTGTTTTACTCCAGCGTCAGCAGTGGAACCCGGGACGAAGATAAAAAAATTAACCGAACTTACATCCGCATCGACCGTAGGCAAAATGGGAATCGTTCCTCTAGAAACGTTTGAAAATTTTCGAGGGCCTGGGTTACAAACAATTACTATCGAAGATTTCAATGTATTAAATCCTTTAGCGGAAGATTTACCACTGCCTAAACCATCTAATATCTCCTGGATATGTGCTAAGTGGTTAGGTCTTCCACAGATACCTGAATGGAAAGGATTTTTCCATTATATAACCAGAAACCAGCCTTGTGAAAAGACCAAAGTAATACCCCTTCCTTTTGTTAATTTACCACGAAGCAAGTATGACACCATTTTCCCTGAGCTGAAATTTGCTGCCCAGCAGTGTGTTAAAATGCACCAAAAGTCTTGCATACTCACGTTTGACCAACCACTGTATATTAAAGCTCAAGAGATAGTCGCAACAACATCCAATCCATTATTATCAAGTTGTATTGTGAAGCTTGGATTCCATCTTTTAATGTCATTCTTAGGCTGCATTGGGTACATAATGGCTGGAAGTGGGTTGAAAGAAATACTAACTTTGATTTATGCACCTTCGTCAGTAGAAAAAATGTTGCCTGGCCATGCATATGCTAGGGCAGTCCGAGCTCATTTATTGACCCAAACAGCTTTAGCAAAAATAATTTTTGACGGCATAGACATATCGGATTTGGAATGTAAAAATCTCCGTGAGTTGTTTCGAGATTTTGCTACTGAACTACCATCGCAAGAAACCTTAAACGCACACACTCAAATACGAACCATCGAAATTAAAATGAGGAAGACTTTGGAGCACCTGAAAAAGAAAGACCCAACTGCCTGTGGGGCTGGAAGCGTCAAGAGAAAATTCTTGTGCCCATCACAACTATGGATGCAGTAGCTCCCGATTCCGTATTAAACATGGTGTTTTGCAACTGTAAGACTGACAATGGAGTAAGATGCGGATGTCGGAAAGCAGACATCAACTGCACAACGGCCTGCAATAATTGCAAAGGGGTATGTCAGAATGGCATCACCGCTGTTGATGATGACGATAGAATGAAAGAAGTTGATGAAAGGGCCGATGCTAGCGGATCCATAGACGATCTATACATGCCTGACGAAGGGGAGAATCCCGTACCGAAAAAAGTACGTAAATCCTGAAGTAGGTAAGCTTGAACAATTTTTCGCAATGGAAATCTGATAGTGAATACCCCCAAGTTTACTACATTCATGTATAAAATTAATAATGATTAATTATCTACATAGCCAAAAACGTTATGTCTATTTTCTTGTGTTTAAAGAATGCCGAAATGTGGGAGAGGTTAGATATTCAAAGAAGAGCGCCTGCAACGAGACTTTAAAGCTACCTCCATTATCAACGCGCATTTTATAGTCAATATCTTCGTTCCTGTTAGGTTTACGACAAATATGTATAAAACCGTTTTTGTACATAATTTAATGTTTTTTAATTTTTGAAATAAACTTTTTTTACGTAAAGTTAATATTTCCCTAGTTATTTGAAAAAATACAAAAAACCTTCCCATTTAGTGTAAAACTAATTTAGCTAATTATGGTATGCACATGCGCGGGTACTTCCCCCCACCGCGATGGCGAACCGCGCTTGCGCGTCACAGGTGTGATAGTGCGCTCTTTTCAAAGTCAATTATCTTTGTTCCTGTTAGACATATAAAAGAATGTTATGAATGTTTTTTGTTCATAATTTAATGCTGTTTAATTTTTGCATTTAATTATTTTCTATAAAATCAATATTTTTAAAGTTATTTCCAAAAAACCAAAAATGTGTCCACATTTTCCAAGATGGCGGCGAAAGCTCAAGTCTGATCGGTGGGGACTTTTAGTATGTTCATTAGCATGCCTAAACAAACATCTCCACCAATTTTCAAAACTTTCATATTTTTTTTAGCCATAAAACCTATTTTGACTGGGCTATGAGGGCAAGGTTGTAGACGAGGGCAAGCCATGTCGCAAGGAGATCTCTTCTTTTCATCTCGGATACATCTGAGGCAAGCTGCTCGCACCAACGGCCTAGGGTCTCTCTGTCCGGTCCAGCCCCAACCCCTCACTTCCAAAAAAAAATCATCCCCCCAATAAGGGCAATTCACCCATTTTGTAGTCGTCCTCTCGCAAGATGGTAAGAAAGGAGATTTGCTCGGCGCCGGAGATTTAGGATTGTAGATCCATCCACAAAATCTTGTGAGAGGTGATTTAACATATTTGATGTTAAATACAATTGTATGTTGACCTTTTATCTTCGTTAATGCTATAATTTTAACTCTTGTGGAGCAGTCTGAAATTTGTGGATCATGCTCGGCGATGATCTTGTGGATAGATTTACATTGCCTTACCCACCCAGCTCTAAACATGGGCAATTGAATAGGGTACGAAAATTTCTTATAAGAAAAAACAAAATATTATTCATTAAAACTTAATATTTAATGTTGATTATTTAATCACTAGCCACACGAAACTATTATATATACCAGCCACTTTTTACAAACTAAAGAATAATTTACACATAAATGTCACACTCATATTTAGTTATTATAAATTATTAGTAAAGTTAGTCAATTATAAATTATTAGTAAAGTTAAGGAATCAAAAATTAGTGCTTGCCGTGATCCAATATTTTAATATACTCTCATGCTACCTCCCATTATCAAAAAATTTGTTCATCTTTTTCTAATAATCTTCAGTAATAATCAAGCAGTTAAAAAATTGGATCGCCGCTAGTTGGAATAAGTTGAGTGGAGGCTTACAGAGTTTTAGCAATGCAAATATATTTCAAGACAGACATTACTACGCGCGTTATTTATTAATTATATCCTATAATCTTAATTATTAAGTGTATTTTACCTACATAACACAACCAACTACCACATGTAATTATTTTTTATTGTCAATATATTGGTTAGATTGTGGAGAAATATAACTTTTGTGTCGTGATACTTCCGAGAGGTATGAGAACATAACCTAAATATCGAAAGGTGACGGGGTTACTTTGAGACATATTGACACTGTCACAAAATAACCCACAAAGTCGACCCACCTCCTCCAGCCGCTTGGTATTGCATTTTTTCGTCTTCTAAAATACCACTGGAGAGAAAGAAGTATAGACTATCTAGAAAAAACTACCCTAAGGAGCAGAATGTGACGAAAGGCGAATCTCTCCATCCTCTGAAAGAACTGATAGCTGCCCTGGGCACCCGAGGTCTCTTTGATGTCAAAGATATAGATAAAGCTATCCAATATTTGCAATACGTATATATAATTGTGTATCAAGTTCTTGATAAGCGTTTTAAGGTCTAACTTTGTGTCGAGTAATTTTTCCTCTTGGATTTCAAGGTGAAACCACAGATGTCACAAAGTACATTGTGACACATTTTAACTTAAAATTCTCAATGGTAATTAAAGATATGTGTTAGCGCAATACATTACTACGTAAGGAAAGGATGTGCGATTGTTTTACAATTGTTCGTTTTGGGCTACTTTTAAAACTGATCGGCTGGCACATAAAATGATACAATCTAGTTTTTAAAGAATTTCTAATCTAATTTTATCTGAAATTGAAACTAAAATCAGAAAATATTCGCAGATTATTCGGTAATTTCCGGTTTTAGAACCCACTTCCTTGAATTAACAATAATTAAAATAACTTAAAAGGAAATACATTTTTTGAGCATGCAATAAACATTTTTTTTTACATTATAAATTAATATATCCTCTTCATTATTATTTAGGACAACTGTTTTGTGGTTCATGAAATATTCAAATACGGGTGTACACAAATACCTGGTTTAGGGAAAATTGAAGAACCGAAAACCGGTTCTGCAATTCATAAGTGACACTAACCACTATACTATATGGGCTGGCTGAAGATAAATTATAGAACTTAATATCTGCCAAGATATAAGAGACAGAAAACTGCAGTTAGTCATAAAATACTACCAACTAAAATTTTAATTTATATATTAAATAAATGCATTAAAAGTAACATCCTCACAGTCTTCGTCATTTTGGATTTTTAGTTTTACATTTTTGCATTTCGTTTGATAGGAAATATACGACGATATTCTTCTCCAAGCAATGCATTTAAGCTGAAATAATGATGGGAAATAGAAAGAAAAACTAAAAGGCTTTTTTATTCTTTCTTATCCTTCTCTTGGAATGTCTAAAACGTCTTTATAGCATGGCTTAGAGGATTCCAGAGAGGTAGAACAGAAGGATTTTTTCTGCTGTTGTGGTTGTTATCGACTTTAGGGAATTGATTTTCGTATTATGTAGCCCAGTATATTTAAGAGAAGAATACTTAAAGAGATCATTCTTCATCATAGCCAGATATTCTTACTGATAGACAATTTTCGATGGGAAAAAATTCTGAAGGAGAAAATCTATACTATTCCTATAAAATGAAGCTTTTGTTTTATTTTTTTTTACTGCGCTATGTCCGAATATCATTAATTGTCCACTAGACTTTATTAAAAACAATTCATTTAAATTTACTTTTTATCGTTATTATATAAAAGGAGTGTTACGGTAACGTATGTTAGTGGTAGTATGTTTATTTATATGACTAAGAGTGATTTCTCATATGTACACACACAAATCAATTTATTAAACATAATAATACTATATATACACACTTAGACACTTAGCCATTTCATTATACATCATATGCTGAATACTACTTATCAACAATTCTAAGTGATATATACCTATGGTAATATATGTTAATATTAATTATAATTTCTCCTATCATTATTGTGTGCGATTAGCACTATCTAGTGAGCAAATGACACGGAATAACAAGGTACATAAAATTCAGTACCTCGTGGCTCTCTCGTAACAGCTGGACAGTCGCTCTCTTTACTACAATGGATTCTGCTTGGAGGAGAAAGCTGGACTAGCTGGATCGCACCTCGCTCCTATTGGTCAAACTTGTACCAGGGCTATGTTTCCCTTCGCTAACGGTACTCGATCGACTCGGTGGGTTAGCGTACACTTCTCTATAACCTGGTTTCGAATTACAAGTCAACCATTGTTTGTTTTCCTTTTAAATCTTACATCTGTTTTACACGCGCTACATTTCTCAGACTAGTCAACCAAAGGAAAGATGTCCCTATTGTGAAATGAACAAATAAGAGTAGATTTTGTTTCCTCCAGTCATAAGGGAAATGAGATCGAAAAGTTCAAAAGTAGAAATTAAGAGTGTCAAAACAAACGCTGTTTCGAACTCACAAAACCACTATGTTTTTCATTAGTAAAAGGACTCTTTCTTAACCAATTCTGCATTAACTATAATTTCCACAGGTATAATCTGTAACGAAGTAAATTGAGTTATTTCGTTGTTTGTTTGTTTTTTGCTATAAGGCTTACCATTCCGATACCTAATATTAACGTCGTATCTAAATAGCTATAAACATCCATGTTTGTAACGATATTTGAACCAGTAAACTACGGAAGAAACCGACAGAGTAGAAATTACACTATCAGAAGTAGCTCAGTGCAAGCCCAACAGTGCCTTCACTAGATATACCTTGCCGACAATTTATACTTTTAGAGAGCACAGCCTTTAAATCGAGGTTTGAAGCATACTGACCGACGAACATAATACAGAAAGAATGTAAATTTTACTGTAAAATAAAAGGAGCGTCAGTATGGCGCAGGGTAATGTATTAAGAAATCTTTGCCATGGTGGAGGTTACGTACCCTTTTCTGACAGCTAACCACACATATATTACTTAGGTTACTCTGATGTAGACAATCGTTAAATTGTTAACATAAGCGTTTCTATTCTTGGTCTAGTAGATCGTTAAACCATGTTACACCATGAGCATGGTGTAAATGAGTAGAAATACATATAGTGTCACAATCAAACAAAGAGCCCATGCCCGTAGGAAAAACATTGTGTGTGTGAGGAGATTTTTTAAGAACTTACATAAGTTTTTCAAGCGAAAAAATATCAAACATTGTCACATATTTCAAAACTTTCCCATAAATAAAAGATGCACTGTACAAATGAAGAAATGAAGGTATCTGTCATAAATTCCATTGTGTTATTAAAAATTACTTGAAATCTAACAGCATATTCCCCATTAGGCAATCCTTCAAAATAGCACACAGATTTAATTTAAGTTTGCGTGATACACAATCAGCTTAATATGTTTTTGGATAAAACACCAATGGGTGAAATGCTTTAGGGATAATTGAAATGCACTACTTCTACTAGCCAATGCCCACCCTTGGCTGATGAGCCATTAGGGAACGGTAGACATTAAAATTTACTTTTTTTACTTTTCATCATAGAGATACGAAATTTTGTACAAATACACATTTCACTATAAATAAATAGAATACCTTAAAAGAAATTTCCAATCTCATTATAATTTTAAGATTTTTTAAAAATTTGAAATTTATAAACAAAATTTTAAAATGCTCCTTGCTACTTAATTTTTGAGACATTTCCTCGATTTTGCATTTTAATCTCTTTAATCTGTATAACAAACAAATCTGGGTATCAATTATTCAATACCTTGAATAGTTAATTTTTGAGAGATTTTTTTCTGAATTCCATCCCGATTTTCATCAAAATTTTGCATTTTGAAAAGGTTAAAATCAAATTTAAGTACCTTAATGAAGTCGAATTGTAAAATGCATACCCAGTTTTTTTGCAAACAACAGTAGGATTCCTCCTTATCAATTTCATGAATTTTGAAGAAAAATTAAGTAGCATGGAGCATTTAAAAAATCTAAAAACCTTGAAAAATCTGGTTTGAGAAATGCAAATTTAAAATTTATTGCTACACTTACCCATTATAAATTACTTTGTACAAGCGTCATAAATGATTTTTTACTTGAAAAAAATTATTTTGGTACTAATGATCTACAGAAATATATATATTATTTACAATAACACAATCAGTATTACAATGACGAGATTTGCTGAAATAAAGGTCCACCGTTCCCTTAAGCTACGAGCTGACTAGTAGAGATGTACCTCGATAAACAGAGAATTTTCATGCTGTAGTCATGATCCAGAGAAGCACCGATCCTGATTTTTCGCCCCTTTTGTCTGCAGATTATTCGGATAGTCACCGAAAAACCCATTTGTTTACTGATGCCCATATTTGTATTTTAACTGTGTTCAAGGTTGACGGACTGGCCGGCAGTAGCAAAGTAGTCTCTATCTTGGCAAACCTGTCAGCAGTTTCAGTGCCGTAGCTGTAGACTTGGCTAGGTAACCATCGAAATTTCAACAACCTTCCACCTTATATCAGGTTGTGTAGAGTTATTCTGCAGTCAATTGATCTCCTCCAAGCAGTTATGATCGAAAATAACCTGTACACAGAAAAAAAATCATTTTTAACCCTACCAACATCTTCAGCTGGTTCGCGATATTTTAGAACTTTCTTGTTATAAAACAAAATATTTTTGGTTCGTTGCATTTTTCAAAACTTTCTTAGACATGTTGTTTGACAGATGATCATAACAGAAAAAATGAAGATATCATATATAACTTTCATTGTGTAGTTATAATTCTAAATAACTAACAGTATAGTCTTCTTTTTGACATGTCTAAGTATATACAGTGAAATATTTTAAATTTGTACGATCAGAATTAGTTTAATACTCGTACCATAAAACAAATTGTCTTACGAATGCGCTAAAAATAAGCAGTTCCTATATTAAATCTAATACTAGTAACGAAAGGCCATTAAAAATACATAACTCATAGATGAATAAACAGACTGAAGGAGATTTATAAGTACTGCGGCGAAAACATAATACCTTATTATAGACATTATTCTCTTTCCTAGTTTCACGCATGAAAAACTTTAATAATATAGAATAGCATATTTTTCTCTTAAATGCATTATAATACTTCGAAATATTTCTTAACATGTGTAAAAGGCAGTTTATCTTTTCAGTAATAAGTGCTTCGTTCAATTAGTTCTTAACTATAAATGGTTTGAAGAAAAACTGAAAAAAAAATGTTAAACTTTCCACAAAAAACTACTTTAAGTTTTGGTTTTAAGAGTTAGCAGAGCACAAATTTAAGACCCTGAATCTTCTCATACTGAATAATATATTTTAACTCATCCTTTAAAAAGGAAAAATGCGATTATACATAAAGGTCATTCTTTATCTAAGACTTAAAGTCATAGAATTGCATAACGAATGTATTCAAGTTTTACCTTGTTCTTGAAGCGTACTTTAAAAAAAGAATACCTCTATAAACTTTCAAAAATCTTCGCATAATTATGTACCCAGTCTAGTGCTTTAAATCATTATTTTCCACATGTAAAGATGCCAAAAGAGTAGATTAAAATAACTTTCAAATACAATACCAAACACAAAAATTTCAAATTTTCACTTTTTTATATATTACACGTCTTTCGGTGCATTATTTTTTTCAGTTAAAAATTTTTTTGGGGGTATCTCTTTGAAAAAAATTATGAAGAGGTACATTTCTATAAATGACACTAGAGAGTGACTTAAACTACAAATGTTAAAAAATTCCCTAAAACTATTTTTTACTCTGTAATCTTCGTATTTCAAGAATGTTTACGGGATCGGATAAAAATATTAAGGTACAGTGAAAAATAACAGTCTCCAGTTCAAGAGGAAATACATTTTAGGTGTTCTGAAAAAGCCTTTTTTAGCCACTCAAAAATTTACTTTTTTTACAACGTCTGAGTACAGTTTTTCAGCGTGAATTCAGTATAAAGTTTTAAGTTTAGTTTATTTACAAAATATTATACTTATACTCAGATATTCAAAATTAAATTCCTATTTAAAACTACACTTTTTATTACATTAGTTCTTATAAATTTTCTGATAAATCTATGGGCATATACCAAGAAAGGAAAAACTTGAACATCAAAATATCTATCAGTTATATTACTACGAAGCTTGATAAGCTACCATGTCGTTGGCTCTGGAAAAAATCAATGAATATGAAGCATATTTCATACATATCTACACCACGTTCAAAGGACACTAGCGGAACGGGACTCTGGGATCTGAGCCTATATTCATGTAAACAACCGTCAAACATTGCATTTATAGCAGACTTTGTATTTACAACAGGATGTCCAGTTTCGAAAGCCGAACTTATTGGCATTAATTCTGCTTCAACCAACTTGGATCAGTGTACACCAACTTTCACTTTGTAGACTCTGTGTCAGCACTCCAACACCTTCGAAAACGCTATACCAGTTGTAAAACAATACTCAGGGAAATCACTGGTGTACTTGTATTTTTTTTTGTCTTATGTGGAGGCACTTGTCGTTAGACATTCACTTTTGTTCATCACCGCTATTTTACTATGGAAGTACCTTATGGGTGAACAAGCATTGCTTCTTATGAGCAGGGCCCGATTTAGAAAATTCTTCACTATAGGCACAACTCGGGATGGGGGCCCCCTAACACTGATGTGGGAGTAAAATTTTCAAAATTGACACACAAAAAAAATAATCATGAATCACTGTGAAAGTACCATTTTACCAAGAATTGGCAAATTGAAGCGTAGAACCCTAGAACATTATCAAATAACAAAAAGCAATACAACATATTAACTTCATCGTTAAAACACCAATACAATGCAACCAGGAAAACTTACTAATCCCTTATATACACTATAACATACATATGATGAACTATACTTATAACTATACATATGATGAACTATACTTATAACTATACATATGATAAACCAAGGATATATAAAAAATTGCTATTAAAAATGTTAAATAAAAAAAAATGAATTGGAATTTTTTTAAGGGCCTCCAAGGCCCAGGATAACAGGGCCTAATGGAAAATCAGGGCCTTCTTATGAGGGGGACGGCCAACCATTATTCGGGATTTGATCCCAAGCCCACAGCGTGGTAGCTCAAAACGCTACTACAACATGTGGGCCGCCTAACATATATCTTGTGAACCAGGCATTCTCTTACTTTCCAAATTATCCCCGTCGCGTCACTATTGCAATTCCCGACAAAGTACTAGACAGACAAGAGCTGTGATTTTTTCATGGGAATAACTAAAATCGAACTTTTTTCCACGAGTCAACGTTCCATTGTGGGCTTTGGAAATATTTATAACCATACCCATAAGCCATAACCCAAAATGTTAGTTTTTGTGTAATTACACTTTGGGATAATAAGATAAACTATGGGCATTCAATTTATGTTGTTGTTGTGGCTTATGCCACTTGACCGACAGTATATCATATCAAGTACATAAAGGCGATTGGGCAGAATGGTGCGGCTTCAGTTTTTAATAGCACCACAAGGGTCGGAGTCCGACTTGGCAAAAGGACCAGTCCCGTAATTTTGAACCGAGTCAAGTGACGAGATCGATACACTTAATCCCGCACCTCCAGATGTAAATTTGAGAACTGGAGGACATTGTAGCCACGGCAGATTTTTCGTGCACCAGCCGCCTATAGCGTACACGCCGGTGGAATTTTCAACTACAGGCATTGAACCAGAGAAGTTCAGATCACTGGCTCTCTGCTTTTGCCAACTGGGCCACCTCACCCTTGCATTCAATTTATAAAAATCTAGTAGACACCCTCCTTAAATATATAGATATACCCCTGTTCATATATAATGAAGTATTCAAGCTAATTTGAACACTGCCAGAAAGAAAGGTTTATTTTGGTTGATGCAATTAAGTATTTCAATATATTCATGATATTAATTCTAAAAATTGGAATTAAACGTTTCTATGCTTCTAATGAGAAGTAACTTGTCTCCGGGTAAGAGAGAATGTTTATGGTGGAAATATTTTTGATTAATTTCCCCTCTTTGAAACTGTACTCTTACGTTTTCTTTGTCATACAGAGAGGTGATAAGTATATAAACCATATTTTCTCTCGCAAAAAATATATGTAATATTTTCATTTACTATCATCATTAGCGGATAGTAATCAAGCACTTTTAATTTATAAAATTACTTGTGTAGATTGTTGTGATTAAGAAATTTCACTTGTGATTAAATGGTTCTGTAAACATGAATATATTATGAATTTTAGTATGTATTAACGCCACATAGAAAATTCAGATTTTTAAAAATCAAGTTGAGGGTGTTTTCATTTGGATTAGGCACACACATATTTATGGGTTATAATTTGACATGTTTTTTGGAATACATATTCGTTGCTTATTCCATTTTTAAAAGTTTAATAATAATTAAGACCCCATGATTTTGATATGAGTGCGTTAGAGGATTTTTTTATTAATAACTTTTCACATAAAGATTTTCGTAAGCACTATCAATTCCTCTAATTTATTTTTTTCCGACGCAAATCTATTTTTGGCTGTTCTTTTTTCTAACTTAATTAATGAAGTGTTTTCCTTTTGATGTGTTTGAAATATCGACAGAAGTTTCTCTCACATTTATACTTTTAAATTGGCTGTACTTCGTCGACTGTCGATTTTTTATTCTGAGGTGATTTCAAGCCAATTCTGGTAGTCTTCAAATTTGAATTGCGCTTTTAAGAATGATCGATAGATGGCAGTACGATATCTGGCGCATATCAGTTGCACTCGTTACGGTTTCAATAACTTGAAATTGGTATTTACTAAGCACTGGTTCAAACCTAAATAATCATTAGCTGATAATTATCGGTGAGTAGTTGCTGATATTATCTACAGTCTATAAATTCGTTTTCCTGCAGCGGTATTCTTCAGCGTAGCTCACTCAGTTTCAATAAACTACGTGAGTGATTTATTTTTCTACACTTTATTCGGTCCAAATCATAACACTGTTTTGAACTCAAAAGAATGGAATTTGTAACAGCTTCGATAAAGGACCCCATTGGCGATATTTTATATTGGTGACTTTTTTTGTCGCCTAGCCAAACATCGCTTCATTAACATCGTATGAAATACAAAGAAATTTAATTTTGCAAAATGGAAATTAAAAAATTATACAATATAAATTAAAAAATAATACAATAAGTAAAATAGCGTAAACTTTGCAGATATAGAAATTATAGATAAATCTAGACGGAAATTCATGGTTAAATAAAAATAAAAAATAAATAGGAAAAGAGCGGTACAACTTGGTTTGCGTCACGCGACTGTGTCAGGGTTTCCGAAACGAATTATGTGCATAACAAATTACCAATATGCGAATTCTACTATACCAAAGCTGTTTCAACGGGGTACGAAGTTGAAAATGGCGTATTCAATCGGGTTACTATGCGGAAAATGGTTTATTTCAGTTTAAAACACATGCGAGTGTGGCAGAGTTGCCGAAACGAATTCTGGGATACCAAATGCGCGAAATGTAAAATGGAAAAAGTCGCCAATACAAAATATCACCAATGGGGTCCTATATAGAATTATTATCAAGAGACATAGGTAAATATGAAGAACATGATACGGTTTCCTGCCAAGCCATTTTTTACGCCAAACGTTTGGCGCGTTTCGGGGTTTACTAGAAAGATTACTGTTAATTTTCACCACATTGTTCTTCAATTTGTAATGTACCATTGGCGTCATATCGCTTCCCGTTGGCGACCGTATCATGTTCTTCATATTAACCGAGACGTATTTAATCTTTGTTGAATCCAAACCTATACTGGTCTGAAATACTTATGTTAAAACTTCAGAGAAGCCTCTTTGAGAATAATTCATATTCGGACTGTTTTCTTTTGTATTTATTTTCCTTATCCTGTGCTTTGTTTTACCCTTTGTTGCAACTGTATGACAAAATATCATAACAATAAAACTTCTAACAGTCAAATTGGTAAGGAGAGTTTTCAATGAGACTACTTAACAATGCAGTACTGTTATCATTGCAATAAATGAAATATAACATTGAATCATTTTTACAAATATCCAGTCACAAATATCCAGTACTCAAAGACTTCACCTCTGTAATCATAGCCATTGAATGAAAATATAAAATTTAAAAGAACATCAATGGATTTAATAATAATTTAAAGAAACGGATAAATCTGCCCCCAGAAAAATCAGTAATTGTAAACTGCTATGACAAATCGCACACATATGTAAGTATTGTGCAACAGCTATATCGTTACTGTGATATCAGTTTCTTATTCTGTGTAAGAAGATATATGACTTAAAATATCAATGAAATATCGAGGGTAGTTGAAAATATATGGCTATCATTATTTGAAAAGGATTTATTTTTTTCTCTGTCACCAATAATTCAAAATGGGTGAAAAAATAATACCTGTTAGAAACGATCAATACCTAGCATGGTGGGAAAAAGAAGGTGTTGATGATGGACCTGTTGAAGAAAATCAGACTAATGAGGAGGAGGAATTAATCATAGACAATAATTCGGCTGCAAATAAAGGCTTCAACAGATACACGACTATAAATAAACCAAAACACATGGCAGGTCTTTTATACCATAAGGATGCAATTACCAAACTTTCAACAATAGCAACCAAACTTGTGTCTCAAGATTCCCAGCTTAAAGAATTTAAAACAGATATAAACTTTGAACAAAGATTTCCCAGAAGTATTAAATGTAACGAAACTGTACTGAAAAGTCAAGAAAGTAAACCCAGAGGGAAAGCCATCAGAGAAAAATACCAGGTAATGAAAAATCACTCTCAAATTAATAATCGAGAAGATTATTTATCAGCAAATCCTTTAAATAACAACAGTAACCAATATGATATCCTCCAAAATCAAAGTATTAATGGCTACAAACATTCCAAGGAACTCATTTTCTGTTCCAAGAAAAGTAAAAAATATCAGTGCAGAAAACAAAAGATGAAATACAGAACTCAAATGAGTGGCGACAGGTATAAAGAAGTTCTGAAAATACTTTATGGAGTTGAAAAAAGTCCACAATCTATAGCAAAAGAGAGTTTAGACATCGACTTCTGTACAAAGAAAGACATTGATATTCAAACATCAAACGCCTTTAATTTGGTTAGTTCTTTTTCATCTGTACCTAACATGAAGCGAGTGAAATCAAAAAATAAACGAAAGAAAGGTTTAAAAAATAACTACATTTCGTCTGATGTGTTTGAGTTAAATAATAACTTTCCTAGAAATATTTTGAAATATAGCCAACAACATTTCTTTAAAAAGCAACATGATATATTCTATGATGAAAACATATCTTGTTTTGAAGCTCAAAAAAAGAATTCGCTATTACTTAAGATTACTGATAAACAGTCTAAATCCCAGAATTTTGCAGCTCAATGCTGTAAAATTATTAACTACATGCAGTGTCCATTCTGTGTGGTCCATTCTTCCAGCCCACCTAACAGCTGCTCCGATAAAGAATATGAAGATTCAAGTAGTTCAGTACCAGTGTTTGAAAAAAGTTCAATGAAGTCAGCTGATGATACCGAAACCGAAAATTATCCAATAAAGTGTTGTTCAGAAGATATTCAACTTTTGACTTCAGCTATTAAGCACTTAGATTCGGAGGTTGGCTGCTTCGGTAAGATATTAACAGAAAATGTTAGTTGTTCTGAACTAAGTACTTTAGAAGGGCATATAAATATAGCATTCGAAAATTCAGAACATCAGAAGACTCCCATTTCTCTCAAAGAAACGGGAACAAACACTTCACCCACCTTAGAATACTGTGTTGTGAATGCCGAGAGAGATTCCGGTCAAGTATCTGCAAAAAAGAAGAATGCTTTTCCTTTGACACTAAATAAATCAACAATATCCAGTAAAGACGCCGGAGGCCAAACTTCTCAAATAATTCCCCAACATATCAGTACAGGAAATTTTTTTGAGCTCAACGTTTCAAACTCCTCAAATACAACTGAATATTTAAGTTCTTGTACAGAGCCGGAAATAGTTTCTCCATCCAATCCTTCAGGAAACAGTAGACACAATCAGATAGATACCCGATTGCCCAACGAAGTACGTGAGGTGGATATTAGAGAGAAGAATCTCACTCATCAGACAGAGAGTAACTCTTCTAGTTCACATACAAGTGGAACATATAACCTGGGTAGAAAGATTTCCAACCGAAATAGTCAGTATTTAAAGTTAAACGATTCTAAATACATAGACTCGAATACCTCCAATTCTTCAAATGCTCCTAAAAATGGGAGCTTGTGTACAGAAGCTGAAGCAACTGTTTCATCCGACCTTTCAGAAAATGGTGGGACTTAT
Organism: Dolomedes plantarius; assembly: GCA_907164885.2. NCBI lineage: Eukaryota > Metazoa > Arthropoda > Arachnida > Araneae > Dolomedidae > Dolomedes > Dolomedes plantarius. The sequence continues at coordinate 205,735,304 of OU015490.1, read as the reverse complement.
CCAACAAAAAGCAAATCTTGTGAAATTGCTTGTAAAACTTCTTCCAGAAAATCTCCTGTTGATGTTGAAAAATTAGGAAATGATCAAATAGGAATTCTCGCCAAAGAAAAACTTGTAAATTTTAACTCTGGAAGTACCATGTCGAAAATGCTCTATGATACATCATCTGTAATACATCTAGAACGCAAGGAAGCTTTTCATGGCAATAAAGGACTCCCAATACAAGATGAACAAGAAAGGAATATTCAGAAACCCTTAGTACATGATATAGATTATAGCATATATAATTTAAAAGCTGCCTCAAAACAAAAATTAGTGAACTTTAACTCTGGAAGTGAAATGACGCATACACTTTATGGCACAACATACCAGATGGAAAATAGTACCACACAAGATCAACCAACTCAAAGAAGTATATCTAGATGTATGCAAAGAAGGGATTCAGATAGCTTTATTGAGTCAGGAGCTAATTCAAAAGAAAATTTAGCCATAACAATGTCTAGTGCTGTTTGTGGCGAAATAGGTACAATCAAACCTTCATTTGAAAGCAACGGCAAAAACTTCGATGCTAGGTATTTCTTAACTGAACCTATTGATTCCTTGACAGTTAAAAAGCAAAATGAATGTTTACCGTTTGGGCAGACATCTCCCCAGAGAGAAATATCTGCTGCTGATGTTGGAAAAATAGAAACATCCTTAATGTCAGATATGAAATATATGACCAACAACGTTTCTAATTCTTTTCAAATGGGAAATAACGTTTTTCAAAATCCAATTCCTTATGTATGTTATCCTGTAAGTATTAGTATCATTGGAGCGCCGACTTTACGCCCAAACCTATGTAACAATAATGCAAATTTAGTCCAATTTCTTTCTAAAAATGTTAGCCTTTCAAATGGACCCCCAAAGTCAATAGAAAGGCCATTTGAGGTATTGTATTATTCAGAGAAAAATAGTCACCAAGACCACGTAAATAGGTCTGTTTTGGAAAACACACAATCTTCTGAAAACAGACAGGACATAATTAATGCTAGTAACAAAGTCAGTTTCCCAAAAGATTTACACTCAAATTCAAATATCTGTGAATATTCAGACTGCGCTTCTTCAGAACTGAATAAAAACTTGGTTTTGCAAGCACAGGGGAAAATATTAGATACTACAGAAAGCAAAAACAATACTATCGAACCACCTTGTCCTACAATACTTGCCAAAAAAATAGCACATGAATCACTGTCTGGCAAAAATGTTGCCTCTATACTGTACGGTGGATATGAAGAACTGAAGAAATCCGATAACCCGAATATAAAATATACAACTGTAAACCGCGAATCTTACAAATGGAGTAAATCGGAATGTGCAACTGAAACGAAACATGGCGATTCACCTGCGAGCACCCAGCATCGATCAGGAAGTTTCGGTCCGAACAATTTTCAAGCTCCGAAAGATAAAATAGCTGAAAGAAATATCTCCAATAGAAAACCGAAAGGGATAGTTCCAGGTTTGGAAGAAATAGCAGATTAAAGGCTAAAGAAAGAAAAATGTTATTTTATTCTGATTCGGTAGAATGAAAATATTAGTAAATGATAGAAAATAGTATAAAAGCATCTTTTGAGAATTAAAGTAAAAATTGGTTCAATTAGTACTATGATCTCTTAACGAATCGCGTGATTTACGGCGGGTAAGAATTGATTTTCGATATAAAATAAAGAACTCTGTAATCTCTATATATAAAACAGTTCCGTGACTGACTGACTGACATATAACGCACAGACTAAACCTTTGGACCTAAACGGCTGAAAATTTGAATGCGATTTTTCTTATAGTGTAGGAGTGCACTAAGAAAGATTTTTGAAAAATTCTTCGTAGATTTTTTAAATTAAATTTTTAAGCTGTTTTTGCAACTTTTTTAAAGTTGCCATTTTAAATAATAATTTGAGTGTTATAAAATTTATATCACGAGGAAAATCATAAAAATTCCTTTAAAATGAAAACTTTTTCGAACCTTTACCTCCATTTTCTGATTTTCGGTGAATTTTCAAATATTAATTTTTTAGAATCTAATGTATTAAATGCTGATCACGTGGTTTCTTTTCTCGTGTGATACTTTAAACTAATTTTGCGTCACGTGCATAACAACGAAATAGACAAAAAAATTCTTGCTAATGCGACAGACGATTGGACATTATCCAAAAAAATATTAAAACACAGTAAAAGATATGTTCCTCAAACGTACTATATTAACTATATTATATTCTTTAGTATGTTCTATTAGATTTAATTTGAATATTTTCTTTTACATTATTTTGTCTATAAAAATATCCGTTACGGTTTTTTTATAAATATTTATTTTGTTTTTGTTTTTACATCAATTGCATGCATTGATCGTTGTATTTATTATAAATATATATATATACATATTTTTTGGCATTAATTGCATACATTGACCGTTGTATATATATATTTTAATATACTCCGTAGCGAAGTACGGGTATTCAGCTAGTTGCTTTATATGAACCAACCCCATTTTCTTTTGAAATTGTGTGTTAATGGATGGTGAACCACTTAGAAATATAATCAGAACCATCCTATAAGTATAGCCCTACTTCGGAACGGCAGCATTAAATTTTATTCATATTGTCAGTCACTACAACCATTAATGATGTAAATATTCCTCGATTTCGCCAGCAAACTCATTACGCGTTTATGACATTCTTCAGAACAATTATGAAAGTGCCAGAAATAATTGAAATATTCAGGAACTTGCCAGGGATGACATTACATTGACGTTTACACCTTAATGAAACGAGTAAAATTTTTCTATCTGCATGTTATGAATACAGAGGCATATAATGCTTAATGTTCTTGTACTATTAATTAGATATCTGGTGACATAATTTGACTGAACTAATTCCTTGTCCACAAGTATATACTGCATGTTTAAAAGCTGAATAGTATTTGGTTCTAGTAACAGAAGTTTGATTTCTAATAGCTGAATGCATCATAATGCATCATAATGATGTTCTTTCAATTTAAAATTAAAAAAAAAAAAAATTCTAATGCGTAGTTCCATAAAAATAAGCCATAACTTTTGGATACTTCTAGCAAGGACACCCTGTATATTTTAATAAAAATATCACTATTTTGTAATATAATTCATAATCGATTTCTAATCTACCCCAGTGTTTTTCAACCTGAAAGCATGAGAAAGACGTAATGCTGCATATATCAATAATTTTTTTTCAACTAATCCGTTATATTTTAATTTGAACTCACAGTATCATTTCAGCTGATATATATATATATATATATATATATATATATATATATATATATATATATATATATATATATATATATATATATATATATATATATATATATATATGCAACACTTCTAATCCGCGTCATTATAAAATCCAGTTCTCAGTACTAGTCCGGGAAAATGCAGTCGGGGCCGAACTCCTCGAATTCTCTTTGGTGGTGCAGTCACCATGGCTGAGCAAGGCAAGACACGCTATAGACCTTTAAATTCGTTTATTTACCAATAAAAGCACCTCTGGCTCCATCGTTCGTATTAATATTCTATCCAGTGCTTAACTTGCTACGCTATTCCAATCATTTAATTACTTTCACTCCCGCACAACGCAATCGCGCGACGCGACGCTGCGAACAACGTCTTTCCAGTTCAACTTTCTACATGCTTCTGAAGTCATTCCTTTGTTTAAAACCCACATGCACTCTTTCTGCAAAGTTCTCGAACATCGCTGTGACGTCACCTTTCGGCGATGACGCTATAATTCCCCCACTGTTCACCTAGTCCAATTCTATTTAGAGCTTCAATGCAATTCATTTCGATACTTCCTTTTCATTTCAGCGCTATCAAGTGCGATTAATCTGGCGTTTAATGTTTTAATTCTCTAGAAAACCCCCCGTTTTGGACCCCTTAAAGTTTAACCTCTTAATAAATCTCTGACATATATATATATATATATATATATATATATATATATATATACAGTGGCTCCCAAAAGTGTTCGTACACTTTTGGGATTTTCAATGATATAGGGGTCTATCCATTGATTAAAATGAATATTTCAGAATGGGTATTTAATAATATGATCTATAATGTATTCTTAACACAACTACATGAAATATTTTGAAAACATAGTAAAACTTTATTTTTAAGAAAGAAATAATCCAAAAGTAACAAAAACTTTATCTCACAAATGTCATCGTACACTTGTAAAAAATCTCTACATATTAGTAAATATTATAACTTTTCGTTAAATTAATATTTAGTATGAAATCCTTTAGCAACCACAACAGCTTTTAAACGTCTGGGAATAGATTGCTTTAGTTTTTTGTATTTTTTGCTTGAATGTTCATCCATTCTTCCATCAAAATTGTTTTTAGTTCGCTTTTCGTGTGAATGTCGTGTTTTCGTACTCGAACCTCCAGATTTCTCCAAATATGTTCTATTGGGTTTAAATCTGGCGATTGAGGTGGTGTTTTCAAAACTTGTGGACAATTATAGAGACACCAGTGTTGAATATCCCTCCCATAGTGCCGATAGGTGGCGCTCTAGAAAAGGAGAAATGTTTGATGTTTTTGTTTTTGTGTCAGAGAGAGTTTCGAACACGATTGCGTTGATACGCAAAATAATATCTGAAGGCTGCAAGGCCTGATAATTATTGAGATTATATGTAATTTATGTTATGTCACGTGTGTAATAAATGTTTATGTGAAAAAAGATCTGATTAATCTGACTTCGAACAAATGAGATGATGCAGGATATCTGAGAAGCTGACAGATAAAGAACCAGGTATGTGATTCTCTTTGAATAAGATTTATTTTGAAAGAAAAGAGCACAGAGCCTATACATATTCGATATGGTGCCGAAACACGGGAGCTAAATCCTGCACAATATTTTACTGAATTAAGATTAAATTCTAAAGAACATAACATAAAATGACAGCAGAGCTAAATAAGCTGAAAGTTCAGAGAGGTGGTATAAAAACTAGTGCTACTAAGCTTTTTACAAAAATTGATGAGGCTGTGTCTTCTTCAGACACAAATTTTTTAGAAGCAGCTCTTACGCAATTAAGCGGAAAGGAAACACAAATCGTTGAGCTCGATAAATTAATTCAAAATGAATATACCGACTTGAAACAATTGGAAGCAGAGGTAGAATCAGCTCAAGATTATCGAGATAAAATTATTCTGTACAAAACGAAAATTAACCAAGCTTTAAGAGTCTTGCTAAAGAGTTCAACAGGAAGTGTTATTGAAGAAAATTCAATCTGTGACACTGAAAATCTACAGTTAGTTTCGAATGCCAAACAGAAAGCGAAAGTAAAGTTGCCGAAAATTCACATTGAAAAATACGACGGTAATCCTGAAAATTTTCAGGAATTTTGGTCTCAGTTTAAATCTGCGATACATGATAATGACGATCTTAACAAAATTGATAAGTTCACATACTTGAAAAGTTTGCTGAAATCATCAGCACTAAATGCGATTCAGGGGTTGTCATTATCAGACAAAAATTATGATATAGCTATTAAAATTATTGAAGATCGCTATGGTAAGAAAGAAATTTTAATTAGGTCTCACATCAATAAACTTTTAAATTTATCTCCTATTCGAAGCGCTTCTAACTTAAAAGACCTCCGCGATTTGTCCGACACTTGCGAAATTCATATACGTAGCTTAGAGTCGTTAGGCATCCAGATTGAAACTTATGGTAATTTGCTTTTCCCTATAATATCCAAATTAGTTCCCGATAGCTTAGTTTTAAATTATAATCGAGAATATAAAGATGAAACAGAATCGTGGAATGTAGTTAAATTTTTAGAGTATTTAAAAAGCGAAATTCAAATCAGAGAGCGAACACTTTCGTTTCAGAAAAAGGAATCTGAATTTGGTTCCCAGTATGACAATAAAAATAAATATGAGAAAGAAACTAGTAATTATGCGAAAAATTACTACCCGAAGAAAAGGTATGAAAAACATCCTAGCGCTGCTGCTTTAAATGCTACAAGTGTCGATGAATGTGTATTTTGTTCTAAAACTGATCATAAGATAGATGAATGCACGTTAACTGTTGCAGAAAAGAAACGTACTTTATTACGTCAGGGCAGATGTTTCAATTGTTTGAAAAAATATCATGTAGTTAGTAAATGTATGTGCAAACCTGCATGTATTAAATGTAAGAAAAAACATAGTCAGTACATTTGTGAAGAACCTGTGAAACCTAAACCAGAAGTTGAGAATAACGAAACGGTAGTGTCTAATATTACTGAAAATAGAATCGCGAACAGAGAAATATTGCTACAGACAGCAACGATTTTAGTTGAAAATAGAAACAGAGGTATTGAGGTGCGTTGTTTGTTCGATCTGGGAAGTCAGAGGACATTTATCTCACTCGATCTTGCTAATGAATTAAATTTGAAAGTCATAGGTAAAGAAGTAATAAGAATATATCCCTTTGGTTCGAAAGAGCCCCAGAAAAAAGTTATAAATCGCGTAGCCGTAAATTTGAGAAATATTCATGACCCCCGAATGAAAATTAAAATAGAAGCTCTTACAACCGAAACTATAACTGATGCGGTGATTCGTGGACCAGATAAGCAGACTAAGGAGTTTTTTAGTGCAAACGTAATGAAACTGGCAGATGTGTTTACATCCGAGAACCCCAAGGTCAGATTACTCATAGGCGCTGATCATTTTTGGAAAATAGTGTATGGGAAAACGCGCAGAATTTCTAACTCGTTGGTAGGAATGGATTCTATGTTCGGTTGGATAATAAGTGGGTCAACTGACTTCGTAAATAAAACATCGTCTGCGGAAGAAACAAATGTAATGAAATTGGTTATTGACTCTAGCGAGGAAAATTACGATTTGACTTTAGAAAAGTTTTGGCGTTTAGATGCAATCGGAATTGAACATGAAAAGAGGGATTTATCTATTAATGAACAAGGGATTATAGTAGAGGAATTTGAGAAAAACATAAAATTTGAAAATAATAGATATCAAGTTAAATTACCGTGGAACGAAAACGTTGAGAAATTAGAAAATAATTATGACATCGCTGAATATCGGTTGCAAAAATTAGTTAAGAGATTTCAAAAGGATCCCAAATTTTATGAAAGGTATAATACCGTGATAACGAAACAAATTTTAGATGGGATAGTTGAAGAAGTTAACTTAACTGAGAAATCTGAAACTAATGTTAGCAGAGAATATTATATTCCTCATCAGGCAGTTATTCGAGAAGATAAGACTACGACCAAATTTAGAGTAGTTTATGATGCATCGTCCCACGCTTCAAATAAATTATCACTAAACGATTGCTTACACTCGGGACCGAATTTAAACCCCGACACATTAGCATTACTTTTGCAATTTAGAAACAAACCAGTTGCCTTTACGGCCGATATAGAACAAGCATTTCTGCAGATTGCTCTATATGAGGAAGATAGAGATGCGGTTAGATTTCTATGGATCGATGACGATTTCGAAAAGAAACAGAATTTCAAAACTAAGATTTTTAGAATGACACGTGTATTATTTGGAGCAACCGCTAGTCCCTTTTTGTTAGCGGCAACACTTAAACATCACATTAAGAAATACGAACACAAATATCCGTTAGCATATCAAATTTTGAATTCCCAGTTATACGTTGACGATTTAATTTCCGGATTAGACAGTGAAAACGATTCATTTAAAGTTTATCAACAAATAAAAGGAATTTTGTGTGAGGGTGGATTTAATATGCGTAAATGGAAATCGAATTCCGAGACTCTTCAGATTAAACTGAACGAAGCCGAGAAATGCCCGGATTCGGACGATTGTTCAAAAGTGTTAGGATACATTTGGAACTCCAAAAAAAATACTTTAAAGTTAGAAATTGAATTTGTCAAAAGTTGCGATAAATTAATTCAATCAAAAACGTTAACAAAACGATTAATTTTGAAATTAGCCTCTAAAATTTATGATCCCATTGGATATATTACTCCCTTCACCGTGAGACCAAAAATCCTTCTTCAGGACATTTGGGAGAGAAAGTTGAATTGGGATGATCCGTTGCCGAACGATATTAGAGAAGAATGGACAAAATGGCATGAAGAATTAGAACTGTTGAGTAAAATTGAAGTACCTAGATTTTATTTTGAGGTAACTAAGAAAATAAACGACTGTCAATTTCATTGTTTTGTAGACGCTAGCAAGAAAGCTTATGGTGCAGTGATCTATATTAGATATACAGATAGTGGCGGACAAATTCGAACATCGTTTGTCTGTTCTAAGTCCAGAGTTGCACCTCTTCAAAAATTGACACTTCCCAGGCTTGAATTGATGTCAGCGGTAATTGGTAGTCGATTGTACGATTATCTGGAAACTAATTTGAATGCAAAAAACTGTCACATAAAATTCTGGAGTGATTCAATGATTGTATTACATTGGATTCGTGGAAGCTCAAAAAGATTCAAGACGTTCGTCCAAAATCGTGTAGTAGAAATTCGTTCGAAAACTGATCCTTCCTCTTGGTCATACTGCCGTGGAAGTGAAAATCCGGCGGATCTGTTAACTAGAGGGGAAACTTTAAGAACCGTGAATGCCAGTGAATTGTGGTGGCGAGGTCCTAGGTGGCTGAGCGAAGATGAAGACTCTTGTTCAAGAGAAATGCCAAACGATTCCAAAGTTCTATCAGATGACGAAGAAGTTACAAATTCAGTGGTTTCTATCGTTGATACAGAGAGACAAACAATAATTGACATCGAAAGATTTGGAAGACTAGAAAAGCTACTGCGCATAACAGCATGGGTAAAGAGATTTGTGAGATGTGCGAAGAAAAAGAGGCCAGAGAATAAAACATTGTTGGCTTCAGAGCTTCGTGCTGCAGAGAAATTCTGGATTAAGTCCGTGCAAACTGAATTCTTCCAGCGCGAGCTTCAATCTTTGAGGAAAGACACGTCAATTCCAACGGACTCTTCTATATATAGTCTTGCTCCTTTCATCGATGACGAAGGACTTTTAAGAGTTAAAGGTAGATTGAATGAAAGTAACTGTACCTACGACGAGAAAAGCCCCATCATTTTACCCAGAAAATCAAGGTTCACCGAACTTTTAGTGAAACAGATACATGAAAATCATTTTCATAGCGGTGTTTCCAGTACTTTAGTGATGGTTCGAAAAAGGTTTTGGATACCCAAGGCTAGACAAGTTGTGAAAAGAATTATATATAGGTGTCTCATATGCCAGAGGTATTCAGCAAAGCCAGCAGATCAGATGACTGCACAGTTACCTAAAGATCGTGTTAGTGAGTCGCCTCCATTCCTTATAACGGGGATTGACTTTACAGGACCCGTGTTTGTAAAATCAGAAAAGGGTGTAGTGAAATCTTACATTGCACTATTTACATGCGCCGTTACACGAGCCATCCATCTTGAATTGGTGTCATCACTGTCGACTCGTATGTTCATGTTGGCATTTAGAAGATTTATCTCAAGACGAGGAAATTGCCAAATTGTGTATTCGGATAACGCTAAGACCTTTAAATCTGCTGATAAAGAATTGCAGTACTTTCTTGAAGTTATAAAAGATTCCCAAGTGAAAGAATTTATTGCTGTTAAGGGTATCGAATGGAAATTTATTGCAGAGCGAGCCCCATGGTGGGGAGGATTTTATGAAAGACTGATGAAAACTATCAAAGAGCCTCTCCGAAAAGTCCTTGGAAAGGCCTTGCTGACCTTCGAGGAACTTTCTACCTTGCTAACAGAAATAGAGACAGTTGTAAATCAGAGACCTTTAACGTACGTAGGTAATGAACTTAACGATCGTGAACCTCTAACTCCAGCCCATTTTTTACAATTTGGGCGAGAAAACTTGGAATATCCCTGTCACTTTTCTCCATTAATTAACAAGGCTTCAACTAAAGAATGCTTTGCGAAACGTAAGCAATATCAAACCACGTTACTTAAACAATTGTGGTTGAGATGGAAGGAAAATTATTTGTTAAGTTTAAGAAACGCTTACAACTTTAAAAATTCAAATATTACAAATAACTTAAAAGTAAATGATGTTGTTCTTATTGGTGACAGTGGTAAGAAATCCAAGTTCCTTTGGGACTTGGGAGTTATATCACAGATTTTTACCGGACGTGATGGTCTGGTTAGATCTTGTCTGGTGAAGACAAAAAAAGGTCTTATTAAGAGACCAATCCAATTATTGTATCCTTTAGAGATCAAAGAGTAAATATTATTAACCTTATATAATGTAATAATGAAAGTAATTTTGATTGTTAATGTTAAGATAAGTTATATTTTAATTTCCTTTGTTTACTAATTAGTTAGGTGTTTAACATTTTTTCAATACTTGAATTTGTTTGATTGTAATCTTTGTCTTGATTATTTGTATTAGTGTTGTGATTTTTTTTGGAAAAAATCAGGTGGGGAGGATGTTGAATATCCCTCCCATAGTGCCGATAGGTGGCGCTCTAGAAAAGGAGAAATGTTTGATGTTTTTGTTTTTGTGTCAGAGAGAGTTTCGAACACGATTGCGTTGATACGCAAAATAATATCTGAAGGCTGCAAGGCCTGATAATTATTGAGATTATATGTAATTTATGTTATGTCACGTGTGTAATAAATGTTTATGTGAAAAAAGATCTGATTAATCTGACTTCGAACAAATGAGATGATGCAGGATATCTGAGAAGCTGACAGATAAAGAACCAGGTATGTGATTCTCTTTGAATAAGATTTATTTTGAAAGAAAAGAGCACAGAGCCTATACATATTCGATAACCAGATACGAACGTTGAGAGCCGTGTGCTTAGGATCGTTATCTTGATAAGAAACAAAGTTGTTTCCAATACCCAAATTTTGAGCTGATAATTCTAAATTGTCTCTTAAAATATTTATAAAAACAGCATAATTCATTCTGGCATCAATAGATACTAAATTTCCTAGTCCTGATGCTTACATGCACCCCCACACAAGGATACCTCCACCGGCATGCTTAACTGTTCCTACTAAGTTTTTTCCTCATTTTTCTACCTCATTTTTTTCTTCTCCATACAATTATACGCCCATCAGCCCCAAAAATGTTCATCGGCAAATAAGGCATTATTCCAATAGGTTTGGGGATTATTTATCATTGATAGTGCGAAGGGAAGCCTAAACTTTCTGTTTTTCTCATTCACAAAAAAATTTCTATGGCAGAACCAGTTGTTCTGAGAAATCGTCAAAAAATTTCAGGCCAAACTGAAGTAGAAAATGTTTCATTGAATTCAGCAAAAACTTTTACAGCACTCAAACGTGAAAATTTCACAAATTTTCTAATTATAAATCTCTGATCACGTTTTGTTAACTTTGCCGGACGGCCATTTCTTACCTTGTTTTCGATCCAATTTTCTTCTTTAAAGCGGTTTTTCACATACTTCACAGTAGAATGGGATAAATTAAGTAATTTAGCAATATTCCGAACTGATTTAACACTACTATGATGAAAAATAATCAATTTTCGAATGCTGTTTGTTGTTTGCTTAAGACTACGAGCCATTTTTAAATAATAAATAGAATATTACGGAGTAGGCAAGCAAACATTAAAGCCGAACGATATTTTAAATGCCTCCACAATTCAAAAATAAAAATAAAGCGCCTGACGATAATTTTAATTATGAATTTATCCGAAAATATTTCAGTGTACGATGACTATTAAGATATAAAGTTTTTGTTCCTTTTTGATTACTGGTTTCTTAAAAATAAAGTTTTACTATGTTTTCAAAATATTTCATGTAGTTTTGTAAAGAATAGATTATAGATAATATTATCAAATACTCATTCTGAAATATTCATTTTAATTAAAGGATAGACCCCTATTTCATTGAAATTCGTATGGCTACGAACACTTTTGGGAGCCACTGTATATATATATATATATATATATATATATATATATATACACTCATGGACAAAAAAATTAGCGCACCAAGAAGGAGTCGTCAAAATGAAACGAAATTTTACATACGTAATGACTACTTTGATATAAGTAAATGATAAGAAAATCAAAGAAAAAGGATAATTTATTTCAGAGAAAAAGGCAAAAGAACGGAGGAGTTAATACTCCGTTGGACCCCCTCTAGCGCGAATGCACTATGCGATACGATCGGGCATTGAGTCATACAAGTTCTGTATGATGTCTTGAGACATTTCGTTCCATATTTGCTGTAACCTTGCCTCTAGTTCGTTCAAACTCGTGGGATGCCCAACTCGTCGTACCAAATGATCCCAGATATGCTCGATTGGAGACAAATCTGGGGATCGGGCAGGCCAAGGAAGGGTAGTAACAGTGCGGAGACAGTCTTGTGACACCCTTGCCGTATGAGGCCGAGCATTGTCTTGTTGAAAAATGGCTCCTGGGAGCCGTTGCATGAGTGGCAACACATGTGGTTGCAGGATTTCATGAACATACCGCTGGGCTGTCATGGTGCCACGGAACAATACTAGGGGTGACCGTGTATTGTAGGCAATGGCACCCCATACCATCACACCAGCTGTGGGAGCGATGTGTCGCTGTACAGCAAAGGCAGGATTGAAGCGTTCACCACGGGCTCTCCACACACGAACACTATTGTCATCACTGCCGAGATTGAATCTGGATTCGTCGCTAAAGACGACCTGGTTCCATTCCGCTGCAGCCCAGTTTCCTCGTGCGCGGCAAAACTCCAAACGGAGGCGTCGATGGGTGGGCGTCAAGGGCAGCACACGTAATGGGCGCCGCGATACCAACTGTCCTTCAGCCAGGCGCCTTCGTATGGTTCGAGAAGACACAGAGGCCCCTAGTGAAAGTGCTACCTGTGCCTGGATGGCGGCCGATGAAGCAGTTGGCTGTACGCGTGCATTTCTTACGATGTGGCGGTCTTCTCGACGACTGGTCTGTGGAGGGCGTCCTGAGCCTGGTCTTCGTGTACATGACATCTCTCGGGTCCACTGGTCCCAACACCTCCTCACAACACAATCAGAGCGGCCTAATTGACGAGCTACTCGCCTAGCTGACCACCCAGCTTCCATCATCCCGACGATTCTCCCCCTCTCAAACTGCGACAACTGCTTATATTGTCTTCGAACACGGCGTAATGGCATGTCTATCTCAGCTCTTCCTTTGTAAATGATTCAGCACACTCAAACAAGCTTTGGTTACCTGTTTTATACTCCACAGAGTACGATGTTCAACGCCCTCTACCGGCTATACGTAATGCGCAATCACGCTGCATTTCTAGTCATTTGCATATCTCCCCGACATGTACCTTCATTGCAAGTTTCGTTACGATCCCGCAATTATTTCTTGGTGCGCTATTTTTTTTGTCCATGAGTGTGTATATATATATATATATATATATATATATATATATATATATATATATATATAGAGAGAGAGAGAGAGAGAGAGAGAGAAATACAGTTAAACTTTTCTATCCGGCCACCCCTTTAAGTCGGCATATTTTGTTCAGAACCGATTTAAGAATTATTAGATCCACTATTATGGTAGAAACTCCTTTATCCCGGCAACCCCTTGAAACGGTCACTTTTTCTCTAAAGCATTACTGGCCGTCATAGAGAATATTCTATATATTAAAGCTACTGTCCACTAGCCCTATTGAATTCGCTCACCTCAATGTTATGGAGAAAATGCTACTATTTACAAAATGCTACTATTTATTAAATGCTACTATTTATAAATGCTTATTATCCAAAAAAAATAATATTTTTCGATAGCCAAAACATTTTTGCCCTTTGCAACGGGATTCATTTTATTAATTTTGTCCTCCAAAGGAATTTATGAGTGATTAAAACACACTATATGAGATTTTTCCCCCAAATAATTTAAATTTTTAACTATTATTTACATTTTTTAACGAAAAATGGCTCTTATATAAGCCTTTTCCTTTCACCCACCTTCATATATATATATATATATATATATATACAGGCTGTTCACACATTGAAAGGAGAGGTATTCTATCCCATTCCTCCTGAACATCTTTCCAGAGTCCTGTAAGGGTTTTGGGACGACGTATGGATAATGCAGATTTTAAAAGTCCGAAAGCACAAAAATCCATAGGTGATACATCGGGAGATTTAGTAGGGATATCAGTGAAGGGTATGGCCTTGATACCAGTTTTTTTTATTTCTTTTGGGAAATTTAGTGTGGATTTTGATGTGTGACTGCTAGCTTTGTCCTGATGGAGTCCCACAGATTGATGGCACAGTGGGTAAAGCGATGGTATTTCATTCTGAAAAATTGGCGATAAAATATGTTCCTGATAGTATTTGGAGTTAACCTTGACATTTTTTCCCACTCTCTTTATTTTTAACTTGCCATTATAAGAAAAATCAGCAACAATCATGAATCCCTTAGAAAAACTTTCTTTCGATTCTATTAATCATGTATATAATTTTTTTTCTCCCCTTTTATGATAATAAATGGCTCTTTTTTTGTTGCAATCATTTAAATACACCCATGATTCATCTATTGTGACAATTGTTTTCCATTTTTCTTTGGATAAGTGTTTTTCATAAAGAATTCTGCAGCGTGTCCTGCGTTCAGCGGTATGATTTGGAAGAAAACGATGCCATTGCGTTTTTTCGCTTTCTTAAGATTTAAATCAACGTTTATCATTTTGTTTACAGTGGACACCGAGCATTTTAATGATTTTGCAACTGTCCTTTAACTAGGGGGATTTTCTTTTAACATTAAACAACGTAGCTTTGCAATAGTCGAAGATGTCCGTTTTTCCCTTGGATACTTGTTTGGAATTTTTGTCCCACTTGAGGCTCCAATTTGACGTATTTTTTTCCTTTCTTGTTGACGATATTACCTATCGACGCTTTAGATATCACAAAACCATGACTCTCACATCGTTTTTGGATAACGGAGTATGCATATTTCTCTTCGGAAAGAGCATAAATGTAGCTTTCGAACCACTGCTTTGTTAAAAACGCCATTTTGGATAAAAACAAAACTTTCAAGCCGCAGACGATAATTTTGACTTTTAAAAACATAGTACAATGGCAATTATTTCTTTTGCAAAGAGTAAAGAGTTTATTTATCTTCTACCTCCAAAACTGTACTAAATATAAAGTCCTGAGCAATATCCTGAATGGCCTTCCAGGCGGTCCACGTGAAGTTGCAGTGGCTGCTTTCAGGATTAGAACCGAACACAACTGCCAGGATGTGTATTTAAACAAAACGATTTTTTTTTCTATCCCTTTATGTCCTTTTCACAATTCCAGCAAACATGCAAGATAAGCACATCACGTCCTGCTCTGCCTTAACTCTTTCAGGGTCAACAACTTCCACCGTTTGCAAGGTGCAGATTTTTTTCCCGATTTTATTAACCTTAAGAATCTTGAAAATTTTCCCAATTAAAGGATGCAAAATGTTTTTACTTATTTTAACTGATAACAGATGGCAGTACTAACCGTTTTTCTGCTCCTTTAACTGGAATACATTGAATGCAGGTAAAACAGGACTAGATTTAGACGTTTTCACTGTGAAAACGGCGCCCCGCAAAGGGTTAATTGACGTTTTATGTACGGACGATCTTGGAAGACTCGTGATCGCTTGAAAATTTTATCTCAGATGATTCTCTTGTGTGTGTATATTCAATGTTTTCATCTCCGTTGCAGTTTTGCCTATTTCTCTCTTCTGTACGCTTCAGAACTTTGATCACGGGTTTCTGCATTAGAAATTATACTATTGCGTCCATAAATGTATATCAGATTTCAATGGATTTATACATTGAATTAATGATTTTTTTTCTGAAACCAGCAACATAAATTCACCCCGTTAGTCTCAAAGAGAGTAACGAAGATGACAAGAATCTTGCACAAGCAACTTGTACTCATAAATAAAGTATCTAAAAGCGAAGGGGTTATTAACCGTTATAGGTGATTATCAGTATATATTCAACATTTAATTAAGAAGCTATCTTTACAGTGTTAATTCTCAAGGCATGTTTGGTTCATATTTCGTTTTCAAACTTGTTTTATTAGCGTAATGTTACATAAAAGATGATTTCTGAGAAATTTCGCTAAAAAATTATTTTTATTTCAAATTTCAAAATATGTTAGAATATCAGACATAATTTAAAGCATCCAGAGCTATTTTACACTGTTCAAAGACAAAAGTATGTATAAAAATTCACTCAAAGGTGTAAAATTGTTCGTAAATCGACTTTCGAAGGAGACCACTTTCTGTTTTGAAGCTGCTTGAAACGACCACTGTTTGTATAAGTTAGTGAAAGTTTTAACATTTCAGTTATATAATTAACAACAAAGGTTATCTTTAGCCATTATTTGAAAATTTACTCACTTTCTGGGGGGTAAAAGAAGTAAAAAGTTTTAATTCCATAGAAATTCCTGAAGCAATTACAGTCTTTAGGAATCGCATAATAATTCATAAATGCCCTATACATAACGACAAAAGCGACATAAAACTCAAACATGTTAACCTACCTACTTTATCTCTTCAAGGGTGTTTTGAGGCTCTTTTGTCAACTTAAAGCCATCTCGTCTTTGTTTCCACTCAGCTGATGTACATTTGTTTCCGAGGACGTATGAATTATTATCTTTTCTAAAGGGTATGTATTTCCTTCCAAAGTGGAACATGCAAATGTGTTGACAGCTTTCGTGACGTGCCATTAACTTTGTGTTTTCCAAATTTTCAATGCATAAGTAATTAGATACAAAGGGAAAGAATGCTGATTGTTAGTAGAAAACAATGAAGGATCAATCATGATTTCCGTACGCAGGGGAATCCGAATGACATCAATTTTATATCTATCAACGTAGCAGGTAATTCATTATATTCTGCTTCACTTACCCTTTTAAGATGAGTGATAAATGGGATGGGAATGAGGGAATTTTTCCGAATAATTATGTAATTTGAAAAATATATATATATATATATATATATATATATATATATATATATATATATATATATATATATATATATATATATATATATATATATATATATATATATATATATAATAGTTCTCATTTAATTAAATGTTTGATAGCTTCGGGAAGACTTTATAACCTAAAAAAAATGATTAAAACAAGCAGGGACTTAAATATATATTAGACTATCCCTATACACGCTTAATCATCCCCTTTCATATGTCCTGAGAACTCAAGCTAACTTTAATAATGAAATCAAAGATCATTTTGGGATATTCAGATTTTGAATTTGTTCGTGGTAATAATTCAGAAATGGGTATTAATTCTCGTTTAAATAATTATGCTTTTTGATAATTTCAGCTATTTCGTGGTCGACCACATTACAAATGTAACATCATTTGCTAATCCCCGAATATTAAATTAAACTCTGAAACTGATCTCGGGTAATGTATCCTTTATCCTGTGAGCTAAGAGAGTTTTAATTAAATATCATTGAGACCAATTTGCAAGTGTATTTGTAGATTATCTTCCGGAATATTTCCGTTAATTACCGTTTGAATTTAATCTGCATAGTTCATGAAAATTTAACCTACTGAGAATTTGCCGCTTGTTCATGATATACAAATACAGATAATTTTTCTTAAAAGAGTAGTTTATCTTTGTACATCCATAAATCACAAATTACTATCTCAGTAACTTTCCAAAGATTTAAATCACATGTTTAATCAATTTCTATTCTCATAAGCTACGATACAATAACATTGAATGCACGAAGCAATACGCTCTCGGTTTTCATTTTGCAACAAATATAGTTTTTCACACCTTGCGTAAATAATTTAGTGTAACTTCTCTAGATGGCCATCCCTATTCAGATATCACCCCTCTAAACGGCCATATTTTGTTCAGAAGACTCCATATAGCCAGTGTTATGGGGGAAACCTCTTCACGGCAGCCACCTCTCGAAACGGCAACTTTTTTTTGAACAGTTACTGGCCTCCATAGAGATGCGTCACTGAACTTACCAGTTCCGTCATAAAACAGATTGCGAAAACATTCTAGAATTTTCATTAACTTAAAAAGATTGTCAACAAATCCATTACAGGATTTTTCTAGAAAACCAATTTAAACATGTTCTCCAAATGTAATAAAATCGCATTTAAAAAGTGACGCTAAAAAATTCAAAATTGAAAAATTGTAAATATAAAATGACACAGAGCAGGGGATTAAAAATTATTTGCAAAAAACTGATAAGAATACTTGCATCTGTTCTATGACGTTCAGTCCTAAAACAGATTGCGGGAACCTTCTAGAATTTTTGCAAACTTACAAAGCTTGTCAACAATTCCATTAGAGGATTTTTCAAAAAATAAACCTTTAAACATATTCTCCAAATGTAAGGAAAATGCATTTAAAAAATACCCCCCTAAAATTCAAATTTGCAAAATTGCAAACATAAAATAACACGGAGGATTAAAAATTATTTGCAAAAACTAATAAGAATCGTACTAATAAGAATCGTAAAACTAATACGTCTCGGTACTTTTAGTTGATAATTTTCTCAAAGTTTTACTTGTGACACTATATTTTCTTTAAACACAAAACAGGCTTACAAAATATTTTTATAAATAAATTAATTTCCATGCATGCTTCCAAACGATTTTGAAAATGAAGAGAGTGAAATTTTCTCTTGGCTTTATCAATTGTCAAAATGGTAATTTCTAATAAATAACACAAAGGATAAACACACGTATGGAACATTACGAAAAGAATTGAGTTTCAGATATTTACCAATTAGTCTCAAGCAAACCTAGTTTATAGCAAATTCAGAGGAAACATTTAATTTATTTGTTACCATCAGCTTTTGACTGAAATAACTTCTTCAAAATGATTGAAGATCTTATTCCTTTTAAATTCGAAACTGTGCGTGAACGGCTATTTTTGATTTGTTTAACATTAAATTATTCCAGATTATAAAAGTTTGATTTGCAAAAAAATGTTACGTCTAGAAAGTAAATTTGCGAATGTGGGAATTATGTACACGATGCGGCAGAATGGACTTCACCCTTTCTAATGATTACTGGTAAGGGAATGGTAGAGGTAGGGAGGCGCGGGAGGTGTCAACGATTCGGGTGCATTTTCAAGCTGCCAGCAGACACCATTAGATGGTCAGGTGAACATCACGGTTTTGTTTTCGAGGCTTCTTTAAAATAAAAAGATTATGCAACTGCGACACAGAGGGTTGTTAGGACGTGCTTCGTGCTTTAAACAAATGACGCCATTCCTGATCGAAATACAATCCTCGGATGCGTTTCAAACGTGAGAGTGGTCCTGTCTTACCAAAACTAAGTGGTCGTCCTCGGAACATTAGAACACCTGAAAATGAGCGACGAGTCAGTGAGTCTACTGTTCGTGAGGAAGTTATCGCCTTTCCCCCAGAGATGTATAGAGAATTAACACTTCTACCCTACTTTTGAGTATGTATATCTTGAAGTGGCACTCTAAATAATTTCATGCAAACACAGTTCTTACATAACAACAATGTTTATTTCAATATTTGCACATATAGATTTTGCTTTTCAACATAAAGCATACGTACTACTAGTACGAGATATATATATAGCATACATGCAAGGGAAATACAATTCAATATATTCACTTGTATAACTACTCATTCAAGAAAAATACACTTTGCTATACTAACACATACTTTGAAAGTCGACCAGCAGTGCTTCCACGTAAACTTTCGGCCTAATAATAAGTCGCGTAGGTTTGAAGCAATCTAGCTATGCTTCCAGCGGCTGCTCGCAGAACTCGACTATTATTAAACCAGTCTCTAAGCCTAGCTCCAGCTCGATACTTCGTTTCGTGAGCTCTACTCCTCCTTTTACTTCCTCTCACTTCCTCAACCATTCTTTAATCTAACTGCTTGGTATTTATATCAACCCCGTATGCCACAATTAGCATATATTAAGCGGCTTCTTTAACTTTATTCACCTAAAAGTTCGATTATTATGAATAGAATCTTATGGAAATCTTACAGATGACCAAAATAGTGATGGAAAACTTCAGGGAATGGTTTGTACAGTGCATCGCAAATAACGGCTCCTGAATGTTAATAACACCTGAATGTTATTTTTAAAACCTAGTGGAAAAAAAACTTGATTTTCAGTACTTTTCGAAATTATAATGATTTTTCCTGTAAATTATTTCATTCGTTTTTTATTATCCTTTGAAATGTGGCAGTCAATTTTGCCGCACCCTGTACATTGGATAAAGAGATTTAAGGAAAACGCTATGGTGTAGTACCATCAAAATATATTAAACTACTTAAATTAAACAATATTGGAGTTGACATTGGTATTTGAGATTTGACTATAAGTCCAGATTTAGTTTACGCATAGCAAAATATGGTCTTGTCACTGCCAAATACAAAAAAAATTGTTATAACATAATATCTAAAGCGTTACTTTAAGAAACCTAAAAAAGACATGCAGCATAAGTTACAAAACTTGATGTCAGAAGTTCGGAAGAGTTTTTTTTCATTTTTATTTAGAAACTTTTTTAATAATATTTTCTCAAATATGTGTTAGTATAATGATCATTTGGAATATAAAAATACTTGAGCAAATTTAAAATTTTGCGAAAAACAAAATTTTATATTATTTTTATTTATAACCTATTAATAATATCTTTTCTCACATATGCCTGACTATAAATCCTATATGTCTCACAAATGTCTTATTATGTATAATATATGTCTCATATATTGTGATAATTGTGGTAGAGTTAATTGGGTGGTCGTGATTTTGTATAGTAGTACGCAATGATACCATTACTCTGAATTCTAAACAATACATTAATTTATTAACATAACACATATATTAGTACACATTCAATTATATTATTGATAATTATCAAACTAAAGAAACACTCATTATATCAAGGTATTATTTAATTATACTATTTCACTTATTTAAATTGATTTCATTTCAGTACGCAATATACATTATTTCTTAACTTTAGCCTATATTATAGGATTCGGGGATTTATTGACATTTGGCAATAGGTAATGAAAGGTTACCTCCATTTTTGAAGACTGCAGGAGGGAAACATTCGCCGACATATTCACGTGCATCGATTGGGATATCTTTCATTAGGATTCACTTTCGCTGGGGAACGCAGTCATCAGAATCGCTATATGGCGCGGGAAGAAGCGGGCTTTAACGGCAGTATCGGTTCTCCATCTTTGGCTTGTGGGGGTTAGGCAATCTATCTTGGTTCCGCAGCTCAACTATTCTCCTGTCATCGGTAGCTTGCAGGAGTCAGGCAATCTATCTTGGCTCCGACGCACCTCTATGCTCCTCTCATCGCTAGCTTGCAGGGGTCAGGCAATCTCTCTCGGCTCCACTTTTCATCTATTCTCCTCTCATCGCTGGCTTGCAGCTTATAGCGATGTGCTAAGTCTGGGCTCAATCTTCCATATACTCTTTTTAAACTTCTCGCTTACGAGGCTACTACTCTATATCCGCGTGCTGAGTCTGAGCACCAAAATCAAGCATATCTTTTTTCATATCCTCACTATCTCTATTTTTTATCTTCTCAACGCCCCGCCTTTTACATTTTCATTCGTCTCTCATATTCAACCTTTTCTCTCACTTCCACTTCGATTCGCTAATTTTTACTACCTAATTATTTCTTTAAACCATTCAGAGTGAGGGGTGTTTCATATTAAAACCATTCCGCCTTCGACTCACCCCTGCCTTTCTAGGGATCATGTTTCCCAGAACATCTCCTATGTGTGGGGCCATCTTCTCTTTGCCAACAATTCCCTTTTCATCTCGATGTCCCCTCTATGTAGCCCCCTCGCTGTTTCGTCTCTTAAATGTTGCTTTTCAATTCCTTCTTCATCATCCGGTCTTTTGTATAACAGGCGCCATTTCAAGTTTTTCATTTTAACCCCGTTTGTCCGATTTAATTGGCTTGTCTGCACTTTTCGAACTTCTAACATACCGTATCCCCACGACATTCTTCTTGTATCGTCTGGCGTCATTTCACTATTTCATTTTCCGTCCCGTTTGTTAATTGGTTTGTCTGCATCTTTTATATTTGTTTTTATATGCCGTAATCCACGACAATAATCATACGTTAACTTCAGTTTTATTGCGATAATCACACTAATGCACCTTGTCCGATGATGAACTGCTGATGAATTTGAAACACGTAGACATCAAATGTCAATATATTCTGGTATTGAAAACGCGTTCATTACTTAATTATTGTCCACATGTTTATGTAAACATAGGGAACAAAGTGAACTCAAGTTATAAGTGAACAATTCAGCCTCTTGAAGAATTAAAAAAAATTCTAAGTATTATTTGTTCAAAATTTAAAGATATTTGGGTTTTTGCCATGCCTATGGATTCAACATTTTTTTAGCTTTTCAACACGGAAAAACTTTCACAATAACGTGTCTATGACTCTTAAAAACTTTATACATAAACTTTTTTTATCACTTTAAAAGGCAAAAGAAATAATTTTTTTTTCAAGAGTCATTTTTTGCTTCTAGCAATAGTTTCAAAAAATTTTCTCTAGATCAAATATATCCTTTAACGGAAATAGAACAAAAGAACTCTGTGTAAAATGTCATAGATACAGTGCAAGAAATTTTACGTATATCAATTTCAAAGATGGCAAATCGTGAAAAATTCAATTCCGGTGAAAATGCAGGAAGTTACGCTTGGAAACTACAACAGAAAAATGTTGTCTATGGCATTGCAATGATCGTAGAAAATGCGTTTTGTGTTATTTCTTTCCAAATCTGTATGATAGTATTATCTAAGCCAAGGATATAAAAATGTACGTTTCTTGAGCATTTTTTTTAATTCCTTAACATTCCAGCCATAGGTGGTGCGAATTCGACTTTTAAAGTATTCCGTTTATTTTTTCGGGCTACGCTTTTATCGCGTCGCATTGAATTTTTTCAGTATCTGAACAGTTGGGAACGTTATTTTTCTCTCACAGGAGTTTCAATATGTATTTGACTATAAGGTGACATTATTTCACCAACTATCCAGCTAAAAAATATTTCTTCCAAGAAATGCGTTTCATTCTAAATACCTGCTAGCCGTTAAAAATGCAACACCATGAAAGAGGGATGATACAAACGTCAAACTCGCATGAAAGGAATAAGATGCTGGGATATGCAAAGGATTAGCATTTAAGCGCAAGCTAAAGACGCAGGAGGGAGAAACGGCATGCCAAACTCTGTATAAAGCGAAAGTTACGCAAAGGGTTTCTCATTTGGAAATCGCATTTGAATGTTTGTTGTTTGTAAGAAGATCGTGTTGTGACTCGTATAAGAAGGAGAAACGGCTACCGACACATGTCGGAATTTGAGAGTGGCAGGATCTTGGCCTATTGAGAATGCGGTTTGTAGTTCCGCGAATTTGCTACTCCCATTGGTCAGAATACAGCGACTGTCATGCGAATATGGAATCGATGGGTTCAGGAGGGTCATACTGAACGACATGCAGGATCTCAACGCCCTGATGTCACTAACAACCGAGAGGACAGATATGTTGTCAAGTCAGCCTTGCAGGAACGTACAGCTTGTTTGCAGCACGACAAGTATCCTTACGAACATTGCGATGACGTCTGGGGTAGCACGGACTGTCTTAACGGCAACCATTATTGCGGCTACTCTTGACACTGCAGCATAGAGACGCGCGGCGACAGTGGTGTGCCTAACGACAAAACAGGAGTGGCACCACGTCGTCCTTTCAGACGAGTCCCGGTTCTGTGTGTAGCATTATGATGGACGTATCTATGTCAGGCAGCATCGAGGAGAACGCACGGGGCCTGCTTGCATTCGATATCGTAATACGGGCCTTGCACCTGGTGTGATGGCATGGGCAGCCATTGGGTACACGACATGAACACATCCTGTTCGCGTCGTCGGTAATCTAAACAGCCAGGGTTACATTTCTCAGATCTTAGGCCAGTAGTTGTGCCCTATCTTCGAAGCTTCTCGAGACGTCATCTTTCAACAATATAACGCAAGACGGCATGTATTCCGTCGTGTCATGACCTACCTCGACACAGAGGGTGTCGACTGTTGACCTGGCCAGCAGGTTCTCCAGATCTTCCATCCATTGAAAACATCTGGTGATGGATTGCTTAGAAATTGGGTCACCACCACTATCAAACGACTACAATTGATGAAGTGTGGCAGAGACTTGAAGCAGCATGGAATGCATTGCCCGTATCTGTCATCCAAGCCCAGTTCGATTTGACGCTTAAGGGACGAGCCGTCGGTCGAGTCGGCGCTTAACGGTCGACGGTTAGAGCCATTTTAGCTGCGAGAGGCGACATCTGTGTGTACTAATTTCGGACACTTTATACCCCCAAATTGCCTACAAATTTAATCATGTTTTCCTGTATACGTACAATAAGTAAAGTTTTGTTATTTGCTTTCCTCCCTGGTGTTGCAATTTTAGTGGCCAGCAGTGAAATATTGATTCTCGATTTTTTTCTACATTATTTTTAGAATTTTTGTTAAAAGTAATATTCTCGTTATGCGCAAGTGGCATGTTAATAAATACATTCCAGTTTAGTACATGCATTGCTTTAGTAAAGAACGTAACGCGAAGTGTCTGTCACTTTACCTTTACTTTTTCAAAATCGATCTTAACTCCTTGATGTCGGAGCCAGAAAATAGACTAAACGCATGCGTCAATAAATATATAATAAAATAGCTAGAAAATCAGACTTTTTACCCTTATAGCAGAACATTTCAACATTCTTATTTGAGAATCTACTTTTATGAGCTTAATTGGAATATAAATTTTGAATTTCTAATCAGTCTAAGCCGTAGCACTAAGCTAGTGTGAAAAATGGACCTATATGTGTATACGCATATTCTCATCAAACTAGTAAATTCAAAGATATTAGATTCTAAACCCTGTCAATGCGATGAAGACTTCAGATGGAATTTTTGGTAACATCTATATAATTAATAAGTGAAAATATCTGTAAAAAATCTTTCATACAAAATTAAATCCATGATCCTTGTCTACATTTCGCCGTGGGCCTTTCGGTGTTTTGTCCATTGATTATTCTTAAAAACACAATAACTATCATGGCTTTATAAAATAGTTCAAAATCTATGAGCTGTTGGAAAACCTTTTGATTCAAAACTGTTCCAAAGTATTTCGGACAATGTGACAGGGCTTAATATTTGATTTGACATCACGCTGTTGATAATGATTTAGGTTCAAAACCTACTAAAATTAATTCAAAGTCAGTAAAAACATCCCCACCACGTTTTAAGGAACATTTGTTTCAATTACGATATAATTCACAGTTTTCCAGATAGTGGGTGTGATAACGGGGCTCCCTATCCCGCCAATAACGCCAGTGCACTGCATACCTGATGTTGGTGAACTGTCATTTTCTCTCTACTCTTGTAAAAACGATGAAAACTTTAGATTACATTTTTGGTAACAACTACTTATAACTAGGTGAAAATTTCTGTAAAAAATCTTAGATTACCCATTAACCGCCAAAACTATAAGGAGTTAATTTTTTTATACAAATAATATTGGCTATTCATTTGAAGAATACTCATTTGAACAATATTCATTATACAACATTAATTTATGTGGAAAATAACAAAACTGGTCTTAACTTTAGAAAAATCGAGTGTTCCGTTCCTTCAACGTCAGCGGAATAAGAGTATTGACATTAAGTGAGTTCAACTGAACTTCTGCAGGGTATTCTTCGATTTGAACACTGGGAATTATTTTTAGCTTTGTTACGCTTTCGAAAGAAAAGTATAACTTTACAGGTAATTAATTTATCATAAAGATTTAACTTATTTCTCCTTTGCAAAATTACTGATTATATCCAGAAAACTGTTTAAATCATGAAAACCTTCTTGGTTTCACCTTCGAACTGAAAATTGTAATGACCCCTCCTTTCTTTTGAACACATTTCAACGATTGAAATGGGTACATTTGGGTGCGGTTACCCGAATCGTATCCAAACCAAATTGTTGAAACTTTCTATTTAGCAAGTTTAGATACGGTCTCACTTTATATAATTTATCTTTGCTATCGATTCGATTGTTATCAACCAAATGCAAATTCTGTTTCATGTTCCTGTACTGAAAACGTGACATCGATTCTCGCAAAATAGGAACTGAAATGTCTATATCAAGAGACCAGTAAATTTCTTTCCGAGGTAAAGAATAATATCTCGTCGGCAACAATATTTCAATGAACCGTCTCATGTAGGCTTCATATGCTAAAAAGGGGGGCGATTCTTTTGTTGGGCACATGAGTTTGTCTATTCGACGAGAAGGGAAAAACATCTGAGCCAAAGAGAAGATCTAAAATCTCTGCACTAGTTTAATCCTGTATTATATTTTTTCATAGTTCAGATTTGATCTTTTTCTTCATTTTTCGGCTGAGACATATTCAATGGTCCCATCTTTATCCATTTCAAATCTTCAGTTTTTGTTTTTTTTACATTTTTTCAAAAGGCTTGTATTGCTTTTAGGAAGCAAAAACTTCTTTTTTACTCACACTTCAATTTCGACATATGTATCACATGGTAAATTATAATTGTCATTATTCAAAATATTATCATTTCCTTCTTTTTCATCACTAGCTTCTGCTGTTTCTGGAAGAATAACAACAATATCAGTTTCATTCTTGCCACCATTATCTGAATCTTCATCGAAAATTCTTTGAAGAGCTTCTTTAAACGTAAAGTATCTAGTTTTAGGCATTTCTATAAGCACAGAATTGGAAAAAGTTCTACGGAGTCGAGCGACACATGTGAATAAGGGAACTACCCTTTTCCCGCTGACGTTGCGCCAACGCAACACCTGTTTTCTCTTCCTCCCCCCTCCCAAACAAAAGTAACCGATTTAGGGAATGTTCTGATAAACTTTGACCTTCGCTAAAATTAGATCACCCCTAAAGCTCACGTTTGTCTCCCTATATTTCTTCTGTGAAAATGACCAGGAGAAAATTCTCGTTCAAAAATGCTTAACTAATTGTCTATATTTGGAACTCGTTATTAAATTAAAAGAACTGTTGAAGGTAAATATTTTTCTATTCGATTATTAACCCTACTCAAAAACTACTGCTAATATAAAAATCATTTGATAGCTAAATTTTTATATGCATTTATTTTGACCGTTGCGTCAACGCAACACCAGTGGTTAATGGGTTAAAAAATTAATCCATTGTAATGACTTCACGTTCTTTTCCCACGTGGGATTCCTGAGAGAGCCTAAAGGGCAAACTTCCGTTATCAATCTACTCTATTCATCAGTGACAGTCGCTTTATCAGCAAATTGTTGCAGACGCCGAGGCGCCGCTGTACACTTAGGAGGAAGTAACCTTTAGAAATCCCCCTGCTTACAGACAAAGCCAGTCCATGGATAATCATCTAGCCACTTAGCGGAAGTCGCGGAATGTTTTCGAAATCGGTTTTTGAAAGAGTTCAAAGGGAGCACGCTTTAGACCACCCACAGAGATGAGCGAATATATACTCGACACCTCGAGCTGAAGAGAGCAGTTGACGATTTTCTTGGAAGGTGTAGACACTCTTCTGAGATGGACACGTGCCTCGTCATAGATCGTGAATTGAGCCGCTTTCCTTATAATGACATCCTGAACCCACGAATTTTTGTAGATAAGTTTAATTTTTAATCTTTGTAAATTAGCCTTTATTTAATCTAGAGTGCCAATAAAGCATTATGTAACTATTAAAGGCTATCAGTCTTGGTTTTAGGCGAAGTCCTTACACTATGATCCAATTTTTTTTCACCCATTGGTTTTTTCGGTATATTTTTCATACATTATTCTTAAAACTCATAAACTGCCATGATGGGATAAAATAGTTATCAACATTGTCATAGCTACAAAATATTCGGATTGACTCATGAGACTCCATTTCTTTTCCTAATGTTTCAAAACACAACCCCACACACTCACACACACAAACACACCCACCTTCAATACCTTAATAGTGGTATGTCTTTGTTACAGCTGGGAGAGTTTCGTTCTATGAGAAGGAGGATTGATTGTTTTTTCCCCAGTACCCACATTTTCATGAAGTTTGATAAAAATAATGTGTTGAAACTGTCTAGATGTTGTACGGTCGGCAGCTCCATCAGTAGAAAGATGACATTGATCGTTACAGTTTATGCTTCACCGCATAGCGTTCCGAAAGATATCCAATGATTCTCTCTGAATCATTTGCTTGCCTATACTCCTAAGACCCTTGATATATTTGGAGTATCACGCAAAAATTTATATAGGTATATTCCGATTCTTATTCCATACACGCCGATTCCAAATGTAACATAAAAGTGACCTTTTGTCTTATTAAAATTTTTGATTATTTTATAGCAAAATATATCAGTGTTACCTTGTCCGTGGTAAATATCATCATACATTTAGTTCTGGATTGCGATCTGTAGATTCATTTCAGAACTCCGTAACCATCAAATAATGAAAAATGTTTTCGAATTGCTGCTGTAAAAAACATGGATAGAGCCATTCTCTCACATAGCTATTTTTTGTGCATATTGATGGTCTATAACAGTCATACTCAGTCTTTTTTTTTCTCTCGAGCCATATACATATGTTTTCTACGTTACGTAGGCCGAAACGCAGTACACGATACTCCGTAATATAATAATGGAAAAAATAAAATTCGAAACCTAAATGGATTCAAACGTTTATTTAAAAATGAGTGTGGTTTTTATGTTAACGTTTGACTATTTTAGACAAATGAGGTTTATACCGTCTACATACTTCTGTAAATGTTTCATCAAGATAATAATCAGTAAGCCGATTTCCACATGCATTCTTCGCATATTTCACTTTGGAACTGGATGATTCACAAAGATACGTTGAAGTAAACAACGTGAGCAGCAAGTGGAACATTTTTGTACAGTTTTGAATTTTTCAGACAGTAATTTCCAAAATTACGTTTACAGAAGCCCTGATAATGATTGTGAGTGTTTCGGGCCACAGTTTGAGTACCCCTAATCTATAACAATGTAGGGAAACAGTCTACAGGAAAAATAGTCTGGAAAGATTTACCATCTAATAAGATAGGGGCCCAGGGTTGACCAAAATGGTCGGTAGATCTGTACTGTCAGTTCGGTGCCCAGGACTATATGAAACATAAACCGAACAGGGGAAATCAACCTCCGTCTGAGTTTGCAGGAATTGCTATGCAGCACCGGTCTGCAGGTTTTTCAATGGCCGATAAGCGCAAGCGGAGGGGGCCGACGTGTTCAGATGAATTACCATCTAATAAGAACAATTCGTTTGAGAACATTGATATCTGTACTTCAATTACTATCATGACTATTTTTCTGCAAAACACGCCTGCATTCTTAAGTTTTCAATTTTGAAACGCAACAATGCTAAATGTTTAACATATAAATGCATCTAAGACATTTCTAAATTCCTTTTCTCGGACAAACGTAGGAACAATCAAAAGAAAAAGAAAGAAAACATCTTTTAAATTGATTTCAAAGTACACGTTGAAAGATTCTACTGCTGTATGTTTCTCAGCTATCTCGATATCATCTTCAAATTATTAATAAACTTTAAAATTTCTAACTTCAAAATGTTAAACAGGTAAATACATCTGAAGGATAATCAAATACACTTCTCTTTCAAATAAATATGAAAACGATTCAATGACAAAGGAAACTACCCACTTTGAGTAAAATTTAAATTGTAAGTTGAAACTCCGTATTTCAATGAACTTAAATTATTTCAATGTTTCTACAAATTATACAGGAATTTTCAACTTTCGAAGCTTAAGTTTTTAATGTTTCACATTTTAATAACGTAAGAAAATTCTAAACTTATTTCCTCTCATAAATGTGCGTCCTACAAGTTAATAGAATATGACTCATGGATGTGAAAGTACTAGTTAAGATTCCATATTCGGTAGTATATTTCAACAACTTCCATATTCTCAGCCTTTGGATTCTTTTGAGAAGCATTTCAATCCATATGCGGCACCAAATATGAAAACAACAAAATAAATGGAAATGACACATTTCGTGATATAAGTGCACGATCTAACTCCGTGTTTAATCACGTATTTCGATTATTTCGAATATGTGCAAATTACACAAAATCCTTTAGACTTTTCATTTCTAAAGTAATATTAAAATGCAGTTGAGAAACTTTAAAACTCCAACAAATACGGAATAAATTATGACAGAAATTTTGTACACAACTAACACTGATACTTACAACATATTTTAAAGTAGTACTTGTCAAAAGTTCTCATTTCAAAACATATTTCAAATTATTAAAGTCTCTTACATATTACGCTATCTTTCAGTTTTTAATGTAAAAACTGTTATCATCGAAATACATCTGATAAACTGTTATATTCATATGCCCTCAACAAATGCGGAAACCAATAGATGAAAATGAAATGGCACATTTTGAGTGGATTTCAAACACTACCTAAAAAAGTCCCCATTTAAATATATTTTAACTGAATTCCAATGTCACATATTTATTCCTCTGGCTTAGAAACGCATCGGCGAAATACGTAATATCTCCCGAAAACCACTATACCCACATAAAAACAAGCGTCGAATACTTCACGACACTCAAACGTAACTATCTTCAGAATTGTAATTGGAATTCCGGACACCGTCATAATGTCCCTAATCGATACAATCTGATTAGCTTTTGAATCCAGTAAACGTTGTTTGAAATCGCAGCGCGCTGATACGACATCCATTAACTTTATGTATAATTTACGTATTTAGGTCACACCAAGTTCTTTGAAACAGGCTTTACTTGTGTCATTATTCCTTAATACTATTTTAAATGACGAACGGAAGATTAATTAGCGTAATTAATGCTTATTTGAACTTGATTATTTAAAAGGAATGTTATGTTGATAATTTATACGCATAATGAAACACATGCATTTCTATACATTAGTACATTAGTACTATACATTAGTACTATTATTTAAGCTATCTATGTTAAGATTTGTATCAACATCAGGTCAGTTTGTATTGTGTCAAAATCTGACGAGCTGATACGACATAAGAATAATTCTCTTTGAAGTCGATCTTTCGCCGAAACGTCAAAGATATGGTACGAGGTACATTGCGGATGTTTTCCTTAGGATAACAACGGGTGACAATGCAGATGATATACTGATGCAATATAAAAACAAAATGACAAGGGAAAAAATGCATACGACTGATTAAAAAAATGGTGTCGTATCAGTGTTATGTTTGTTTACATCTATATAATTAAATCATACAACGGTTAAAATCCCTTTAAGGTAGAAATTTAAAACCCTTTCAGGGGAAACAACCCCCACCGTTTGCACGGTGCAGATTTTTTTCCCAAATTCTTTAACCTAAAATACCTTGAATGTTTTTCCAATTAAAGGTTGCAAAATGTTTTTACTCCTTTAAACTGATAACAGATGGCAGTACTAACCATTTTTCTGCTCATTTAACTGGAATACATTGAATGCAAGTGAAAAAAAGACTACATTTAGGCGTTTGCACTGTGGATACGGCGCCGCTCAAAGGGTCAAGGTTCCGTAGATTATGTTAAAGATAAACAGCGCAGTTATTACAAAATGGTAATAACATTTAACGTTTCGGCTATATCCCCCCCCCCCCGCACACACGGAAACTTCTTTAGATCAGATTCTTAATCTATTCCTTAATAATGAATTGGTTTGCAAATGGTATAGATAAGCTTTTTACCTAGAAATAGGTCAAAGTACGCAGAGGTAGTAAATAACAGAAATTTTACTTATCTAGTACAAAACATAAGACTGATTCGCAAACATTTACCTTTCTCTCTCTACACCTACCTCGCTAAACAGTCTTAATCTGATCAAAAACTTTCAGTGAAAATAACTAACAGTACAAACTACATTGCATCTCAGATATTGCTGACAATCGGCGAAATTATAGAACAATCCACCCGTCGACTATCAATTCTCCTCCTGTTTTGCCTTCACATATTCTCCTAGTAAAATGGCTTCAATGTGCAGACATCAGGAGTAACCAAAAGCAAGACAGGAGAAAATTAACATAAAATATAGGAAAAGATAATAAAGGAGTAAATAAAAATAAATTCAAGTCATTTTGTGATAAAACTAATTCCAGTAATGTGGCTTCCTTGGACATACTAATAAAACATTAATGATATGAAACCACTAAAACTGGTTAACTAACATTTTGCAACTTCCACGGTCAGAACTCAACTAATTATGCGTAAAAAGGTTACTCCTCACTGTTGATGAAATCTACTCATCTGAAATTTTCTATTTTCATTTATACAACCGAATGTGACGTTATTTCACTCAAATCTAAAACAAATAGGACAATCGGTTGCATTTAAAATGAAAATAGGAACGATATAATAATTCTAAGAGTAAAAGAAATACAAAATTGATATAAGAATCTCAATTTTATTATTTTTAAAATTTGATTTTGAAAAATAGTGATAAGAATCTTTGCGTTTTAATAATTTTTTTAAAAAAAATTCACATATACATAAATAATATAAAGCTAAAAGTTCCGATTCTAGGTTTGTGAACTCATAGAATCTAATTAAGTCAATGAATTAAAAATTTACCATACACCACATTTTGAACTGGTTTCTTCCGTCACTCCTCATAAAGTAAGATATTTTCAAGATGTAAAATGGTTGGTTTTTAGATACGTGAAAATTGTGAACAAAATTTTTTTCTTGAAAGAAAATAACTAACAAATACAAACTTTATTTTTCAAAATTTAAGTTATTAAATTATGTCTATTATTTCAGGTATGAGACAAGTTAAAATTGTTATTCGGGACCACCCAACAGATAAATAAGTACTGTAAAATAAGAAGTAAAAATTTTGTGGTATTTTATTCCGTATTTGTTGGAGTTTAGAAGTTTCTCAGTTGCATTTTAATATTATTTTAAAATGAAAAGTCTAAAATCTTTTGTGTAATTTGCAAAAGTTAGAAAATAATTGTAATACGTTTTTAAATAATGACTTATATTATGCACTTATAACATAAAATATAATATTTCCTGTTTATTTTATTGTCTCCATATTTGTTGCAGCAGATGAATTGAAATGTTTCTCAGAAGAATTTACGTATCATTTATTAAAAACAATTTAATTTCTTGTTGCTAAAAATTCAAAACATAAAAATATATTTCTTGCATAATTATCATTAATTTTGTGTTTTCTCGATAAATATATTTTAATAAATCTATCGAATTGTATGCCTTAATAAATTTAAAATTATATGAAAATGTTAGAGATATATTATTATTTTATGAAACTGATTGACATGAATGCTTGATTTCAGTGGAATTAAGCTGCCTGGAAAAGATTTTTAGCTGAATATTGGATTTAACACCGTAATTCGCTGAAAGCATCGAAAACGCAGAGATTATGTAGTTATAACAGAACGTTCTTCGAACGGTTGTTGAATACAATCGAATTCAGTTCTCTCAGTCACAAATTAATTATTCTAAAATGTGAGGAGACTCCTGCTTCTCTATTAATTACCCGGAGTTTAGAACGTTTATTCTACATCTAACCTTCGTGACTGCTTTAAAAGACAGCTTTCGATTGATATGATAGCCTTAGCATTATGTGTTCTATTGAGTATTCACATAATAAATGGTAAAGTACCAGTGGTTCTTGGAAAAAAAAATATATCCATTATCATGATTAACATCTCTATTAAGTATTCACTTTATAAATAGGTAGAAAAGATACGAAGACATAAGATAACGGAAAACTTAAAGGATATATTAAGTCTGATGAAATAACAGTACACACAAGTGGCAGTTGAGCACTTAGGTCATTAAAAAGTTATTGTTTTGATGATCAGCCACTGTCAAAAGTTGTCAAGCGTTTTGCCAACTGTACAGCCTACAATTTGAAACAAGAATTGTTTTTAAATCTTTTGTAAAGCTTCGTATCTTTAATGATAGAACAACGTGAATATAAAAAAAAACTTTTTCCAGCTGTGAGGAGAAATAGGAAAGGAGAATTCTAATACTTTGTCTGGTAAAAATAACACAAAGAAAAATCCAAATTAATAACTCTAGTAATGACGTCAATTAAACTAGAACATATTTCGTTTATTTTTAGTTCATATCCTAGTAAAGAACCCAAATAAAAAAAATTAAATCCACAGCTGACGTCTGAATGACGTCATAAGAAAAGCATTTTATGCTCAACCTATAAAGATTTCTCTCCTGTTTTTTTTAATAACTGCTTTTTGATATTTAATATTGCATGATTAAATCTTCTAAAAATACACTCATGGACAAAAAAATTAGCGCACCAAAAAATAATTGCGGGATCGTAACGAAACTTGCAATGAAGGTACATGTCAGGGAGATATGCAAATGATTAGAAATGCAGCGTGATTGCGCATTACGTATAGCCGGTAGAGGGCGTTGAACATCGTGCTCTGTGGAGTATAAAACAGGTAACCAAAGCTTGTTTCAGTGTGCTGAATCATTTACAAAGCAAGAGCTGAGATACACATGCCATTACGCCGTGTTCGAAGACAATATAAGCAGTTCTCGCAGTTTGAGAGGGGAAGAATCGTCGGGATGATGGAAGCTGGGTGGTCAGCTAGGCGAGTAGCTCGTCAATTAGGCCGCTCTGATTGTGTTGTGAGGGGGTGTTGGGACCAGTGGACCATCGTAAGAAATGCACGCGTACAGCCAACTGCTTCATCGGCCGCCATCCAGGCACAGGTAGCACCTTCACTAGGGGCCTCTGTGTCTTCTCGAACCATACGAAGGCGCCTGGCTGAAGGACAGTTGGTATCGCGGCGCCCATTACGTGTGCTGCCCTTGACGCCCACCCATCTACGCCTCCGTTTGGAGTTTTGCCGCGCACGAGGAAACTGGACTGCAGCGGAATGGAACCAGGTCGTCTTTAGCGACGAATCCACATTCAATCTCGGCAGTGATGACAACCGTGTTCGTGTGTGGAGAGTCCGTGGTGAACGCTTCAATCCTGCCTTTGCTGTACAGGGACACATCGTTCACATAGCTGGTGTGATGGTATTGGGTGCCATTGCCTACACTACACGGTCACCCCTATTATTGTTCCGTGGCACCATGACAGCCCAGCGGTATGTTCATGAAATCTTGCAACCACATGTGTTGCCACTCATGCAACGGCTCCCAGGAGCCATTTTTCAACAAGACAATGCTCGGCCTCATACGGCAAAGGTGTCACAAGACTGTCTCCGCACTGTTACTACCCTTCCTTGGCCTGCCCGATCCCCAGATTTGTCTCCAATCGAGCATATCTGGGATCATTTGGGACGACGAGTTGGGCATACCACGAGTTTGAACGAACTAGAGGCAATGTTACAGCAAATATGGAACGAAATGTCTCAAGACATCATACAGAACTTGTATGACTCAATGCCCGATCGTATCGTATCGTGCATTCGCGCTAGAGGGGGTCCAACGGAGTATTAACTCCTCCGTTATTTTGCCTTTTTCTCTGAAATAAATTATCCTTTTTCTTTGATTTTCTTATCATTTACTTATATCACAGTAGTCATTACGTATGTAAAATTTCGTTTTATTTTGACTACTCCTTCTTGGTGCGCTAATTATTTTGTCCACGAGTGTATATATATATATATATATATATATATATATATATATATATATATATATATATAGGTGTATATGCATAGGTATATATGCACAATTTGAAATGCTCCTTCAATTTTAAAAACATCATGGTAGAAGCTTCTTCTAAATCACTCCCATGCGTACACAGAAAAAAAAAATGCCTGGTAGACAGCAAATCCCCAGACCACAACTACTGCCCTCAGAGAGCTGAACATTTTTCTACATTCCTCTTATATTAAAATCCTGAAATATTTGCAATTTTTCATTTCATTACATCTCTTTGGAAAATATATCTTCGAAAGTTTTAAGTGAAAGCATTCCGCCGGATTTTACTAAGAAATAAAAAAGCTTAGTTCGAATGCAAGATATGATTTTCATGGTTATAAAGTTTCCAAATATGAGGACAGAATATTATTTTCTAGTCGAGCAGATCCCAGTTAATGTTATATATTCGAAAGTCATAAGGTAGTTTTCCTTAAAAGCTGGTGGCAACACACAGTTAATTGTAATAATTTATAGGAGTATTGTAGCATGCCATTCAGTATATCTGAACCTTGATTTCTTTATTTACTATGCATGAATGAACATATGTATGATTCTATAACAATACCGCATGAATGCTGTAATCTCTGCTTTTCTCTAATTTCACTACCGAAGCTTTTCGAGTCATCACCACTGATAATAATATCATTGCATTTTCACTTCGTGCATTACAAAATAATGTGCAAAGAAGTTCTTCCCTTCGTTTGAAAATTAATCTACTTTAGAGCCTGTCAAATGCAAATTAATTATTCTAAAACGTAAGCCGCTTACTAAGCTGCCGAAGAATAGTTAATGCGGATATCATGTTATCAGTCTTATGTAATGCTTCCATACTGTTATTTAAAAATAAAATTTACGTATTTCAAAAAAGATAGACCATAACAGTTACATCTTGTAAAAATTTAAAGTTAATATTACAATTATAAGAGCGTATAAACATATATACATACATGCATATACCACGACACTTTTCTATGACTTCCAGTGATAGTTAAGAAAAAAAGTGGCCGTTTTGAGGAGTGACTGTCGAAAAAGATTTTTATATATCTATATATGTATGTATATATATATATATATATATATATATATATATATATATATATATATGTGTGTGTGTGTGTGTGTGTATGTTTACAAAATTATGAGTTAATGTATACTCTCTCAAAAATATTCTTTTAATCTAAACACCGAACATTTTCCAAATATATGATATTCAGTGATATATATTTCAGAAGAAAGAAAATGAAAAAAAAATTCTGTTTCCATAAACCTTGACAATGATGGAAGAAAAATGTACGCGTCCCTGTAATACATCGATGAAAACTCGCGGTAATCCATTACAAATCTGCTACAGTAAGCGATAGCAAGAATTGAAAAATCTTCAGGTGATGAAATATACATCTGTCGGCACGGATTATTTTGCATACATCCTTGTAAAATATATCAAACAGAAAATAATGCATAAACGTACGTCATTTCGGGAGCGATGCCTTTTTATCAATGCAGTATAAATGGAATAAAGCTTAAAATATTCCGAGGAAACAAAGATGATATCAAGCTTTTCTCGTTCATCGCCAAGATAAGTCTGTTGATAAGCGAATTTATTTCACGTATTTAGGAATGAAAATAATATTTTGACATGATATCTTGTATGTTTTACATAAATACAAGTTTAATCGGCTCTTTAAATTGAAATTGGTTTTTTCTTTTATGTATTAAAACTGGGTTTTGATGGATTCAATAACTTTTGAGCAACAGTAGGCAACTTTGCTAGCTGGTAATGTTGTTTGATATTTACTGTGTTGTATTTCAGAAGGCAAATATTTATATTTTAAATATAATTTGAAAATTTCTGCAATAAATATAAATATTTATAGATATTTAATTTATCGGATCAAGTCTCTCTTTTCTTTATTTGGGTAAAAATATTCGCTTTAAAAAATAGATTTTTTCTAAGTAATTTCGTTTGATTATTTAGTTTATTTGACTTTATTAATAGTTAACTAATCTGTGGACAATGTAACTGACTCTACAAATTTAATTTAATAACCAATGGTTAGGGATTTGCCACTAAACATAGCAAGCATTAAAATTGTTTATGGATTTATATTGACGTTCCTTTTATATAAAAAATATCACAATAGCTAGGACACAATTCTATTCCCATTCTTCCTTCAGTTATTTTCTGACTTAATAGATTAGTCGACTACCGTATCCACAATAACATTAGGCAACAATGGAGTGGTCAGCTTAGCTTTTCGTTTTGTAATATATCCGATCAGAAAAAAAAAAAGAATTGACTAAGATTCTACCTCTTTAAAAACAAAAATATCCCCTAATTTAATTGTTTTACTTTATTGTAGTATACGTGTCGATGAATAGTAATAGTCAGGTCTTAAGAGAAATATATATTTATTGTTGAGATGGGAGGTATCATTATCGGAAAAACGCTATTTTTTCGGCTAAAGCTGATATTACATATGAAGACTATAACTCTCTAACTGTTAACTGCAGATAACCTTAGCGAGTTCTTTTGAAATCTAAAACTGTTAGAGAGGGAATAAACTGTTCATATACAAGCACTTTTAATAAAAAATATTAATAAGAAGGTTTTAAATGAACTATAGCATAGACCACGTTTTTTTTTTTCATGTCTAGAAATTAACACACCTAACAATATATACTTCATATTTTCAGTTGACATATCGAATTTCCCTCTCAGATTTGCTCAAGTCAATGCCTCGTTGCATGTATTGGATTTTTAGAAAATAGTCTATCATTTCACGTAAACATGCAATATTTACCTTTGTAAGGTGTTACACGCAAGCAATGTTTCATTCCATTTTAGTATCGTGTTGTGATCACAAGTAGTATCTTTTAACACATTGCATTGTCTGCATAGGAGTAATCATTCATGAATGATTGCATAATAAAGTATAGCAGAATACATTTAAATAAGATTACTCCTTTGCTTTACAAATTAATACGGTTGAACACGCCCATGACAACGTCAAAAACAACAAGGTCGGGTTCTATAAAAAAGGCTGTTTTTTTTAAAAACGATAATACTGCTCAATTTAGAAGAATAAGTACTTTTCACGAAATTCAGTTAAAAGAAATTAATTTTCTACCGTTTTGAATACTCGGTATATCTAAATTAATTAAAAAATCAAAATTTTCTCTATTGCCCTTTAACGACGAGCTAAAAATGAAACGGTTATGTTTCGCTAGCGTAAACATAATCTTAACATCTCTTTTGTGTTACAAATTAAATTTTTCTTTTTTTTTTAAAGTATCCTCTTTCTTCTGTTTAAGGTTTTTCATCCAAATAGTTGTAGTTAAAATTTGGAATAATGGGAATACTTTTTTTTTTCAGATTTGATCTTAAATTTTTATTTTGAAAATAAAACCATACTGAGATGCCCTCACTTTTTGGAGTTTAGCGTCTCTCGTGCTGCTACCGCGAAAACCTGAATTCCAATTCCAACAAAAGCATGGACGTTCTGCGCTGTCCCCTCATAGGAAGTAAGTTAACCAACTGGATGTTCCCATGATGAAGAAGCTTATAATCCGCATAGTATTTACGATGGAAATATCCCAGATTATGTGCATTCCACATATTCACGAAGTCTAATATTGGAATGATTTGGCTATCTTAAAAGAAAAAAAATAGGGGGAAATTTCGACAATCAAATCACTATAAATTTGTTATCGGACGGGTGTTTTATAAGCATTAACGTACTTTAAATATATACACTGCTCAAAAAAGTTAGGAGAGCAAGCAAAGAAATAAAAAAAAACCCTGCGAGACAGCCACGTATTGGCATAAAACGGATAGTACACGCGTATCAATGCGCAATACAGAAAAAAAGACGTAAACATTTTGTAATTAAGCTTTAATTCTTTGAAAATATAGAAAAAAAACATGAAAAGATGATTTAGGCAACAATTTGGTTACATGTAAACGATAAAAAAAGTATTGTTTAGAAATTATGCAAGATTTTTAATATGGCGTGTGGTCTCCTCGAACAGCTAAGACTGCTGCACACCTGTTTTCCATGATGTTATCGATAAGACTTTGGGGAATACTGTTTCACTCCTCAAGAAGTGCAATATCCAAGTCTCGGAGAGTAAAATGAGGTTTTGGTCTCGAAGCAATGCGTCGTCCGAGCATGTCCCAAATATGCTCGATTGGATGCAGGTCAGGAGGGCGCGCTGGCCATTCCATACGCTGTATTGTTTCAGCTTCAAACATGATCTCCACAAGACGAGCTGTATGCGTTCTGGCATTATCATGCTGGAAAACAAAGGAATCTCCAATGGCTGCAGCGTAAGGTATGACATGAGGTCTCAGTATATCGTCTGCATACCTTCGAGCCGTCAAAGTACCATTCCGAATGATATGCAGGTCCGTACTTCCACCTATGCTGATTCCACCCCATACCATAAAACCAGCTCGTCTGTATTGTGACCTTTCACGAACGAATGTGGGGTTATTTCGAGTGTCCCTTTCCCTCCATACCAAAACACGTCGGGTGTCACACTCCAGACTGAATCGGGACTCGTCTGTAATCAGCACTTGGCTCCAATCATGTTGCTCACAATCTCGATGTTCAGCAGCCCATCTTCTTCGGGACGCACGGTGTCGTGAGGTCAACGGAATGCAGCCCATCGGCCTACGGGCATAGAGACCTCCCTGATGAAGCCTATTACGTACTGTTTGGCTGGACACACTTCGCCATTTTGCCAAGAGCAACTGTCTTTGCAGCTGAGTAACATTGTCTGTTCTGTTTCGACGAGCTGTTAACAGTATATACCGGTCATCAGTTGCTGTAGTGGCGCGTGGCTGACCTTGCCCTGGTAGACGTCTAATATTCCCTGTTTCTTGGAATCGATTCCACAGTCTTGCAACGACACTTCTGGCGACTCCAACAGCGTCCGCGACACTAGTTGTGTTTGCCCGGATTCAAGTCTGCCTATAATACGTCATGTAAGGGATTCCGGTAAATCACGTTGTTGAGACATTTTCAAGTCACATTTTCTCAAAAAGATTAACTGAGCAATCGAATTTCACAGTTAAGGCAGTGAAACAGACGTTTCTGCAATATCCCGATCTCCGCCCTTATGTGCCACTATCATGCGCATATGGCATCAGTGGTTCAGGAGGGTCACACTGAACGTTTTAGCTGCCTGAGGCGGAGACATTACGAACAGGAGTGGCCCCATGTCGTCTTTTCAGACGAGTCCCAGTTCTGCGCACAGCATCATGATGGACGTATCCATGTCTGGAGGCATTGAGGAGAACGCACGTGGTCTGCTCGCATTCGATGTCGTCATACGAGCCCTGCACCTGGTGTGATGGTATGGGCAGACATTGGGTACACAGCTGAACAGCCAGCGTTACATTTCCCAGATGGTAAGGCCGGTGGCTGTGCCCTATCTTCCAGACCTCGGAGACATCATCTTTCTACAAGATAACCCCTGACCACATTTTGCGCGTCGTGTCCTGACCTACCTAGACACAGAGGGTATTCGACTGTTGCCCGGGCCAGCAGATTCTCCAGATATTTCACCCATTGGAAACATCTCGTCAAGGGTTGCTGACAGACTGGGTTGGCACCACTCTCTAGCCACTACGATTGTTGAAGTGTGGCATAGACTTGAAGTAGCGTGGAATGACTATCCCGTATCTGTCATCCAAGTCCAATTGGATGCCTAACCGGTTTAGACCCGTTTTAGCTACCTGAGGCGGCATCTGTGTGTACTAATTTTGAACCCTGTACATTTTCAAATTGCCTACAAA
The DNA here is from genome assembly GCA_907164885.2 of Dolomedes plantarius. Lineage (NCBI taxonomy): Eukaryota > Metazoa > Arthropoda > Arachnida > Araneae > Dolomedidae > Dolomedes > Dolomedes plantarius. The sequence goes on along the minus strand of OU015490.1, from coordinate 205,693,776 downwards.
TTTAATCATGTTTTCTTCCTACTATGCTGTATAGGTACAATAAGTAAAGTTATGTTATTTACTTTCATTCCTGGTTTTGCAATTTAAATGGCAAGCAGTGTAGATTGAAATATTATATATTCCTTCAAATAGCTTGTAATAATACATCCAGGAAAATTACCAATTAACCAGGATATCCACGATCTGAATGACTTATCAATAGAGCTGGCTCGTTCACCGATTAGAAAATTCAAACAAATCACTGTATATTTGTTATCACACTAGAGTTTAGTATGCATTAAGATACTTTAAATATATAGATTGAAATATTATATGTTACCTCAAATAGTTTGTTAAAATACATCCAGCGCAATCAACAAATGAACAAGATAGCTGAATGACTCATGAATAGATGTGGTGGATACCCCATAGAAGATATAAGTAAAGTCTTACAAAGTAATCATACAACGGGAATATTACTTGATGTAAGAAATAAACAAACTCAAGTTAAAATTAATAAAACTTTTGTAGAACCGCCTGACAAATAGATATTGCCGAAAGCATTAGCAAATTCTTAAATTACACGAATGAAATATATTTAAAATTACTCCATTTTTATCCACAAACTAGCTAAATACAACAGAAAATATTAAAAATAACCGAAAATAACGCTGAATCTAAAAATGGATACCAGAAAAGACTCTAAATCAAAATTTCGATATTTAAACAACAATTAATGAAAAAATAAATAGATAACGTAATAAATTATATTATCGGTAACACCGTTCTGCAAAATTTAAAAACAAATTAAGATCAGTAGAACAAGGATATTTAACACACATTAATCTTCAAAATTAGCAATAAAACGCTGAATCCAAAAATAGCAAATGATTATATATCATAGCGGTATTTATACAGCAGTTGTTAAAAAAAAAAGAAACAAATAACGTAGCTAATTATATTAAAACCGATAGCCACGAATCTGTAATATATATAAAGGAAACAACATCACTATACATAAGTGAAAAATCAATAATCAAGTAAAACAACACCTAGCATGTTTGATAGACATTAATTATGAAAATATTCGCCAAGCAATCAACAACTTAATTAAATATGATAACCGCAGAAGTCCAAGCAAATTATGAATTATAATCAATACAATGAATAAAATATTGAAAAAATGAGAAAAAATTGTAAAAGGCTTTAATGATTATAGTTTTACTTCCAATACTAAGTAATATTATTTATTTCTTCGCATGTTTAAAAATGATGATTAAAAATCCGCTGTTTATCAAAATTTTATTCCCGATCACATGCCTATAAAATCAAATGTTATTATATCCAATATTTTTATCTACTGATCAAAACTTGTAACTAAAGTTAAAAGAATTTGAACTTACATTAATTTTTTAAATTTAAATTTATCAAAGATGAGTGTTTCATATTGACAACTGCAATTGGACTTTAGGAGAAAGTATTCATAAATAAAGGGAAAAGTGTAAAATCTACTTTAAATTATCAGTTGACGCCTCTCATGTTCAGAGCTATGCCCTCAAACTGTTTGATAAAATAGATATTTCCATTATTAAGTCCATAACTGACTGCACTTTTAACATTTTTTCTACCCTCATGAGAGCAATTAAGAAAATATCCGTTAATCCAAAGAGTCCATTTATGTGAGGATTTTCTTTAAAAACATCTCTTTATATTCCGAACGGCTCTTGTTATCTTCACTTTTTATTGCTCCTGTAGCAATATACGTATAGTATATGAGCCGCTATATGTTATTCTGACAGAAATTATAGATATCGAAGCACACGGGGCGTACCAAAACACACTTAGAAGTATTTCAAGAGGTAAAAATAGGTGGTAAAAAAACTTGGGTGCTTGAGAAAATTAAATATATTTTGCAATGATTAGACATTTCATAGATTAATGTGAAAATAGTTTCCTTTATATTATTACTTACACACACACATATATATATATACAGTAGACGCTCGTTAATTCGAACTCGGTTAATTCGAACTAATCCAACGGCCCAAAAAAATTGTATTGGAGTGAATGTTAAAAATATCTCATTAATTCGAACTAAATTTTTATCAATTCGGTTAATTCGAACTAAAAATTCGAATTTTTTTTTCTTTTTCCTCAATTAACGGAGAAAATACACGCTGTATTTATTATTTTGTGTGTCAAAATCACCTGTATTTTTTTTTCTATGTAAAAAGGCACATGCCCGCATTCCTAGACTATTGCATTTCCGCTAAAAGTTAGTGGCTATTGTTCTTATCAGTGCTTAACGGACAAACCGATTTTCCGTTATTTGTATCGATTTTCTTAGAATTTCAGAAAAAACAGTCTTTACTACAGATTCTAGGAAGCTGCGTCAGTTATACCTGCAGTGCAGACAAGTTAATGTGATCTAATTTTTCTTCCTCAGTGTGTAATGTGAAAGTGTAAAAATTCAGGATGTCTACGCGTGGAAAGTACAAAACCCTAATTTTATAGACAAAGGTAGAAATTTTAAAGAGAGTAGAGTGGCGCATGTAAAACAAAGTTAGAAGCTGACTATGGAATTAAAAAAAAGATCTTGTCATCATATTTGAAAAGCAAGGAGTCAATTTATATTCATGGGAAAAATCAAAATTTGCTAGAGGAAGGAAATGCATGAGAAATGCTTCCTAAGAATATCTAGAAAAAGCTCTACTCCTATGGTTCCAGGATATTAGATCTCGAAATTTTCCGATAAATGGACCCCTAGTGCTGACGAAAGCTGATGAATTAGGAAGTCGAATGGGTATTGAAGATTTTAAATGCAGTGATGGATGTCTTTCTCGATTTAAGTAAAGGCCCAATATTTCTTATCAAACTGTATGTGGCCAAATCTCTGATGTAAACGAAGACGTATGCACTAATTTCGGTAGGAAACTGCCAGGACTTTTGTCTACTTACTTACCGAAAGATATTTTTAATGCGGCCATAATGGACAAATGCGGCCATGATGGAACCTTAATCTGAAAATGAATTGAAATGTTTACTTCAAATCGAGAAGTTGGCTGAACAATGTAGGCATCATAAACAAAACCAAACACGCACTTTACAGATTTTCCCCAAAGCGTAATTCGTATTTTTAATTAAAGTTTACTTTCTACTGCATATCTTCTGCTTCATTTTACGATTAAGGCCAGTCTGTATTGCTTTTTAATATGTTAATTTTAGTTAACATAGTATAATACATTCATGGACAAAAGAATTAGCGCACCAAGAAGGAGTCGTCAAAATGAAACGAAATTTTACATACGTAATGACTACTTTGATATAAGAAAATGATTAGAAAATCAAGGAAAAAGGATAATTTATTTCAGAGAAAAAGGCAAAAGAACGGAGGAGTTAATACTCCGTTGGACCCCCTCTAGCTCGAATGCACGATGCGATACGATCGGGCATTGAGTCATACAAGTTCTGTATGATGTATTGAGACATTTCGTTCCATATTTGCTGTAACCTTGCCTCTAGTTCGTTCAAACTCGTGGTATGCCCAACTCGTCGTCCCAAATGATCCCAGATATGCTCGATTGGAAACAAATCTGGGGATCGAACAGGCCAAGGAAGGGTAGTAACAGTGCGGAGATAGTCTTGTGACACACTTGCCGTATGAGGCCGATCATTGTCTTGTTGAAAAATGGCTCCTGGGAGCCGTTGCATGAGTGACAACACATGTGGTTGCAGGATTTCATGAACATACCGCTGGGCTGTCATGGTGCCACGGAACAATACTAGGGGTGACCGTGTATTGTAGGCAATGGCACCCCATACAATCACACCAGCTGTGTACAGCAAAGGCAGGATTGAAGCGTTCACCACGGGCTCTCCACACACGAACACGATTGTCATCACTGCCGAGATTGAATCTGGATTCGTCGCTAACGACGACCTGGTTCCATTCCGCTGCAGTCCAGTTTCCTCGTGCGCGGCAAAACTCCAGACGGAGGTGTCGATGGGTGGGCGTCAAGGGCAGCACACGTAATTTACGCCGCGATACCAACTGTCTTTTAGCCAGGCGCCTTCGTATGGTTCGAGAAGACACAGAGGCCCCTAATGAAGGTGCTAATTGTGCCTGGATGGCGGCCGATGAAGCAGTTGGCTGTACGCGTGCATTTCTTACGATGTGGCGGTCTTCTCGACGACTGGTCTGTCGAGGGCGTCCTGAGCCTGGTCTTCGTGTACATGACATCTCTCGGGTCCACTGGTCCCAACACCTCCTCACAACACAATCAGAACGGCCTAATTGACGAGCTACTCGCCTAGCTGACTACCCAGCTTCCATCTTCCCGACAATTCTCCCCCTCTCAAACTGCGACAACTGCTTATATTGTCTTCGAACACGGCGTAATGGCATGTCTATCTTAGCAGTGATTCAGCACACTCAAAAAAGCTTTGGTTACCTTTTTTATACTCCACAGAGTACGATGTTCAACGCCCTCTTCCGGCTATACGTAATGCGCAATTACGCTGCATTTCTAATCATTTGCATATCTCCCCGACATGTACCTTCATTGCAAGTTTCGTTACGATCCCGCAATTATTTCTTGGTGCGCTAATTTTTTTGTCCATGAGTGTATATTTTCTGGGGTTATACATACTAGCAGATTTTTCTTCTTCAGTGATACACTTTTAAAGTTATATATTTTCTCTTAACATTGGATAATTCGAATTTTTTTCCGAGAACCTTTGAGTTCGAATTAACAAGCGTCTACTGTATATATATATACGTTGTCTCAACATTGACACCTTTTTAAAGTTTATGTAAAAATAACTCATAGTAGGAACTAGAAATTCACATACATGTTACCTTATATTATTATTATTATTATTATTATTATTATTATTATTATTATTATTATATTTATTTATTTTTTACTGATAGTCAATAAATTTCAATATATGCTCCTTTTGTGGTACGGAGAATATCCAGTTACTAATCCACTTCAGTTCATGTGCGTTCCAAAATGGATTCCGTAACACATGAATTTGCAGCAATTATGCGCTTTTTGAGTTCTTAAGACCGTCCACTTTTGTTGAATAAACCTTTTTTTTCGACAAATCCCCAAAGAAAATAGTCAAGAGGTGTAATATCTGGAAATCGAGACGATCATTGGGTGGGCCCCAGGGTTGCCAAATAAAAACACCAAAAATAAAGGACGGGTTAAATAAAAGCACTGAAAATAAGGGACGGGTTTTGATAAATACAGTACTGGAGAGTATGGAATACCCCCCCCCTCCCAGGGAAAGGGGGTCGGGGGGTACCCCCGATAAAATTTAAAATTTTAACCTTTCAAATAGCCATTTTCAATGGATTTTTTCGTTCAGTTTTCAACTTACGTAGAGTTTAGGTTAAGTAAATAATAATGTAATTACATAGAAAATTTGCAAATCAAAAACAATTTAAAGTTGGTTTAGGCATATAATAAAAATTGATTTTTATTTTTTTTTAGTTTACTTTGTGATGTGACCGTGGTCTCGGACACAAAAATTGTTCACTACTTTTTCCTAAAGAAGCAATTTAAAATCGGCATTACTGCGCATGCCTGATTTCATGTGACCAGATTTAAATATCCAGTTGTTTTTCAGCTCCAAACACATACTTTTTTCCCTGCAGGAATTTCTGTGTCATTTCCTTTCCGAGTTGGGAAAGATCTATTTTGTTTTTATGTATTAAATCAGAATTTTTATTCTGACGATTAAACTCCTTCCAGTTTATGCTTGCATTCGTCATTGCATTTCATCACGAATACGCAACGGCATGATAGCCGTATAGTCCACTAGCTATCGCCGCAAGGTTAGTAGTCCTACCTCAGAAGGGCTACAACTACAACTAAGTAAGTGCCCTTATAAAGTGTTAGGGACGTGTATGTAAAATTTGTAATTTTATTATTGTATAGTGTACATAATATAACATCGAGTCATAAAAAAGTTTTCGAATGAGCGTGGTTTTTTCGGCCCATCACTATTAGGTTTTGAACGGTTACCATTACCACTGTTCATATTCAGGGATTAGTTTTATAACAAACACTTAATTCAAACTCCGATTTCACTATCGGAACAACTCGCGCCCTCTGTTGAACTTTCTAGGTACAGACAAAAAACGCTAATATATGCGGTAACACATGCGTGAATTTCCAGTTCCTACCTTGTATATTTTTTTATATCAATTTTTAAAATGTGTCAATATATATATATATATATATATATATATATATATATATATATATATATATATATGCAGGGATTTTTAGTGGAAAAAAGGTTGCGAAACTCACCATATAATTGCTCTTAAAACTACTGACAAAGACAAATGAATTTTGAAATTTCAATAGACAAACAGAAAATTGTGCTAAAAATTAGTTTGTGTATTAACTAGAATCCAGTAAGTAAATATCAATGTTGTAAAGTAATTATTACCTGACAGATGTACACCTTACAAATAAAATTTCCATTTAAACTTTAACATGTAGATCTTTACCAAACTTGACGTCATTTGAGCATTTGTGTCTATACTGTTTGTACGAGGAATTTTCGCAACATTTGAAAGGAAAATTGATCTAAAATATTGTTTAAAATTCAACAAGTATTCTAATTCTCTGTATCATTGCATCTTAACTTTAAAGCTATACTATTTTTAATTTTTACTTCTACCTTCTCATATTTTTGGGTGGTCTATTTAAAGATCAGCCTTCGTTTTCGATTCTGGCGACAGCCTTAAATTTTAACAGCTTGACGCTGTCTGAAGGCCGTTTTAAATTCGTTCCCAAGCAATTAAGTTACAATTACGTTCTCCCGTTATCTGGACAGGAAGAAATGTGCTATCCTTTAAAAAACAGTTGAATAGTATGTCCAATTTCCACGCTCTACAGGGAATTTTGCAATTTCAACAACAAAAAGGACCAGACGTTTGCTTTTGAAAGCCTCTCCTTTTTAATTGCTTCTTAGCTTGTTTTCTGGGAACTACAAATTTCTGGTGTCGTCCATCCGTTCTCCTCTGCGTTTGGCGCGCCCGGGGAAACTTTGACCAATCACGAATCATGACGTCACTTCCCTAAGCCTATCGCGGTATTCAAATCGCCCGCGTTTGTCTTGGCGAACGTAGGGGTGCTTCTTTTTGGGAGAAATCGCCTTTTCTCCTATTCTACGTTTCTAGGACTTACTGTTTCGGGGGAAGAATTCTTCCGGGGTTCGCTTGACGTTGAAACGCTTGCCTCTTACTTGGCGAGCTTTGGCATGTAACTGTTTATTGGAACCCTCTCTCTCTTCCTTCTCTGTTAGGAGTTGAAAAAAGGGATATTAGACATTCACAGTTTTGACTGAGCCTTGCTAGCAGGTTTTGTTAGAGCCCCCCCCCCCTTCAGAATAAGGCTTTGCTGGAATCTGTTGGGGGGGGGAGCTTATTTTATTTTATTTTTGCTTGTACTGAACACAGTACTTATATACGTAATATAATTTTAGGTCTGTAGAAGACCATAACGGTCGCTTCGTCGACTGTTCCTGTACTTACTTTATACTATTTTTAATCCAGAAATATATTATTTGTGTAATGAAGGTAACTGCTATTTTTGTTTTAAAATAATAAATCATCGTTAATTTGACCAGCAACTTTGCTTACTTTTATCTTGTTTTCTTGATTATTTTACCCAGCTTGTGACTGTGCATAAGAACCTGTGGTTAACTTGAAACATCGTAGTAGTTTTCCACAACGATACTTCATTTTTTTTGTACGTACGAACTGCTATACATCCTGGTTCCAATATACTTTGCATTGAGCGTCTTGGTCATCGTGGCTCGTCGTGAGATTTCCAGGGATTGATGCTCAAGGGGTTATCCCATGCCTCTTCATTCCGTTCCAGATTTTCTCCGATATAGACATTTGTAGCCGCTGAATTCCACATTACCGAAACGGGCCTCTATATAGTTCTACTTTCCTGAATGTACTAAAGTCCTTCTCCTGTTTTCTTCAGCGTTCCTGATTGCAGACATCCATGACGATATATCATCATCGGTTTTTCTTTTGACGAACTTTCTGCAGTTGTTTCCTGACCATGAACTTTCGCCATCGCAGATATTGACGCTAAGAAACATTTTATTTTCACAGTATAGTTCAATTCACCTTCACTGCAAGAACTTTCTTCTCTGTGAAAGATTAGTGTCTTCACGGTCCAAAGTAAATGTTTCATCATCTCCTTTACAAACTATGTTTGTTTCCAATAAGTTATTCAGCACATCTTTGTGTTTCTTCATCAACTAACAAATTTTTCAGTACACTCTTAAAGAAGAATCTCATGCATAAATCAAAAATGAAAACCATGACGATAAGTTTAAGTGTTAAAATCTTATAAAACAACAGTTTAATAATTAATATAAGAAATTTAACATAAAACACTGAAATAAGAAAATGTTTGATGGGACTTTTTTGCAGATAGAATTACACCCATTAGTTTAAGAATTAGTTTTTACTGTGAAGAGAAAACGTATTAATATCTTTGAATTACTGAACCAGACCAATTTTTCTTGATCGGACCAATTATTGTCTGGTAGCTGCTCTTCATTTCCAAAGAAATACAATTAAGTACATGGAATGTATATCGTGGTAATTGTTGGTAGTAATTTGGGCCACTCGTTAGAAGGACAGTTATTTTACATTGATTGCTATGCAATTTCGAGCGCATAAATAAAACCTATAAAATAATTTCTCAAATATTCTGAGAGATAAAGACTCAACTCTAGTTGAATTATTACAATTTCATAAAAAAATAACTTTATGTCCTGTGATACAGTAGTTATATATTTTTAAAGATGATCGGGATACAGTCGTTTGAGACAATCATTTTTATTTTATTGCAAGGCATGAATCTTGTTATCTGTGTAATTGTGAAACACTGAGTCCGCTTGCCTGCAGTAAACAAAACTAGAAACAAAAGGAAAAAATATGTTTAAGAATACAGTAGCCTAGAAATAAAACATGAACAAAATAATTGAACTTTTTGTTCATATTGGGTCAGACCTCACCAAAATATTGATATTTTTAAGACATATAGGTATTTTTAAGACATATAGGTATATTTTTAAGACATATAGTACTATAGGTATAATACAGGGTGTCCGGCTAAAAGTATTCAAAAGTTATGGCTTATTTTTACAGAACTACCCATTAGAATTTAAAAATAATTAAATAGAAAGAACATCTCACCAAGTTCTATTATAAGTCATAGATTTCAATCATAGTATCATAGATTTCGATGCGTGCACCTTTTGTAGCACGACAAACGTTCAAATGGTAATTCAGTTCTCTCCAAGGGTTCCGTAGCATATCCGGAATTATTACACGAATTGCTTGAATGATATGCTTCTTCAACTCATACACAGTTTCAATTTTTTGTTTATACACAACGAATTTCATGAATCCCCAAACAATAAAATCTAATAACTACTGATATGCTTCTGATTTAAGTTTTATTATCAATCATAGATTTCAATCATAGTATCATAGATTTCGATGTGCGCACCTTTTGTAGCACGACAAACATCTAAGTGATAATTTAGTTTTCTACAAGTGTTTCGTAGCATATCAGGAGTTAATACACGAATTGCTTGAATGATACGCTTCAACTCATCCACAGTTTCGATTTTTTGTTTAAACACAGCGGATTTCATGAATCCCCAAGCAATAAAATCTAATTGTCACGGGTAAAACTGACATTCTAGAGAGTAGAAAAGGATAATGAATGAGCCTGTGAATAGGTCAGAAGATGAAACAAGCGGGGAAAATATGGATCCATAGAAGAGGGAAGAAAGGAGAATATTGACAGGAGAATATTGATAAAAAAGATCGTTACGGTATGAAAAGAAATATCACGAAGAAACGCCAGACGAATAAGGCGGAACGAAGCAAGAATGGCATGAAAAGAGATGACAGAGGGGAAACGGTTAAGGAGAAGAATAGGTCTGTAAGAAAGGAGAAGATGTATAGAGAGGGGAGAGAGGCGTGAAACAAAAATGGCTTAGCCGAAATAATAGGAGATCGGAAGCGAGAGAGAGCGGCAGAGATCAAATACGACCCCCCGGAAGAGGTGCGGTAATGAGATGGGAAGGAACGCTCCAGCAGGGCGGGGTGGAAACTCCCAGAAAAAATGGGGGCCCAATCAAGAAAATATAGGATGAGTTAGAGGCAGAGGAGACAGATATAAAAGAAGCGGGATAAAGATTACATTGAGAGATATTTTGGTTTGCCTAGGAAAGATGACGGAATGTGCGTAGAGACAGCCATTCCCCGACGAACGAAAGAGTGAGGCCCGACGGAGTGACCCAGCGAACGTGTACGTGAACCTGAATTGAGAACCTTGCTACGCGAAGAGTGACTTGGCCCGACGGATGACAAAGAGAGTCCCAAAAACTGGCCGCCAGCAGAACGAGTGAATACCCGCTTCCAGTGGACTTAACGAAGGACGTCCGCCAGCAGCTAACTGATATACCCCTCACCTATGCTGTTACTGTGCGAAGTTCATCATGATTCCTGACGCGTGCCCAGGTCTACGAATAAAGTTACGTGTGACAGTTGTTCATTGATCCTGTAAATATGTGTATGCCTACCTAGAACTCATCCAGTATATAGTTAATTAATACCTCAGAGATGACTAATTAAGTTATATATAGTTGATGATGTCCACTTGTAGTTACTCTAAAAATTAGAAAGCTTAAAATAAGGTTGTTAGGACAATAATTGTGTTAAATATTGTAATGTATTTATGTGTGTTAGTAATTTCAATAAATCTACCCATTTGCAATTTCAATCAGGTAATTAGATTATTTTATTCAAAAACACAACGCAATTAAAGAAGACGGTGTTAATCAGGTAGTATGGTAAATGTCTTATATATATATATATTGGCTATACACCCCAAATTTAGCTACCTCGATAGTAATCATTTAATGAATAAGATAAACAATTTAGTTATTGCGGAACATTCTCCAAAACATTAAAAACCCATTATACTAATAACTTCTGATATACTTCTGATATAAGTGTTATTGTAAATCATAGATTTCAATCATAGTATCGAAGATTTCGATGTGTGCAACTTTTGTAGCACGACAAACATCTAAATGTTAATTTAGCTTTCCCCATGTATGTGGTAGCATATCAGGAGTTATTACACGAATTGCTTGAATGATACGCTTCTTCATCTCATCCACAGTTTCAATTTTTTGTTTATACAGAACGGATTTAATGAATCCCCAAGCAATAAAATATAATAACTTCTGATATACTACGAAACACTCGGAGAGAACTGGATTATCATTTAGAACGTTAGTCGTGCTACAAAAGGTGTACACATCAAAATCTATGACACTATGATCAAAATATATGATTGATATTAAAACTTGGTGCGATGTTCTTTCTATTTAAATAATTTTTTTTAAAAATTCTAATGGGTAGTTCCGTAAAATATAAGTCGTAACTTTTGGATACCTTTAAGCCTGACAACCTGTATTTCCCCGCTTTCTATAATATTTTAAGAAACACGAAGTGATTACATCGAACTATAATTTTTTGATAAAAATTTAAATATTTATTAGAAAATTGCCTTCAGGGTACGGAACTAGAGCTCTTTTTTATTTTGTTTCATAGGGATATACACCCCTGGGAAAATCTGTCCTTCACAAAGACAGATTCATATCAAATTTAATTTCTATCAGCTGTCAACTGATAGGAAATCCTATATTTTCGGCACAACGTTATTATATTTCCAGGAAAATGTCACTTGTTTGTTAAAAAAAGGTTTTAATCTGGGGAAAATAAATTTAAATCTTCGAGTTTGCTTTAAAGATGATAAATCAACCAAAAAAACAATTTTATTTTCTTTGATTTCACATGAGTTGCTTCTCAAAATAACTAAAAATAATTAATTCCAAGCCTTTTACTATCATAAATACAAAAAGACTGAAATAGTCAATTCAAACATATCTTGATAAATATTCATTTCTTTGCAATATAGAAATTAAATTGTCAGAATAATGGATATCCCAACCGCCTACGATCGATTAAACTCATCTAAAAATACTCTATCAGAAAAATCAACTTTTCCATTAGATGCATAATCTTTTAAACTCCAGACTGTTTACTCTCTCCTACTCCAGAATATTTTTTTTAAATGTGGTACGGCGGAAATAAAAGTACTATAACAACTGCATCAAGCAGCGTGTTTACAATGTCTAGCGCTGTTTTGACACCAGAATTTAAGGTGAATTAAGCGATTTGCATTTTCAAAATGCTGGCAGTTTTAATGGAGCCATTCTTCTGACACTTTAAAATATGATGACATTTAATTAAATTTTGTTGGTATTTCATTACTTCTGAGTAAATTTGAGGGCGTGTAAATGGAATTTAGTAGAGAATAAACAGTGACATTTATCAGATATCCATATCGACATTACAGCCTACGCTTCACTTTTCATCTTGAATATGAGGAGAGATAACATCTGAATTCTTATTAACATGGCATAAAGAAAGGACAAGAGGTATGTTGTTAGTTTGACAGTAAATTTAGTTTTAGATAATGAAATATGCGTTATTTTGTTTAGATAGTAGTGTCTGATGTTTATAATATCACAGTGTTAACATAAGTTACAAGTATGATAGCTGAGACAAAATTAGGCTTCAAATTTCTTTCCTCAGTTGAAGAAGGAATTCTATAGGTCTGCACAGTCAGGATTCAAAAGTGCCCTGTAACATGGATAAGTTTGAATCTTCTAATGATTGTTAAAAAAAGTAAATAAGTCCTTTCAAGATAAATATGTACATATTCGGTCATTTTAATTGTATTGTTAACGAGGGTACTTGTACGGGTGATTAAGTTAAGGAAATGAAAAAAGATATATATTTGCATAATATCTCAAAGCTTAGAATGAACCTCGTAAGAGTATAATGTTTTGGTCAGGGAACATGAATGATACCAGTCTAGCCCTGGACAATTTAAATGTCAGTGGTTCCTACAGGTACTCCCACATACAGTACGGACATTAGGAGACAATATAGCCAAAAGATTTATTCCACTGAAAACACAGGTAGTTATTTTACCAGGTTATACAGTTAAATTATTATAAAAAATGAAAAACAAATAAGGAAATCAGTCGTCGTTGGGACTACGCGAAAATCAGTTTCAGTTGGGATACAGAAACTTGGAGTGAGATGAAAACTGGACAGCAGTTAATAATTATTGCTGAAATTTACGTAGAAGCTCGCTACTGTTGTTACGAAGCAGATTTTATTTGCAGTTAAGTTGACATAGCGTTTAAGTCAGTTGAAATTAAGAGAGATGATTATTGCTTTTTATATGAGGGAGAAATCAGGTGCAATTTAGATAACAATGATCAACTAAAGGTTTTGACGAGAACGAGATTTTCATCATCTAAGATGATACAATGATCATTATTGATATGAGACAGATATTGATATGAGATAGAACTTAATGGTAATTGAAAATTAGAGAGGGGACAGTTGTTTAGAGATGACGGCAAAAATAGGTGATTTCAGAAAACAAAGATTTGGGTTCGCATTCAGGTATGACATAAATTTTTTTAGCTGTTACGAGTATTAAACAGACGCTGGTTTCATTCGTAAGGAAACAGAATTTTTCAACAGTTAAAAACCGAGAGAGACTGGAACCCTGTAGAGATGGAATAGAAAAGGAAATCAGGTTCTTTTTATGCGACATAGATGTGAGTTGTAGCTGGGTTGAGACTAAATGTTGCTCCATTTCACCTGAGCGAGATGATAATTTCGTATAAGATTGAAGGATAAACGATTGACTTTTTGTTGGGGAAATTGCTGACCCACGCAGACAAAAGGGCTTCTTTCGACCTTTTGTGATATTAAATGGCAAATGGCACTGATATTTCTTTGGTTGTGCTAAAAGAGCAACAAAGCAAGATGAAATTCAAAGAAACACTCCGCTATTTGTATCCTAATCATACCCAGTTTTCCATCTCATGGATATTACAAAGTAAACAAAGAAAGTGAGGACTTTTTAAGAAATTATAAACTGGTAGTAGTTATTATTGAGCAAAAAGTTACATATATTCGTCTAAGCTCTTCTAGTGGTAGCATAAAAATTTCACTATGATTCGAAGAACAGTATATTACGTTTAATAATAGTTTATATACGATATTTTTGGAATAAATAACCGCATTTTTTATATTTTTATATAAAAACTTAATTGTAAACTACTTTTTATAAATGACTGATGAATGTTGTGTAAAAAAATTATATATTAAAGTATTTTAAAAAAATATACATATAGAATGAAGCTACGACTAGTTATGAATGCATCAGAAAAATGCTTGAATTAATCATTAAACAATTTTAGGTCGCTATCCAAGATTACAGTTTTTTTTCTGCAATGGCTTTTAGTATTGAATTAGATGTCCATTATTTTTAAATATACAACATATCCCCCCCTAATGCGGAGGCATTTATGAGATTTCCACCTTTTGTTATTTACCGGGAAGTATTGCTGACTGCTTTATGGGAACACCATTTAGTTCACTCAGCATCGCTTCCTATTAGGGGACCACACGGTAACGACCAGAGCCGGTCCCATAGGGGACGCGACGAGGTGACCGCCTCAGACGCCGAACTGAAATAGGCGCCAAAATGAGACATACTGAAATTACGAAACCTGTGACTAATGACGAAAATATATTAATACTTTTATCTGACGTCTGACGAAATTCGTAAAAATACGAAAATATAAACGATTATTTAGACTATTTTTTTAATCTTACTGAATCTGAGATCATGAGAAATACATTTTTAACGCATATTTCCAAACGTTGTTGTTGCTCTATGAATTCTACTACGACTATCTATAAAGGCGTTTTCACAAAGAATACGTCAGCGTCAACGTAGAAGATTTCGTTGGCACTGATTGGTTAAATGGGTCAATGATTGGTATATAATTAGTTAAAAGTGTAAATGATTGGTATGTGATTGGTTAAAAATTTTAGTGAAATTAACTGAAAATTTTAGAGAATTATTTACGAATAACAATAATCCAAGAGCGATTGAGTGATCTAGAAATCATTTTAACAGCAAATGACGGTACCTAGAACATTTAATTATAGTATAGTGCCACCATGGTCTCCTGCGGTTCTTGTGCAAGTGAATCGCAAACTTAGGAATTGCAATATTTTCATCAGTTCAGTCACATGTGAAATTTAATCGAAAATGCGGGGTCCCGGGTTGCTCAGTTTGGGAGATATGTACTGTCCGTCTGGCGCTCAGGCCTATACTATTCACAAATCGAACAGGGTAAATAAACCCTCGGCTGAGTTTGCAGGTATTACTACGCAGCTTTGACACTTGTCGTATGGACTAACCATCACGGTAAATGTAATATTTCGAGAATATTCGAGAATGCAAGGTTGGCATTTCTTCGCATGCCTCAACATCTCAACTAGCTGCATAAGGACATCGATAGTTTAGTTCGTTGGCGTCGTAAGGACCTCGATTGTTCTATTTAACTGCCGTAGGTGTACATTTTGATTTCGTTCCCAACATGTGGAAGTTTATTTAAACATAATTGTTAAGTTTGAAGTTATATAAAATCACGTTATTTCGCTATATTGGAGTCAAATTCATTATATACTCAACCGAATCACTAGTGTTGACAACCAGGTTTTTCTACCACGTCAAGTTTTTCTACCAGGGTTACTACACCCATGACCATACATTAGTCAATAATAATTTGGAAATATTCATAATTTTTAATCTTAGCAGTTCTAAAATGATTGAAAGGTATGACCAAAGCGATGTGAAGCAGTGGATATTTAAAATAAAAATATGTCAGTATTTAAAAGAAAATACACAAGCTATCAAAAATTAAGGAAAAATCACAAAAAGTGGGATACACATTCAAAACTAGGCCAATATGTTTAAAATTTGCATATGTTGTTAAGTAAAAGGTCCTGAACAATACTACATTATGCAAAATAGTGGCGCTGCATTCGGAATACGTCATTTGCGAGGAGCATAAAAGTGCATGTCTCAGAGCAAAGCGGCAATTGTCACTGTGTATGCAAGATTAGAAATCTGGCATAACCAAATTGTAACAATGACCTCCAGGCATCATTTGACCGAAGAACTGCGATGGCGAGCTATTGGGAGACTACAGGCAAGACAAAGTCAGACAGAAGTGGCCAGATGGCTAAATGTGAGTCCGCCTGTGGTTCATAGACTTTGGCAACAATTTCTAACTACTGAGTCGGTATCCAGGAGGTTCAGCCAAAGACGGCCATACGCTACGACGAGTGCCGATGACCGATATTTGTCATTATGCGCACGAAGGAATAGAACCACAACTCCATATGCAAGCTGCGTCTGCAGATCCTCCCTCGCTGAAAGCTCTGGAAGGTTGGTAACGTCAACCGTGCATAGAAGGCTTCACGAAGGTGGTTTTTTGCAAGGCGACCAGCTATTTGCGTCCCACTCACGTCACGCCATAAGCGGGAACGTTTGCACTCGGCACGTCAATATGTCCACTGGACGCGTGATCAATGGAGGGCTGTTCTCTTTAAGGATGACTCCAGGTTTAGCCTCCAAAGCGATAGTAGGCGAATTTTGACTTGGAGAGAACCTGGAACTCGTCTTCATCCATCACACATCCATCACACATCAGAAATGCATACGGATCAGCCAGTGTCTGTGTTTGGTGTGGTATCTCTTTCGGTGGACGCACAGACCTCCATGTCTTTCTCCGTGGAAATGTGAATGCTCACACCTATAGAGATGACATCCTTGATGCTTATGTGCGCCATTATGCCGGGGCAATAGACGATGATTCCGTGCTACAGGACTATAACGGGAGACCGCACAGGGCTTGCATCGTGGATGCTTATCTTGAGCAGGAAACAATTAAGTGCATGGAGTGGCCAGCTCGATCACCGGACCTGAATCCTATCGATCATGTTTGGGAAGCTTTAGGACGAAGTAGAGCTGCTCTCAATCCTCCCCCTAGGACCCTAGCCACGCTTTAAACTATTTTGCAAGAGCAATGGTTCTCACTTCCTACCGAACTCATAGACCGCATAATTGACAACCTCACACATCGCTGCATGTACTGTATTACCTCTCGCGAGGATCATACGCCATATTAAAGGTAATTTTCCTATACCAAACTGACACAACCGATTTGTTCATTGTATACATATGATAGTTTCTATAACACCGAAATTGTCTGGAGATTTCTTTTTATGCTATTTTATACCTACCTATGTGTTGTATAATGTGTATAAGCTTCATTAAATTCTACGCGTAACTTTTTGATAAATCGTTATTTTTGTGACTTTTCCTTAATTTTTGATAACCAGTGTATATTTGAGTATAATCACCTTTCTACTGAATACACTTTATATTTTAACGTAGGATTACGTTCCTCCATAACGGTCCTTTGGAAAGCAAAATTTCAGATGCTAAAACCATTCGTCCATCCGTCCTCTGGAGTTATGATTTTGGCAGCTTGCCAAACCATTCCGTATTGGTTCAACAAACAGTAAACAGTTCAACAGAAAAGTACCGAAGTTCTTTAAAATTTTGACATACATATATGTATATATAGTAGATTCCGGTTAATCGGACCACACCGGGATTCGATTATTTTGGTCCTAATAACCGGCTGGTCCGATTAAACGAACATGCCTTATGCTACAAGACGGAATTCTGTCCGAAGGATTCTGTCCGAAGGATTCTGTCCGAATAAGCAGCTGGTCTGATTAACCGGTGGTCGAATTAACCGGAATCGATAGTATATACATATGTACTCATATATACACAGCTAAAAACAATTAGAGGAGCACATGGTTTTAATCAAATTACACAAATACTTACACCGATAAGTAACATAAAATAAATCATCCATAATTTAAAGCCTAGCAGGAAACAGAAGAAGAAAACTTCATATGCAAATCAAAGTTCATGACGTCAAAAACCAGAAAAATAACATAAGGGCGGAAATCGGGATGTTGCAGAAACGTCTGTTTCACTGCCTTAACTGTGAAATTCGATTGCTCAGTTATTCTTTTTGAGAAAATGTGACTTGAAAATGTCTCAACAACGTGATTTACCGGAATCCATGGCATGGCGTAATATAGACGGACTTGAGTCCGGGAAAACACAACGTAGTGTCGCGGACGCTGTTGGAGTCGCCAGAAGTGTCGTTGCAAGGCTGTTGAATCGATTCCAAGAAACAGGGAATGTTAGACGTAGACCAGGGCAAGGTCGGCCACGCGCCACTACATCAACTGATGACCGGTATATACTGTTAACAGCTCGTCGAAACAGAACAGACAATGCTACTCAGCTGCAAAAACAGTTGCTCTTGGCAAAAGGACGAAGGGTATCCAGCCAAACAGTACGTAATAGGCTTCATCAGGGAGGTCTCTATGCACGTAGGCCGATGGGCTGCATTCCGTTAACCTTACGCCACCGTGCGCCCCGAAAAAGATGGGCTGCTGAACATCGAGATTGGGAGCAACATGATTGGAGCCAAGTGCTGATTACAGACGAGTCCCGATTCAGTCTGGAGTGTGACACCCGACGTGTTTTGGTATGGAGGGAAAGGGGCACTCGAAATAACCCCACATTCGTTCGTTAAAGGTCACAATACAGACGAGCTGGTTTTAAGGTATGGAGTGGAATCAGCATAGGTGGACGTACGGACCTGCATATCATTCGGAATGGTACTTTGATGGCCCGAAGGTATGCAGACGAGATACTGAGACATCATGTCATACCTTATGCTGCAGCCATTGGAGATTCCTTTGTTTTCCAGCATGATAATGCCAGACCGCATACAGCTCGTCATGTGGAGAATATGCTTGAAGCTGAAACAATACAGCGTATGGAATGGCCAGCGTGCTCTGCTGACCTGAGTCTAATCGCGCGGGTTTGGGACATGCTCGGACGACACATTGCTGCTAGACCAAAGCCTCCTTTTACTCTCCGAGACTTGGAGATTGCACTTCTTGAGGAGTGGAAAAGTATTCGCCAAAGTCTTATCGATAACATCAAATTTTTTTACGTCTTTTTTTCTGTATTGCGCATCGATACGCATGTACTATCAATTTTATGCCAATACGTGGCTGTCTCGCACGGTTTTATTAAATTCTTTGCTTGCTCCCCAAATTTTTTTGAACAGTGTAGATACATATATACATAACACATACATACATATACACATACAAAAGAGGTAAGCAACGATAAATAATCTACGTTATTAACCCGCGGTAGTTTCGTTGGAAGAGACTACCTGAAATTTTTTTATTTCATTTGAACACTAAAATATCGAGGAATTTTATGCATTTATGTGGAAATAATTTTATGTTAGACTTTGCAAAAGTGTCAAATAACTGAAACAAAACTTAATATTTATATTAATTATGTGGGATAATTTATTTGGTGGCATATGTGTTTGCCGAAGATGTGAAAGTTTGCAATCAAAACGCATATATTAAAAGTTTAACTACTGCATTTTATGTTTACGTTGCCTAGCAGTTCATTCCGTACTTCAAATATCTCCTCTCCATATTTCGGACGGAGCACCCTCTCGTATATCCGTAAGTTATCCGAGATTACCTACAAGTTTCAAAACTTACCAGGGAACAGTATTCCCTGCCAATATCTGAAGCGAGATATTCGATTAATTTAAACTGAAAACTCTAAAATGCCTCTGTGGGAAAACAAATCCTAACATCTCACAAAATATTTCGGACCAGATCTGATTCGCCCGGAATCAAACATTTTTAAACAATGGCAGATACGAAGTAGGAATGAAATTACTTAGAAAATCTATTCGCATGGGAGTCTCTGCGTACGTGAGAGACATATGTACGTTGAGTAACCGGAATCCAGTTTAGACTTTAAAGGAATAAAATGAGTTGAAATATGTAAGAAAATAAAAAAAATAAGTTTTCACTGGGGACGCCATTTCTGAAGTCTGAGAATATTTCGGTTTCGTGAAAGGATTGATAAGTTAAATTTAATATTTGTTTGTTTTTCATTATTTCAGCCTAAAGCTTAGAATTTGCAAGTGAAGTTTTATAAATAACTAGCTGAATACCCGTGCTTCACTATGGAGTACATTGAAATTAAATACAATGGTCAATGTATGTAATGAATGCCAAAATAAACAAAAATATATTTATAATAAATACAATGCTCAATGTATGCAATTAATGCCAAAATAAACAAAAAACTGTATTATAGTTTATAGTTTTTAAAACCATATTATAGTTTTTTTAAGAATTTAACACTAATTTGTATTAAATTCTTAAAAAACTTCCATCTCAATTAGACTAGTGGTTAAATTTTATCTTTTACCGTATTTCAATATTTTTTTTGTCAATTTATTTCGTTGTTATGCACGTGACGCAAAATTAGTTTAAAGTATCACAAAAAGAAAAAAAAACATGTGATTGGCATTTAATAAATTAAATACTAAAATTTAATAGTTAAACATTCACCAAAAATCAGAAAATGGAGGTAAAGACTCAAAACAGATTTCATTTTAAAGGAATTTTTATGGTCTTTCTAGCGATATCAATTTTATAACCCTAAAATTATAATTTTAAAAGCAAACTTAAAGAAAATTAATAAAACAGCTTAAAAATTGAATTTTAAAAAAATCTAAGAAGAATTTTTCCAAAATCTTTCTTGGTGCATCTCTACACTATAAGAGAAATCGCCATTCAATATTTCAGCCCTTTAGGTCCATCGGTTTGGTCTACGCGTTATCTGTCAATAAGTCAGTCAGTCAGTCACGGAACTGTTTTATATACACTGAAGTGCCACTGAATTAGGGATACCTACCTAGTAACGAGTTGGGCCTCCTCTGGCCTTGATAACGGCTGCCACACGACGAGGCATAGATTCAACAAGTTGCTGGAAACGATCACGGGAATGGCTTGTCAAATATTGGCTAAAGCTGTCCATAATTCAGAAAGGTTCTTTGTTGCTGTGTGATGGCCTTTCACGCCTTGTTCCAAAACATCCCAAAGATTCTCAATCGGATTTAATTCTGGGCTTCTAGGTGGCCAATTCATGACAGAGAAATCAGAGGAATGCTCATCGAACCAGCCAGTAGCCAACCGGGACTTCTGAGAGGTACAGTTGTCTTACTGGAAAACTGCATTACCGTGCGGATAACAGACCAGCATAAACGGATGGAGATGCTCACCCAGCAACTCTACGTACCGAATTGCATTGAGGGAGATTGGTACGCGCACCAAAGATCCCAAACTGTGCCACGAAAAAACACCCCAGACCATGATTGAGCCACCATGCCCTTGTACAGTTCTAGCCAGGCATGCAGGATCCATGGCTTCATGAGCCTGACGCCATATTCTCAGCCACCCGTCGGCGTTAAGTAGTCGGAATCGAGACTCATCACTCCATGCTACTCGTTTCCAGTCCTCTACACTCCAGTCTCTGTGCTCTCTTGCCCAGGCAAGACGTGCAGCCCGATGGCGCGTATAGAGCAATGGTACTCTCGTAGGTCGACGTCTCCCGAAACCCATACGTTGAAGCGAGCGTTGCACAATCGGTTTACTGACTATACGACTGGCACCGTCATTAAACTGGGTGGTAATTTGAGCTAATGTTTGGCTTCTCTGGCTACGCACAATACGCCTGAGCCGTCTCTCACCACGCACTGTCAAGGCTAATTGTCCTTTGCAGTTTGCCTGATCGCTAGTTTTATTTTCAACCATCCATGTATTCTTGGTATACTCTTGACACTGTCGACCTTGAAAATCCTAGCTGTCTGACGATTTCGGATATTGAATGGCCCATGCGTCGCGCACCTACGATTTGTCCGCGATCGAAGGCGTCTAAATCAGGCAGTTTACCCATACTGGCAATTCCAACAACTAATTCAGAACAACTACAGTACGTGCTATGTATGCAGTTACCACAGCACCCTCACTTGCGCATACATGATGCGCAGCGCTACACAATTTGCATAGGATTTGCTATCCCTAATTCAGTGGCACTTCAGTGTATATAGATTTACAAAGATAATCTCACAGCGTTCAGTTATTCATATTTAATACCTGGATAATTTACAGACATTCTGTTGTTGTTGTTTGTAATGTCCCCTGGTTAGAAGTTCCAGACCATGTCCATATAGACTTCAGACTGAAGTGTGCGGCTCCGGTTTATATAGCACCACAAGGGTCGGAGTCAGCCTTAGGTAGTTACCACCTTAATTTTGACCGAGCAACCCCTGTGTTGACATCTGGGGGGATCGTACCCTCTCCCACGCTCTCTGACATCATAGAGAGACTTTCCGATCTACGGATTTAACGTGTCCATATCCGGCCTAGACACGAACGTATTTAATGGTGCGTTTCTGGATTCGATCCGAGCAACCTCAGTACCGAAAGCCAGACGGCTACAGCAAGACTCCCTCGAGCCCATTTATATAATTTTTTCTTCTTTTCGAAATAATAAATTTCATTAAATATACAACCGATAGTGGCAGAAAAGTTAAGTGCACTGTAAAACTGGAATGCTTCTTCACGTCAAAAAAAATACGTGTTTCAGGATTAATGATTTTGAGAACCTACCTTTGCGGCTCATTAAGTGGCTAAGTGGTTAAGGCATCAGCCTGGCGCACCAGAGGAGCGTCTTCGATTCCCGCATAAGACTTGGTTGTATTCTGGGGAACTCGTCAGTCTTCCGCCTGCTAAAGGAGCCCCCGTCTAGAAAGGGGAGCTGAAACCCATCGCCACATTTAATGTATTTACTTACCATATTTTGCGTATTAACTTAACATATTTACCGTATTTGCTTAACATATTTTATGTTTTTAGCGTATATAACGTATTTAACGCATTTACTTAACATATTTTGTTTTTAGCGTATATAACGTATTTAACATATTTACTTGACATATTTTATGTTTTTAGCGTATTTGATGTATTAACTTAACATACTGTATGTATTTACTTGACATATTTTATGTTTTTAGTGTATATAAGTGTATATAACGTATTTAACGTATTTACTTGGTATATTTTATGTTTTTAGCGTATTTGATGTATTTTATGTATTTACGGTTTAAAGTATTTTATTTATGCAAGGATATAGAACATAAATTAGAAAAAATATATCACTCTCAATTGAAAATGCGAACAACCAAAAAAAACTTTCCCATTCAACCTGTTGGCCAAGTTTGGAAAATATGAAGAATTGAATAACGTAGCTAACTTGTCATCAACTAATTAAACAGAACACATTTATTTTAAAGAGTTCTAACGCATGTAGTGTACATATAGTTTAACTAATGCCATTCCAAACGAATATCTTATTTCTTAATTTTTGTTTTTTCATTATACAAACATTTGAATTGTTCCAGTACAATATTGAACTCTCTTCCCAACATCGATATTCCATTCACAAACTTCGACGAACAAATTGTCAGTCTGTTGCAACCAGAATCCTTTTGGGAGATAAAAATAGATACCAAACTATTTAAACAATGATACAAAACCTTTTCTCTAAATCCTCAACTTTGTTTAAACACTTTAACGATTGCATAAGAGAAGTTACGAAGAAATTATTTAGAATATTCTTTCCGTGTTTTCTTTGCAAGAAATGCCGAATCGATACTGAACAAGGAAGATTCACATATATTCTAATCCAAAATAAATCTAACTGGATTTTAAAAGGGTAAAATTATACAGGAATAAAATATTTCGTTTCAGTTTAAGATAATTTCAAGTGTTGTAATTGTCTCTCTTTATACCAACTACAACCGAAGAATAAAGTTTAAAAAATTAAAAAAAGAAACATCTAATCTCGTTTCATATTTTCTCCATCACACTGAGTGGGTGCAGTTGTTTAAAAACTGGATTTTTTTTTTGTAAGGGGGAGTGAGCAATATCACATGGTCCAGTTCATCACTCACGCTGGACGATGGCTGAATAGTCAGGGGGCTGGCATTCGGTTCCAGAATACGCAGTTCGAATCCTACTCGTGACGTGGACGTTTGTAGTCGTTCGGAAACAGCTTTAAGTAACAGGCCACGGTCTAATTAGCCCTCGTGAACCCCCCCCCCCAAAAAAAAAGGCCGTAGCGCTCCAAACCAAACAAAACCAAATCATCACTCACAATTCTGGTTCTTTGTCTGCAAATCAAGATGGACAAAATTTCAAATGATACAAACCATAATGTAATCTTATAAAATAACATTTGCGAAGAAGCACTTGCTGATGCTGAAATACACACTGAAGTGCCAGAAAACTGCGATACCTCTTTAATACGACGTTGGGCGTCGGCTATGAAAGCATGCATGCAGTGAACATTGCACAGTTCCCACGCTGATGTTAGCCGCCGCCCCAGCAGTAATTTGCGATCATAAATTCGCCAATGTTGCACTCCTTTCGCATGGTTTGGTTGTCGACAGAAGATGCCGGTCAGGGTTGTAAGGACTTTGACTTAAGGGGACAGTGGACTTGCTGTTGTTGGCCGATGCCCCAGCAGCAATTTGCGATCATAAACTCGCCAATGTTGCACTCTTTTCGCTTGGTTTGGTTGTCGACAGAAGACGCCAGTCAGGGTTGTAAGGACTTTGCCTGAAGGGGACAGTGGACTTTCAAACCTAACTTTTTTGTTTTGAATGGATTTGCTTGAAATTTGAATATGTGATTAGTACAATACATATGTAAAATTGGTTAAAATTTAATTATGAAATATTAATAATTTATAAATTATGAATTAATAATTGCATCAATAATTGTCCTACTTAAAAATGTCCCATGCGCATTTCTAATTATCGTATTACTTTGAAATTTAAGTTTTGCATACTTAACTGTATATAAAACAAATGTTATTAAAAAAAATTAGGCTTCGAAACTCAGGAACTTGAAAAGATTGTACTTGAAAAGATGATTTATAGGTATATTTCCTAATAAAAAGGGTGTTTTCACTAATATTAATTTTTCTCTTTATGTTTTTAATGAATGATTACAATAAGCAATAATGTTCAATGTTACTTTTATAAGGTATCCTGTAAATAAAAATTACCATATTATATGCAAAAGAAATGCGCATGGGGCATTTTTAATTAGGTCAATTATTAATATAATTCATAATTCCTTAATTATTAATATTTTATCATTAAGTTTTAATCACTTTTACATATCTATTGTACTAATAACATATTAAAATTTCAAGCAAATCCATTCAAAACAAAAAAGTTATGTTTGAAATTCCACTGTCCCGTTAAATAAAGATTGCCAGCCTTTTTGTATTTAATGCTTTAATTGGAATTTCTCGACTAAATACAGGCTATTTACAATATATATATATATATATATATACGAGGGTTGGGGTAAAAGTCATGGCAACTATTTTTTTCTTGAAGATACCAGTCCGGTTGGAAAATGTGACGTATACAGACGAAAGGACAATGTCTTAACTACATGTGTGGACAATGAAATAGCACTGAAATATCGTAACACACTAATTTATTACGGTAGTATACAGGGCAATATGGCCTTCAACGTGCAAAAGAATGATAGCACAGTACACATAAAGTTGACATGACAAACCTAGGCCTAAAGACCCTCAATATAGTCCCCTGCTAGTGTCACCACACGCTGCAAACGATGTGGGTGGCGCTGAATACCAACAGTCTCAGCATTTGCCGCACCATGTGTGAATCGGATTATCTGTTGGCGCACAACATTAGCAATGTCCTCTCGTGTTGCAAACCGCCTACCACGTATTGGTTCATTAATCTTGGGAATGAGATCAAAGTCAGAGGGCGAAAGATTATGAGAGTACGGTGATTGCTCCAATTCTTCCCGT
Source organism: Dolomedes plantarius (assembly GCA_907164885.2). Lineage (NCBI taxonomy): Eukaryota > Metazoa > Arthropoda > Arachnida > Araneae > Dolomedidae > Dolomedes > Dolomedes plantarius. The sequence continues at coordinate 205,667,872 of OU015490.1, read as the reverse complement.
CCCCAACGTCGGAGTAGCTGCCGTACACACCCTGCTTTATGTGGTCTTGCATTTTCGTGCAGGATTATTGCACTTTCCACAAGATCCGGACGTTTATCCCGAACGCCACGTCGTACCTGTCGCACCAGGAAGTCCCTGTAGTACTGTGCGGTCACCGTTCTGCCATGAGGAACAAAGTGGCAAACAATGACTCCCTGACGTCATACGCGACGATCACCATCAATTTGACTGGGGAAGGATTCTGACGGAACTTCTGCTGCCTTGGTGATCCAGGATGTCGCCACTCCGCGGACTGACGTTTCAGTTCTGGATCGTATGCCCTTGCCCAAAATTCATCGATGGCGATTATTCGTGAAAAGAATTGATCGAAGTCCTGTTGCCAGCGTACAAAGTGGTCGGAGCATATTGCATAGCGCACCCACCTTTGAACTTCCGTCAGTGCATGCGGTACCCACCGCGAAGCGATTTTGCGTAGCTGTAGCTTATTACGCAATATCCTGTGGACGGTGCGTTTCTCGATGCCACTTGCCCTCTCTAACTCCAGTAACATCCATCGTCTGTCTTCATCCATGAGCTGCTCGATGACGGCACGTGCCAAGTCGGTCTGCACACTCAACGGTCGTCCCGAACGTTGCAAATCACTGGTTGACACACGTCCTTGCTGAAACTTTCCTACCCACCGTGCTACTGTGCGATATGGTAGGGCATTATTACCAAGGGCTTCTACTAATTCACTGTGATATTCCATCGCATTTCTCCCTCGGAGAACGGCTATTTTGATGTAAGCACGCTGCTCAACACGGGTTACTTCCATCTCGCAGGACACTCACCAACTGACTGATTTCAGAGCCCTCGCTGCGCTACTACCAGCTATCACAGAGCCATCTGTTGTTCTGCATACACACTATGCCTGCAGAACTTCCACACGACACATATACGTTTGTGATCCGTTCACATCTGTACAAGAAAAAAATAGTTGCCATGACTTATGCCCCAACCCTCGTATATATATATATATATATATATATATATATATATATATATATATATATATATATATATATATATATATATATATATATATATATATATATATATATATAATGTTGACACCAATAAGTGCTATGCAGCTCCAAAGCGTCAAACAATAATATATTAAAGTTTGATATTTAAAAACATAAAAAGAAAAAGTCAAAAACCGTACAGCAGCAGTATGAACAATTGAAAAATCCCACAGAAAGAATACTAATAGTATTTTAAAGTATTCTACCGAAAGAATACTTTAGTATTCTTTCTGTGGGATTTTTCAATTGTTCATACTGCTGCTGTACGGTTTTTGACTTTTTCTTTTTATGTTTTTAAATATCAAACTTTAATATATATATATATATATATATATATATAAGATTAAATTCGACGGTTTATCGACGAGGAAGGTCAGACTTTAGTTGTCACTGCGCTCATTCAAGTCTATCTAGGCCCGACATTATCTCCCTGTCTCCAGCTCCAGCGTCACTCTGAATAACTAATTATCTGAATCACTGACTTTTTTTAACTCGCTACCGATGACTTTGTATACCTTCGCGGAACTTCTCGAAAGGTCTGGAAAATGCCGCCATTCTTTATTCAGTTATTGTTACCAGACGATTAGGTGCCTCCGGTCGGCAAATACCGTTTTGTTACTCATGTACTGTACCGCGAGCTGTCGGTAGTACTTACAGGCTTTATGTCTGCAGGACTGTCGGTCTCCAGCTGTCTTAAACAATTATGTGCACAAACCATACGTTGGTTGGTCTTATGTACTCGAAATGACCGATGTTGATAATCTAAACTTTGCCTGTGGGTCTGAATTTCCATGAGCCCTCACTCGAGCACCAACTAACATACCTCGTTGTAATTCACCTAAATCATGATCGCCTGCCATTATCACTGATCGTTCAGCTTTTTAAGCCTCCACAAAAGCATGTCTCTCTAATAATCTGGTTGTGATTGAGAGCATTCAAGATAAAGTAAGTTTTTCTACATGTTTCGAATGTGATCGCCTATCGCAGTTTTTCTTGCATATCAGTGTATATTAAACTCATATTACGGAGAACACGTATTAACATGCGATGCAATGTTGTGTGTAACTTTATCATTTTCAGAAAAAAATAATTTTCTCCATAGGTCGTTTCATTATACCACTGATAATTTTAATGTTGTCGTTTGGTGGTATTTGATGACTCTCATCAAAGCGCAACACTTTCATCGGAGTTGCTTCTACATATTGTTACTTGGGTACTTTACCATCAAATTCCACAAATATTTTCATGCCATTGGATAGCAAAAGATTAACGTTGATGTATATAGCGAATTCATCAATACATCCAACGTGCAAGAGTCCCACTGCATTTTCAATTCTTCACAATGAAACTCCATCCCAATGTTTCATCACACTTTAAGTAGCTTAAAGATGATAAAACTGAAGAAAACACCCCCTTGTACAAAATGCAGGATCACAAGTAATTTCTTCACTTAACCTAAACTTGCATCTATGGCACAGCAACAACAATATTCTCGCTTCAAACCGCTTTAAATAGTGAAAATAGGAGGATGAAATTATTTTTAACACATCCTAGTCCGCAATACCATGTTCTATATGACTGAATGGGGAAAAGTTAAGCTTGAAGATTTAAATCTTCATTACATTTTTAACCGCAGATTGTTCCGTAAATCATAATGAAGCTCTGGTTATTTTTATTATTGATACTTTTTATTATTGGCTTACTCATACTTAAAATCTAAACATTTCTTTACTATAAAATCCATTCGACTGCTTTCTCACCCTTTAAGGCTGCAGTGTGATATCCATATTATAGTCACTCAATTCAATGTTCACCATGTAGAAAATCTTTTGAATGATTGTCGAATTGAATTTAAAGATATTTTTAAAAATTGTAACTCCATAATAAAGAAATAATTTTTTTTACTCTACTATCTTATTTATGTTATAAATTTCATCCCCAAAGGAAACTATTTGTGTTTAAAAACAAAGTATGACACATTTATTCCTAAATAATACAAGCTTAAGAATGTTATATGCGCTTCTCTTAAAGAATGAAAAGATACCTGAATGAAAAAATATCTTTCTATATATATACGTACAGTCTCTTGCCACCCAAATGGTGTAGTTTGTAGAGTCGGAGCTTCCATGCAGCGGGCTTGGGTGCAAATCCTGAATAAAATTTTAACGTCTCCGTGTTGTCCTCTCATAGAGAGCAATGTTGGCTCCTCTAAGTAGTTTTCCCACTACAAAGTAGCCAGGAATACTTCACGGTGAATAACAAAAGGCAAATGACTCACGAAGAGTGCCTCCACTCTAGAAATAAATAAATATATATATATATATATATATATATATATATATATATATATATATATATATATATATATATAACATACTGGACAACCCAAGGAAAGAATGGGCGTCCAGCACATCACTGGGAATGAAGAGTAGTCGTGGCTCGAATAAACGACGCGGCGAGTTACGGCATTAAATTTTATTAGACGGCGAATACGTCTTCTCAAGGCAGTTACAAAATCAAAAAAGCGTACAGGTTTCCGTTCATGTGGTTTAAATAAACTTTGTCATGTGATCAGGATAGCGATTAGGGATTTGCTGTTGTCGATAAGTCACATGTGGTTTTATATAATCTGCGCAGAGCTTATCTAAAATATGGGGGACGCCACGCATTTTTGAAAAAGGAAGCCATTTAATATTTTCTCTCGAGGTTATTTTAGGACTTAGATTTGAAAACGAAAGTTAGCTCGTACGCCCAAGGGAATTTAGAATAATGTTAGATTTTAAAATGGTATGGGGTTTTTTAATGTTATAGAATATCCCCCCCCGTCCGAGAAGAGGCTGACCAACAATGCCTGCATTGGAGGACAGACTCACCCGACCATGTGAGGAAAATGGGCGTCGACCACAAATTTGGAAAAGTTTGAAAAGGAACATATGTTTTAAGTTAATTTAGTATGATGATCACATGACAAGACATTGCACATTTCAATATTGAATACACAAAAATACACTAATGATTTACTAATTTATGAACACAATAAAAGTAAAAAAAAAATTATAGTAATTAATGATCAACTATAGAAAATTGTAAATTATGTAAATTTCTTATATTGTTGCTGTGAAAAAAAAATTAAATTTTTAAAATGCACCTATCATCAAACTGAAACAATGTTGAGCAGGGCTGCAGTCCCCACAACAACACAATCTCAGAAAAAAAAAATCAATTAACATAACCAAAATTTGTAAACTAACCAAAAATTTTCACTGGAAACATACATTTAATACATATCTACCATCATCTCGATTTGAATAATACAGAATACAAACATAGTAATAAAAATATCAAAAACAAACAAAAATTAAGTAAATGAAGTTGACTTTGATAACAGGATGAAAATTCAAAAATTCTTCCTCAAACGTTCACTACTATGGAGTGAGTCCCAAAAAAAATTTTATATACTTATCTTGTAATGATTTATCTGTGCAACATTTTTAGTCCTTTCACAGTCATTAGTATGTTGAGGAAAAAACACCAATTAAAAAAATCAACAGTCTTTTTAGTGCTGTGTCAGTTCTCTGCTTCACAAACGTTGAATGCATAAATATCACATTATCTTGACTTGTTTACATATAAAGAAAATTAGTTCTTTAGTTACATAATAAAAATCACAGTTTATAATAAAAATCACACTTTCAATACAAATCACAGTTTAATAAAATCACCACTTCAAAAATATCAATTGTTATATAAAAAAATTTACAAAACATATCACTCATTATCTAGTTTCGTATCTTTATTTATCTCATTATTTTTTTCTTAATATCCATTATCTCCTTTATTTCAATAGTACTTATTATCAACAAAAATCTCTTTTTAATATCTTTTATATTTCTTATTATTCTCATTTTCATCATTTCTTATATTCATTTTATTTCGACAATATTGATTCATTCCAAAATTCTATTCATATTCTTTAATTATACTTATTCATATTATTCTCTAACTTATTTATTTATTCTCATACTTTTCACTTTATTTCAAATTAATTTATTTACTATTCATTTTTGTACATTTATTATAAGTTTATGAGGATCCATTTCCTTGTTTTGAAGGTACCTTGGTTGTAGTGTGTGTTCCCCAACTCTTAGTCTCAATTCTTTAATTCTCACCATCTAAGCAGTGAGGGTTGTGTTTATGTTTGTGTAACAAGTGGGTTTTCTTTCTCCATATTGTTCTCTGACTAATAAGGAGAAGAGTTCTTTAGCCTTATAGTGGACTAACCGTAAATCTCCGACAGAATATGACTACGTTGAAAAACAGCATCTTGCATGTACACAGATGGAGAAAAAGGAAAAGGTGCAGTTGTCATACCTGTGGGAGTATAATATATAGAAATGGGAGGACAAAAGGAGTGGCCATCCCAGCCCTGTTTTAGTCATTACTCAAGCATATAATCTTCAGCACTTTAAGTGACTGAGTTGTTGAATTAAAAACAAATAGTAAAAAAAATTAAAAAAGATCTTAAACAGTTGGGACGGCATCCAACGCGCTTGTAGAGTTGGGTGATAGGAAAGTGTATTCAAGAAATAGGAAATTTACTGAAAGGTTAAAGAAGTAGAGTTGTCATAGTCGGTGTTTAAATTGAGATCCAAAAAAAATTCACATATAATAGTATTCTAAGAAGAAAGTAGAAGTTAGACAGTTTTTTTTTAAATTTTTTTTATATATCTTTAGTAGGACAACACATAATTAATTATATCAATTAAAAAAAAATATAATGATGTTAAGCTCACATAGAAAGAAAGAAAAAATGGATCTAATGTTTGTCATTATTCGTGGTGTAGTTTTAAGTTCTCTGTGCATTATAATATCTCAATCTGCAAGCATGAACAAGTTTCAGAATCTCGTTTAGTGTGAAAGTTTGGTCTATCAAGTTTTATATTCATAGAATTCAAAATACACACATATGAAAGTATTAACACACACTAATAAAAATATTCTAATACCAATAAGAATAATAATAATAATAATACCTTAATATTCTCTATCAATTGCCATAATTTAATGTAATGTTCAAAATTTCAAACTATTATTCTATTAATTGACACAAATAATCAAAATTCTTTTACTCAATACCCATCCGCAGTTTTATTTAAGGGTTTAATCATGACAATCGATAAACCAAAATTAATTTTCTCGTTTCTTATATCACATTTTGGTATGAAATCCTCGCTGTAAAAGTTCCAAATATTCATCATTTGTCAATTTAATCTCTCAAAAATAGCTCTATATTAATATTTCTCTTTTCTATTCTAATGGTTTTTATTTCTTCATTATTTCTATTTCGAGAAGGTTCTCTGGGGCGGATGAACCCAAATATATACATACAATGGTTTTTCAATTCTCCAATTGTTGGTTTTTTGGCACCCTATCATGTTAGTAAATACGTTCCGTTATAATGAAAATCGTAACACGAATTTTAACTTTCGACTGAACCTCCAGAAATCTCCTTTACTTAAATTCGTAGAACAATTTACGAGGTCTGAACATCAAACGTAATATGTCAAAGTACTTAAATTATAAAATTTTCTTGATGTCTGAAAATTACTATGTTATCCCTGCAGATATTTTCCAAAATCAAAACCACAAGCATCTGATGTTAGTTTTAGAAAAGCTCAATTTGAAAACCGTAATATTTATAGGTTAAATGAATCAAAACAAGTTTGGCTCTTTTCATGATTGTGTTTACAAAACTAATGCTGAGCATTTAAATTTATTGCGGAGGCGACCTTCGAAATGTAATAAAACGCGCTCGAAAACGGAAATGATTTACGTTATTTTTTTTTTTTCTTTTTCTCCGCGACGATTCAGAACTGCGTGCAAAATTAGATACTCATAACATTACTTTACTCATTTAATATTTCAGTTTAACGTAACCAAGGATCATTAATTATCTTAAAACACTAAAATATTCATTATCAGAAAAAGAACATGAAAATATTATAAAATTACACTAAAAACACACACTTATAATAAATTTATCACATATAAGTCTCAAAAATTTCTTAAAATTCCATCAAAATGCAAATCAAAATGAAACATTTTAAAATCAAAAACAAAATACACGTTTTAAACCAATGATTCTTACTTTCGTTTTACTTTTTATAGATTTATTTTTTATCATAGGTACTTAATTAAATCAATAATTTGAAAATACTTTCACCGAAACACATTTATAATAAATTTTTATCAGTATCTATTAATATTAAAATTTTTCACAATAATTTGTAAATTTTAGCTTACCAATTGAAGTGTTATTCACACTTTTTACCATTATCCTTATTAATTTTCACTATTACATATCTTCATAATTTTAACATTTGTAGCTCGGTTCTGAATTTATCTTGGTGAGGTTCTTGGCTTAGTTAGTCCCAGTACACAGTATCCTAATTGGAACACTATGAAAGAGCACTTTAAAAGAAATTTTTTTTTCTTTTTCGGAAGTTGTAGAACCTTTCCTTTAGGTAACATTTTAAGAAGGCACTATTGCGTTGAACTGCTGGAACGAAGTTGTATCGCGAACACATTTTTCTGTTATGCACACAATTTCGATGACCTAATACTTTCACTGATGATTTTTAAATGGTGGGATTACGCACTTTTTACATGATGACACTCGCGAAGAATTTAAATGGTGATCACACGAAGCAATGGGGAACACAAATCGTAAGTATACACATTCCGGCACAAGATTTCTGAAGAGGAAAATACACAATTTTTGAAGAAACACCGGACTTGGACGCCCACACGTTGAAACTGATCCAGGATGAATCTCACAGCAAGCCGAAGCACTTATTGACTATCACACTAGCACCGAAATGGGGCTGTTCACGCTGGCCTCCAATCGAAGGTCGCACATGGAGTTGATTCACCATCGTAAGGCAGAAATGCGCACTAATGCACCCAGCGAAAGCGAAAATTAAACACGCGGTGACGCTGAAACGAAAACGCCGAAATGCCTTGGAAATCCATTGGGATTTTCCCGCGCAGGTTCGAATCCTGCCGACTCTATGTAACATACTGGACAACCCAAGGAAAGAATGGGCGTCCAGCACATCACTGGGAATGAAGAGTAGTCGTGGCTCGAATAAACGACGCGGCGAGTTACGGCATTAAATTTTATTAGACGGCGAATACGTCTTCTCAAGGCAGTTACAAAATCAAAAAAGCGTACAGGTTTCCGTTCATGTGGTTTAAATAAACTTTGTCATGTGATCAGGATAGCGATTAGGGATTTGCTGTTGTCGATAAGTCACATGTGGTTTTATATAATCTGCGCAGAGCTTATCTAAAATATGGGGGACGCCACGCATTTTTGAAAAAGGAAGGCATTTAATATTTTCTCTCGAGGTTATTTTAGGACTTAGATTTGAAAACGAAAGTTAGCTCGTACGCCCAAGGGAATTTAGAATAATGTTAGATTTTAAAATGGTATGGGGTTTTTAATGTTATATATATATATATATATATATATATATATATATATATATATAATATTAACTTCCAGGGTTCACGTCATCGACGAGGAAGGTCAGACTTGAGTTGTCGCTGCGCACATTCAAGTCTATCGAGATCTGACAGTATCTACTTGTCTCCGGCTCCAGCCTCACTCTGTATAACATAATCTATGAATCACTGACTTTTTTTAATTCGCGTCCGGTAACTTTATATCCCTTCGCTGAAAGTTCTCGAAAGGTCTGGGAAACGCCGTCATTCTTTATTCAGTTATTGTTACCAGACGATTAGGCACCTCCGGTTGGCAACTATCCTTTTATAGCTCATGAACTGTACCGCGAGCTCTCGGTAGTACTTCTAGGCTTTATGTCGGCAGGACTGTCGGTCTCCAGCTGTCTAAAACAATTATGTGCACAAACCATATGTTGCGTGGTCTTATGTACTCGACATGGCAGATGTTGATAATCTAAATTTTGCCTGTATGTCCGAAATTCCATGAGCCCTCGAACGAGCACCAACTATCATTTCTCGTTGAAATTCACCTAAATCATGATCGCCTGCCATGATCACTGATCGTTGAGCTTTTTAAGCCTCCACAAAAGCATGTCTCTCTAATAATCTGGTTGTGATTTAGAGCATTCACGATAAAGTAAGTTTTTCTACATGTTTCGAATATGATCGCCTATCGCAGTTTTTCTGGCATATCAGTGTAGATTAAACTCATATTACGGAGAACACGTATTAACATGCAATGCAATGTTGTGTGTAACTTTATCATTTTCAGAAAAAAAATTTGTTCCATACGTCTTTTATTATACCACTGATAATTTTAACGATGTCGTAGCGTGGTATTTGATGACTCTCATCAAAGCTCAAAACTTTCATCGGAGTTGCTCCTACATAATGTTACTTGGGTTCTTTACCATCAAATACAACGAATATTTTAATGCGATTGGATAGCAAAAGCTTAACGTTGATGTATATAGTGAATTCATCAATGCATCCGGACAACAACGTGCAAGAGTCCCACTGCATTTTTAATTCTTCACACTGAAAATCCATCCCATTGCTTCCTTACACTTTAAGGTATCGTTCCGTAAATCATAAGGAATCACTTTTTTTTATTATTGATACGTTTTATTATTGGCTTACTCACACTCAAAATCTCAACATTTCTTCACTATAAAATCCATTCGACTGCTTTCTCACCCTTTAAGGCTGCAGGGTATTATCCATATTAAAGTCACTCAATTCAATGTTGAATTATGTAGAATTTTTTTTTTCAATGATCCTCAAATTGAATTTAAAGATACTTTTAAAAATTGTAACTCCGTAGTAAATAAAGAAATTGTTTTACTCTACTATCTTATTTATTTTAGGAATTTCGTCCCCCAAAGGAAACTATTTGCATTTAAAGCAAAGTATGCCACATTTTATCCCCAAATAATACAAACTTAAGAATATTACATGCTCTTCTCTTAAAGAATGAAAAAATTCTCGAATAAAAGCTATCTTTCTATATACTATATACGTACAGTCTCTTGCCACATAAATGGTGTACTTGTTAGAGTCGTTAGCTTCCATGCAGTGGGCTTGGGTGCAAATCCCGAATAAAACTTGAACGTTCGCGTGTTGTCCTCTCATAGAGAGCAATGTTGGCTCTCATGATTGCAAACAGAGGGCTCGGAAAAAATCATCTGCGAAACAGAATAAAAGGACAAAAGGGAGAGCTGAGTGAAAGTGACCAACGAGGTATTGAAGCGGATTGTGACATGAAGAAAGAAAACAACCCAACCAAATGGACCGAAGAGCTCAATCTGCATCTGCATGTTCCAGTATCAACCATTAGAGGTAGAAGGGAACTTCACAATCAAAGAATTAAGGAAGAGTAGCTATTCCCAAACCACTTGCAATAGATGCCAATACAAAATATCGTTCACAGTAGTGCCACGAACGCAAATACTGGTCGAATAATATATTGAAAAATAACATTTGGTCCAACGAATCATTGTTTATATTGTTCCTCGCAACAGGACGTGAGTATGTCTGGAGAACACATACACAAGCATAAGATTTTGGCTGTCTCATCTCATCTATCAGTCATGGAAGTAAATCTATCAGGGTTTGGTATGGGCTCTCATGCTTTTCTCCAGGAATTATTGTAACCCTAAAAGGGAGATTGAATGGGAAGGAATATGTTTAAATTTTAGCCCACTAGTCCATCCTATGACGCAAAACTTGTTTCTTGAAGGAGATGGCATTCTCCGGTATGATAATTCCCCTATACATGCAGCTAAATCTATCAAGTATTTGTTTGAAGAGCATGGAAAAGAAGTCAAATATCTTCTCTTGCCCCATACGATCCCCCCGACTATATATCATCCAACCACTGTGATCTGTATAAGCGGATACAGCTAGGTATCGATATCCACCACAGCATCTCTAATGGAACTTTCATGATTTTTCCCTGAAGAATTGTATAATATATTCTTAACCACATTTCATGACTTGTATAATCCATTTCCAAGGTGAATCAAATGGTATTACATGACAAACGTGCTCCTGCGCCGAATTAATAAACGTTTTTATCATGTTTCTTAGTGTATCCATTATATTGATAATCACCTATATCTATTTATCTATATATATATATATATATGTATATATATATATATATATATATATATATATATATATATATATATATATATATATATATATATATATATATATATATATACACTCATGGACTCATGGACAAAAAATTAGCGCACCAAGAAATAATTGCGGGATCGTAACGAAACTTGCAATGAAGGTACATGTCGGGGAGATATGCAAATGATTAGAAATGCAGCGTGATTGCGCATTACGTATAGCCGGTAGAGGGCGTTGAACATCGTACTCTGTGGAGTATAAAACAGGTAGCCAAAACTTGTTTCAGTGTGCAGAATCATTTACAAAGGAAGAGCTGAGATACACATGCCATTACGCCGTGTTCGAAGACAATATAAGCAGTTGTCGCAGTTTGAGAGGGGGAGAATCGTCGGGATGATGGAAGCTGGGTGGTCAGCTAGGCGAGTAGCTCGTCAATTAGGCCGTTCTGATTGTGTTGTGAGGAGGTGTTGGGACCAGTGGACCCGAGAGATGTCATGTACACGAAGACCAGGCTCAGGACGCCCTCGACAGACCAGTCGTCGAGAAGACCGCCACATCGTAAGAAATGCACGCGTACAGCCAACTGCTTCATCGGCCGCCATCCAGGCACAGGTAGCACCTTCACTAGGGGTCTCTGTGTCTTCTCTAACCATACGAAGGCGCTTGGCTGAAGGACAATTGGTATCGCGGCGCCCATTACGTGTGCTGCCCTTGACGCCCACCCATCGACGCCTCCGTTTGGAGTTTTGCCGCGCACGAGGAAACTGGACTGCAGCGGAATGGAACCAGGTCGTCTTTAGCGACGAATCCAGATTCAATCTCGGCAGTGAAGACAATCGTGTTCGTGTGTGGAGAGCCCGTGGTGAACGCTTCAATCCTGCCTTTGCTGTACAGCGACACATCGCTCCCACAGCTGGTGTGATGGTATGGGGTGCAATTGCCTACAATACACTGACACCCCTAGTATTGTTCCGTGGCACCATGACAGCCCAGCGGTATGTTCATAAAATCCTGCAACCATATGTGTTGCCACTCATGCAACAGCTCCCAGGAGCCATTTTTCAACAAGACAATGCTCGGCCTCATACGGCAAGGGTGTCACAAGACTGTCTCCGCACTGTTACTACCCTTCCTTGGCCTGCCCGGATTTGTCTCCTATCGAGCATATCTGGGATCATTTGGGACGACGAGTTGGGCATCCCACGAGTTTGAACGAACTAGAGGCAAGATTACAGCAAATATGGAACGAAATGTCTCAAGACATGATACAGAACTTGTATTACTCAATGCCCGATCGTATCGCACCGTGCATTCGCGCTAGAGGGGGTCCAACGGAGTATTAACTCCTCCGTTCTTTTGCCTTTTTCTCTGTAATATATTATCCTTTTTCTTTGATTATCTTATCATTTACTTATATCAAAGTAGTCATTACGTATGTAAAATTTCGTTTCATTTTGACGACTCCTTCTTGGTGCGCTAATTTTTTTGTCCATGAGTGTATATATACATACATATATATATATATATATATATATATATATATATATATATATATATATATATATATATATATATATATATATATATATATATATATATATATATATATATATATATATAATATATATATATATATATATATATATATATACAGGGTGTTCCAAAACGACCGCAAAAACTCTGCACAGCTAGATTCCTCGTTGGGAGTACATAAAAACTGCCCAAAGAAGCGTTCCTGTACGTTCCATAGTTTACGAGAAAAATACGAAAAACAAAGTATGACGTCACTGCCGGTGCAAGAAAAAAACACTTTATTGAACATATCAACAACAATATTTGCATATCTTTCCAGACGATAATGTTTAAAACGTTCGCCGAGCATATCGGGTCATGCATACGCGCGCGCCATGGAATGACGTTAAGCCGCCGTTGAACTGGTATTTAAAAGCCTTCATCTTGCAGCTACCGGTAGTCTTTGTATGGTGGCCATGTACTCCGTTCGTGACTACTGCGACATGTACTTGATTTACGGCCGATGTAATGGAAATGCCTTACGAACTGCTATTGAATATGCCCGTCGATATCCGCCCCGCCGTCCTCCCGATGTCAACGTCATCCGTAGGCAGGACGACAGACTGCGAAATTCGGGAAGCGTCTTGCCAACAGCCAAGCTTCACGATACTGGAAGACCGCGGAGTGGCCTGACGGTAGCACAGGCGGATGCAATACTGCAGCGGGTAGAAGAGACGCCCGAGGTAAGCACACGTGCATTAGCCCGTGAGATGACTTGACGTGGGTAAAAGTACTGTGCACCGGCTTTTACGGTCTGAGAGGCTACACCCATTTCGGTACACAACCGTGCAAGGTCTGAAACCAGATGACTTTCAGAAACGCGTGGCCTTCTGTGAATGTCCGTTGCAGCAACAGAACACAGATAATGGTTTCATTGCACATATCCTGTGGACTGATGAATCATGTTTCACTCGTGATGGGGTATTCAACCATCACAACAGCCATATGTGGTCCCAGGTCAATCCGCATGCAATCCGGCATCAAGAACGTTGGTCTCTTAACGTGTGGGCCGGCATACTCGGGGATCGCCTGCTTGGACCATATCTGTTGCCTGAACGGCTCTCGGGACAGTCGTACTTAGTGTTTCTCAACGAGGTCTTAACCGAGTTCCTCGATGACATATATTTGAACAGTTTTCTTCATAGGTTAACACTGAGGTGCAAAAATCTAATACGGCTTCTATACTGAAAACTTAAGTGGTTTAAGCATAATAACATTGCATGGGATATACCGTAGTATGTAGTGCATTGTTAAAAGCACTTTTATATTCTTGAAGTTAAATTTTGTATCGTACACCAAGAAAGAACTTTATAGTATGATTGCAGTTCTTCAGCTAGAAGTCAAAATTTAGAAAAAAATTCTATATCGGATTTCTTGATTCTATATCAGATTATCAGCCCACCGTACTTGCTGACTATGTCACAGAGATGAACCCCTTACATTCCGAAATTTAAGTCAGTCGCTGCTTAATACTCTGGACATGTCTTTTTTTAACTAGGCAGCACTATTTATACGGTATCTTTAATGCAATTTTATCTTGTTTAATTTATTTTTAGGTGTCTGGATTCATTTTCGTGAAAAAAATACACGTCGAACATACTAGAAATATTGCATTCAATCATGTTTGCTTAGATGCAAAAATTAAAATCAAGTAAGCAGGGTTACTTTCTAAACAAATGTTCTACATAATAAAATTAAGAGCTAAAATTAATAATAACCAGTTATTGATAAGGCTGCTAATAACTTCATTTTTATGTGTAAAGAATTATTGAAGCAAAAATAACTAAGTATTACAGCTCTAATACCGCGCAATCTTTTATTGAAAAGTGTTTATATATTTTAAAAATTATAAGTTAGCGCTAAGTGCAGATTTTCTGTTAATTTCGTTTTGGCTGTCTGTGCCTTCTTCTGTAATATACTATCTTATTTTTCTGTTGAATTATTTGCAATGTACTAATTCATAGCAATATATTATTCTAACGTTAAAGATTGTCTGTAAATTTGCTAATTCTTTTGTTAAAATCTCTCGTCTATTGTTGTACACATTACTTGTTTATGATTTATTTCTCCGTTAAAGAAAAATTCAAATACTTCTGAAGAGTTTCATCTTAGAATAAAATTCTGTACCAGTGTTCGAACGGCAAACTTCAACAAACATATTCAAAGCTTCTCACATCACCCGAAATCCTGCTGGGGAAACAAAATAAATATCTAAAAGTCTCGCATAAAGAAATCTTTTTAAGAAACACTTCAAATTTCGCTCATTTTAAACAATGACAGCTACGAAGTTAGAATAAAATTAAGCAAATCCATTCAGCTTGTTTATGTGAAATACAAAATCATGCGATCTTGTATAAGCAGGATTAGCGAGACTTCAAGATAAATAAAAGATGTTAAATTTCGTATAGGGTGGCGTTATCGAGGAGAAAACCGTTTTCACCGTACAAGATTAAAATATTTCAGCGGCAAGAAGAGATGCAAAAGCTAAAATTCCTTCTGTTTGCGTTTCATTATTTCTGTGTAAAACTCAGCATGTCTAAACAAGATTTGAGAAAAATAAAGCGGGGAATCTTCGCAGCACGGTGTTTGGTTTTGTTTATCTGAAATCCGCTTGAATATAGTGTCAGTTCTTATCAGTTTCATGTAATGGAAACTAAATAATACCTTTAGTGAACGAAAGCAGGTTATTTTGTCCGTTTATTATTGTAGGTATTTATGAAAAGCGTGTAATAATAACATTTTAAGGCACAGCTACTCAAACAAGACAATAATGTTATATAATCATTATCAAATTACAAATTAAAGCACATTTTAAGATAAAAATTATTATTTTTATAATGGTATTCCTTAATGTTTTAATAAATAAATACTAACTTTGTTTGAAGTCCAGTGTGAAAGCCTCATGGATTTCACGAACCTAAACCATCATTTCATTAATTTTTAAACATAATTATTTCTCTGACCAAGGTAACGAATTTTTCTACTTTTTGAAACAGAAAAATTGTAGATTTTTTTTGTCTCATAAACTAGAACCACAATAATAAATGTGACAGAGTATTCTGTGACTTTTTTATGTACGTATTTATTAAAAGATTGTAATAATAACATTTAAGACACAACTTATCAAACCAGACAGTAATTTTATATAATCATCGTCAAATTCAAAATTAAAGCAATTTTAAGATTAAGAATTATGCTTTTATTCTAAAGGTACACATGCTTTTATTCTAAAGGTACTTTATACAATAACAGATATTAAATAGTTTGTTACTACAGATGTGGAAATCGTTTTTTTTTTATCGTCAGTTAATCCTTTCCAAGATTTTATCAATTTTTTGCATTTCGAATGGTAAGCTCTTATCAACAGTAGAATGTGGATTTGGGACACGATTGGAATTGAAGCTTTTTGCCATATAGTTTCGATTCTCACCGCAACAATTTCCGCAATATGTAAAACACCTGGCTCCCTTCGAGTATCCGATTTAAGCTTTAGCTGACATCTTACAAAATTATAAAATTTCATGTCCTTCTTACACGTAGGTAAACATATTACCTTTCATCTCTTCAATATTACCAAAAATACAACTGCTAGAAGCTTTTCTTGTTTTATCCATATTCAACTCTGTAACAATGAGCAAACGGAACTCTAGATACGGACTGAACTGTGAACAATAATCACGGGAAGTCCCTGATTCTGACAAAGAAGTGTGTATGGTGCGTGTTCTTGCGCAAGCGCAAGGGCAGAAGAGTAATGACCGGAAAAAAATATTTTTAATTTCCTCTCCAACACACTTAGGGTAGCAAAAAACGGTTCATTGGCTTCTTAATGATTCTAGTTTCCTCGCCTCTTTCGCAATTAGAAATGATATAGAAAAGAGAAATTCAGATTTTGAAAAATCCAAATCAAGTGCGCGAGTAGATAGAATAAATTTAAAATATTTTAGGTTACACTTTTTGAATGTTTGGGGTCAAATTATTTTCATTATTAAGAACGAATTTGGCAAAACTTTATTTTTCGCTCCACCCTAATATACAATCAAAAACACAAACACGAAATAATGGATAGTTCCTCCACACATACTTGGTATTCTACAAACCACCCTAGTCTGATTACTGTTAAAATGTCAGAAATGCTCCAGAATGCTCTTACAAGACTAAGAGCCAGGCATACATGAGATATGGAAGGATTTTGTGGAAGAATTTTAGAACCATTCGAAACTGCCCATACCCTTCACTTCAACTGCCCCTTCCTACATTACAGAACTATTGATGTTTCTGTGGGCCACCTACTGGAAGAATAGGTGTTCGTCACGATTGTTTGTAGTAATCTCTAAGATAGTATTCTGCTGCTATTTCGCCTTCTAAGGTGAAAATAAACCGGGGTCATTGGTTTATAGACAAATCTGAGCGGGTACAAACATGAAGAACAACAGTGAAACTTGAACCTCATATTCTTTTACAAAACGTATCTCATCTGAAGGGGAAATTATATTGGAAGATAATAGTCTCATTTTCGTAAGGAGAAAAATGTTTTTCTCTCGCTTTTATTAAATTGTTATCGGATCACATGAACAAATTCAGCCAATTTTGCGTGTAAGGTAGAAGAAAACTTTCTTAGATCCTCAATAATTTTTACAGCATATCTATCGGTTACTGTCATTTATCTTATATAAGTTAAACTATCGGTGTTCTTTAAAAGATCTGTAAAACATTCAAGATACTTTGCGAATCTAGAAACGTCGAAGTTAAATAATACTAAAAACCGTTGAGTGCTCCGAGACAAGTGCAAATTATTGATCGCTAAACTGTGTTCATAGACAATTTTGTCTCATACTTAGATACTCTGCGAAATATTGTTAAAATGCATGACATGGTTAATACGGAGAATGGAAAGGACAACAAATCTACTAAATTTTCCACAATTTTACGTTTTGCATATATTTTACATGCATAATCTCCCATTTGCTGGTATAATCTACAGATTTAGCCGCTTTTAGCCAGATGTTTTATCCCTGAAGTATATAAGAATTACAAATAATGCAAATAATTGTCCTTGATTATTCAGAAGAGAGGGTGACATTTAAAGATTGGCCATCTACATAGTCAAGTCTTTTAATATCCAGTGAAAAGCCGAACAAAGGATAAAAGAAAACATATCCATGCAACTTGATATAGCGCACAAACTCAGATTTCAATCAGAGAGACTTAAAACGTACAAATGCTGAACATTAATCTTTCACGTGAATAAAAATTTCCACAAAAGAGTGAAATCAACTGCGAGGGGGGAAACTTTCACAAACGTCATGAAGGCCAGTCCAGACAGCACTAGTGATTAATTTTCATTGATTCTGGATAGACGAAATAAATGTAGTCTGCACAAGAGTTAATTCCACCGTTGAAAGGATGCCTTAACACTACACAATCTATGCGCCAGTCATTCTTTGAATCATCCTTCATCCGTTAAAAGGGATTGGATAAAAATGTGCGTTTGAAACGCTAGAAAACATATTTAAAAATTTGATGTTAATTTATATAAATGGCCTAAATTATTCGTCGTGGTGTAAGTGTAGTATAACGATTGAATACGTTCAACAAATTTTTATTTTTCCTATGTAATAAATATTCCCTATGCAAGTAGGATAAATCATAGCATTATAATAACTAGCTTGTCGAACACATTTTCAATCTTAATATCTAACGGTAAATTTTTTTAAAAAAAGTTTACAGCAGATTAACAATTTAAAGTTATTATATAAGCAAGTCTTGTTATCCTTCATAATTTTTTCACGATTACGGAGAATCCTCTGGCTTTAAACAATGTGTGAATGTAAAACTATAGTTTAATAGGACCTACGTATCAATCATCCTTTTGTTAACTTATTTTTGGTACAGTGGAAGCTCGATACATTGAACATCAAGGGGAACGAGAAAACTTCGAATTATCGTGGATTTTGAAATACCGAGGTTAGATTTAATAATAACATGGAAGTGTTAGGCAGGTCCAAGGCGAATAGAAAAACTTTGATTTATCAAGGAATTCGATTATATCGAGGTTCGATATAAAGAGGTTCCTATGTAGTAAAACAACAACATTGTTTACGAAATTTCATTACATTTGTTGTGGTTGTTTTAATACCAACTGGCGGGAATTTATTCCTGACCAGGTCCATTCAGGCTATAAGGGTAGAGGGGTGCGGCTCTGATTTTATAATAGCACCACAAGGGTCGGAGTCCTATTTAGCCTGGTGTCATCTCATTTTTGACCGTGCACCCCAATGGGTAACATTTGGGGGATCGTACCCACTCCCAACTCTCTAACCTAATAAAGGGACTTTCCGGTCTACGGATTTAACGTACCCATATCCGGCCTAGACACGGAGGTATTTGATGGCGATTATCAGGATTCGATCCGAGCATCAATAACATCGATGAGCTGACCCTTGGCTAACTCAAGCCCTCCTTAAATTAAATCATATCTATATAATGCTTGAACTCAGAATTTTTTTTTCAGATATATAATACAGTTCAATAAAGCACACATTTACGTAAAATTTCTATATGTTATAAATGAAGTACTTCCGTTAGTACTGGGCCTATGGTAACTGAATTTTAGCCATTTTTTAGGCTGTAAAACTAGTTAGCAACCATTTCGTGGTTTTTATGTTTCATAAAGTGCTTTATAAATATATGCTTCTGTAGATCATCCTTAAAATTAAAACCAAATGTAATTAATCTTGTTCTATGGATTTGACGTTTCGATACTCGGCCTCGTTGGATACCTGTCGCTGACAAATTCTCCGCCGTGTACACTAATGGTGGCTGTTGAAGAAAAAATTTGTCCTGGCTGCAATGTCCTTCAAGTTCTCAAATTTTCATCTGGAGGTGCGGGGTAAAGTGTACCGGTCTCGTCACTTGACTCGGTTCTAAATTATGGGACCGGCTTTTAGGAGGTAATACTGGCCATCTATACGGTGTCCCCTTAAATGAATGGCCAGCTGTCTTACAATGCACATACCGGCGACGTTCGAAAAAATAATATTCGGCCTTGGCACGCACGTACTTAGCAGCGTTCGTCAGAATTCAAACCGAGCATCCTCGGCGCCGAGAGCCGACCTGCAACCATTAACCTACCTCGGGCCCAAGTTCCTTAAAATGGAGTAAAATGCTTTACCCCTTTCCAAATGTGGGAGGTCCGAAAATAAAATTCCCCTTTGTATTGTTAACAATCTCTCTGAAACCCTGTACTATATATGGTCTTCAAGTAACAATATGTCTAACCATGTTGATGAGTGGGGGAAAAATGACCGCTAGTAACAATTTTCTTTAAATATATTTTTCAGAATTTTACTGAAATTTTGTATAATTTTGTTAAAGAAATTTGAAATGTCACTAAGAGATTTTACAATTTAAAAAAATCAGATTATAATTTTTACACTCATTTTTTCGTTTCCTTATATTTCCTATATGAATAAAAAGACATACAGTGTAATAGTATACAGTTCTAATGTCTTTAAAGCAATAAAAAATACTACATTATTATCGTTATTGTTACATTATTTTCCTAATTTAAAATAGAAACAAACTCACAATAAAATATTTACAAAATGCACTGAAATGTTTTGAAACAGCATAAAAAAGTTTTAAATTTGGGCCAGAACAAGTCAGATTCATTCCAAATTTTCTTGCTACCATCTGTCTGCGAAATAAAGAAGATTTGCTTACAGCAAAATTATTTTATCTTCTAGGCAATCGGTACTGATTCAATTATGTAAATTTATGTAGTTCTAGATCATGTTAAAAAAGGGAATATTCGAGTAATCCAAAACATAGGCAGATCAATCAAAGATCTTATGAAGACAGAGAAATTAGATATTAAAATAATACGAATAAATTCCGAATATTGAGTATAAAGTACAGGTTTGAATTCAAATATTCAGTTAAATTACTTAATATAAACATACATTTCGGTACGCCATTGAAATTAGATAAGTTTTTATTAAGTTAGTAAAGCTGAAGATCAGTAGCTCTGTTTAATTTAGGAATGAATATACAATTTTTACGTGAGCCAATTTCAAAAAGAGAATTTTTTCCTGCAGCTTCACAAATGTTTCTCTCATGAAGCATCTTTCTAATAATAACAAATAATTAAAATATCAAATTTTATTTCAAAAAGCCTTTCATTTGTAAAAAGATATAGAATTTATTTCAGCTCAGAATTCTATATATAATATATATATATATATATATATATATATATATATATATATATATAATATATTATATATATATACAATATATATATATACATACATATACATATACATATATATATACATATATATATATATATATATATATATATATATATATACATACCATACATACATACATACATACATATAATATATATATATATATATATATATATCTATATATATATATATACTATATATATATATATACATACATACATACATATATATATAATATATATATATATATATATATATATATATATATATATATATATATAAATATATATATGTGTGTTTATGTGTGTGTGTGTGTGCGTGTGTTGAGTTAAAATCACGCACTTCACCAAATCATCAGTTCACCAGTTTTAATCCCAATGTTACAGTCGATAGTCCGGTAGAGATATGACTCATAATTGAATCGACTTAACATTCTAGTCATCTAAACTCGAGTAACACACAATACAAGTTCTTTAACTTTTCAAAACATATTTATCTCTATATATAAAACAGTTCCGTAACTGACTGTCTGACTGACTGACAGACAATGCACAGACCAAACCGCTGGACCCAATGGGCTGAAATTTTGCATGGCGATTCTTTTATAGTGTAGTGGTGCACTAAGAAGATTTTTGAAAAAATTCCTCTTAGATTTTATAAATAAAATTTTTAAGTTGTTTTAATATCTTTTTTAAATTTGCAATCAAAATATTAATTTGAGGGTTATAAAAATTATATTACCAGAAATATCATAAAATTCCTTTAAATAAAATCTTTTTGAATCTTTACCGCCATTTCTGAATTTTGGTGAATTTTAAAGATAACTATTTAGAATTTAATTTATTAAATTCTGATCACATGATTTCTTATTCTGGTACTTCAATTTAATTTATCGTCACGTGTATGACAATGAAATAGACAATTTTTTTTCTTTCTTTAATGCGGAAGACGATTGGAAATTATCGAAAAAAAATATTAAAATACAGTAAAAGATATGTTATTCAAACTGTACTATATTATCTGTACTATATTCTTTAGTATGTTCTACTACTTTTGCGACAATGGACCTTCAGATTGACAAAAATATCCCCACATTTTTTTTCTTTCAGAACATGATTCTGCAACTGATCAGATTTAAATTTTTAAAAAAAGTATGTTGATCAAATCATTAGTAACCGAGTTATAAGTATTTTCTTCTAACGTAGACAATGGAAATGTTAGTCAAATTAAAACTTTAAATGCCATTTTCTCAAAACAAGTTTTCATGTTATTTCGGTAAGTTCAAAATGTTCCATGCGTCAAAATTTTTCTTGAACTTCCATATAATTTCATAAAATTGTTATTTATATATGTTAGAATAAAAATTAGCAATCAATTCATTATACTATTATAAAACAACGTAAAATTTTTACAATAAAAAAAAAATTCGATAAAATTTTGTATAAAATATCCTATTTTTATAAATTTCTTTTCTAGTTTTTATAAATATGACTGTAAATCAAATATTGGCACTAACTTTTATTATGACTACATGAAGCTAGCTTAAGAGAGAAAATTAGACATCTGAGACAAAAATTAATGCGCATGGAGCATTTCTAAATAGAGTAATTAACAAATTGATTTTAATCTGTACCTTAATTAATTACATTCTGATTTTAATTAAATTTAGAATTTCCATCTCTAAACAACACTGTTTAAGTATACAAATTTCATAGCAATTGGTTACTAAATAAAAAAAAGTTTTTCATGGTCCATTGTCGCCTTAATTTGAATATTTTCTTCTACATTATTTTGTCCATAAAAATATCCGCTACAATTTTTTTATAAATATATTTTTTCGTTTTTTTAACATTAACTGCATAGATTGATCGTTGTATTTATCTATATCTATAAAACAGTTCCGTAACTGACTCACTGACTGACATACAACGCACAGACCAAACCGCTGGACCTAAAGGGCTGAAATTTTGCATGGCGATTCTTCTTATAGTGTAGGGGCGCACTATGAGAGACTTTTGAAAAATTCTTCTTAGATTTTTTAAAATTAAATTTTTAAGCTGTTTTAGTAACTTTTTTTAAGTTACTAAAACAACATTTAAAATAATAATTTGAGGGTTATAAAATTTATATCACGAGAAAGATCATAAAAATTCCTTTGAAATGAGATCTTTTTCGAATCTTTACCTCTATTTTGTGATTTTTGGTGAATTTTTAAAGATTCATTTTTAGAATTTAATTTATTAAATGCTGATCACGTGACTTCTTTTTCTGGTACTTTAAATAAATTTTATCGTCAAGTGCATAACAACTAAATAGACAAAAAAATATTTTTTTTCTTTCTAATGCGGCAGACGATTGGACATTATTTTGTCTATAAAATATCCCTTACGATTTTTTATAATATATATTTTTTTTTCGTGCATCAATTGTATCTATTGATCGTCGTATTTATTATAATATATATATATATATATATTATAAATATATATATATATTATATATATTATATTATTATTTTGGGCATTAATTGCATACGATGACCGTTGTATTTAATTTGAATGTACTCCGTAGCGAAGCGCGGGTTTTCAGCTAGTTATAAATATATATATATATATATATATATATATATATATTTGTCATTAATTGCATACATTGACAATTAATTGTATTTAATTTGAATGTATTCCGTAGCGAAGTACAGTTTTTCAGATAATTCATCCATATAAAAGATCTTAGCTCCATTCTTAATACTATCGTTCCACTATTTAACTCATAATGTCTAAACTTCCATCCTTTAAATCCCTACTCCACTCAATTATATCAGACCGCCCAGCGATATACACTGCTGGCCACTGTAAATGCAACACTCTGAAGAAAACCTGCAAATAACATGAAATTTACAACATGCATTAGCGGAGGTGAGATATGCAAATGATTAGAATTTCAGCGCAGACGCACATCACGCGCGCCTGTGGCGCCACTTCAAAGCGCTATTTAAGGATTGCAGATTTCGACGATTTCAAGTTCGGCAATTGTGTTTTTCTTGTGGTTTTTTCAAAAAAACGATCAATTATGCCAAGTCGAAAACAGCGATCATCTTTTGATCAAGTATCCGAGTTCGACAGAGGAAGGATTGTGGCCTACCGAGATTGTGGATTATCTTTCAGGGAAATCGGTAGTCGTGTTGGACGAAACCAAACAACTGTAATGCGGATATGTGATCGTTGGATGCAGGAGGGTACGACGGACCGGCGTGTTCGATCGCATCCACCTCAGAGCACCACTTCACGTGATGACAGGCAAATTGTGCGCATGGCAATGACGGATCGCTCAGTCACATCACGAACCATAGCACAGCACATGCAGTCTGTAACGCATCATCCAGTGTCTGCGCGTACCATTCGACGCCGTTTACAGCAGAGTGGTCTGTCCGCAAGACGTCCATTGCTTTGTCTGCCCTTGACGCAGAACCACAGACGTCTCCGCCGCCAATGGTGCGATGACAGAAGGATGTGGACGGCAGAATGGAATGAAATTGTCTTTACTGACGAGTCACGCTTCTGTCTGCAACACCACGATGGTCGCATTCGAGTCTGGAGACACCGTGAAGAGAGGATGCTGAACAGCTGCGTTATGCACCGCCACACTGGTCCTGCACCGGGTATTATGGTATGGGGCGGTATTGGATATCACTGTCGCACACCTCTAGTACGCATTGCCGGTAATTTAAACAGCCAGCGCTACATCTCCGAGGTGTTGGAGCCAGTTGTCCTTCCTTACCTTCAGGGCTTGCCCACAGCCATATTTCAACAGGATAATGCGCGACCACACGTGGCACGCATTGTCCAACGGTTCTTCGTCAATCACCAGATTGAATTACTTCGATGGCCGCCTCGTTCTCCGGATCTTTCGCAGATAGAAAACATGTGGTCCATGGTTGCTCTACGATTGACCCAGATTCCATCCCCAGCTGCCACAGCAGATCAACTTTGGCAACGTGTGGAAGCTGCTTGGTCTTCTGTACCCCAAACACTCATCCAAAGTCTCTTTGAATCAATGCCGAGGCGTGTGGCAGCGGTGATCTCCAACAATGGCGGCTACTCTGGCTAACTGATTTTGACGGCACCACACTTCACAGAAGTCTATAAATTTAATCATTTGATACCTTGGTCAACATGTTATCTACAAAATAAATTTTGTTGTGATATCTCTTGTCTTTCTTGGTGTTGCAATTTGGGTGGCCAGCAGTGTATACACTCTTTATAAACTACATGTCTCTAATTCTTATTCTTTGTTCCCAATCACGACTAATAGAAATCTGCTTAGCTTGCATGGAATTCTTTAAAACCATCTTTTGCGGACTAGCAAAAAGAACCTGCCCGAACTTCCGCTTGGACAGCTACTCAAATTCAATTAATAGCTTCTACGTCATTCCCTCCAACAATCCTTCGCTCTCATTCCCGCGCTACCTTATTTGAATTCACTGACAAGTAGCACCATCTATTGATTAATTTAAGAGCTGAAACCCATTTTTAGCATTTACATCCTTTTCTCTCAGGAAAAAACCTTCTTTTTGTCCCCTATATTATCCTAAATTTTTAAAACCTTATCTATCTATCTACTATCTATATCTATCTATCTCTCTCTCTCTCTCTCTCTCTCTCTCTCTCTCTCTCTCTATATATATAATATATATATATATATATATATATATATAATATATATATACACACATATATATAGTGTATACGAGTAAATACTCTTCAAGTGATATCTTTTAAATCCCATATACTATTCAAGATTTAACTAACGCAAAAAGAAAAAAAATACTATCTAGAAAATTTTAAGAGTTGCATTAAAGTGATATGTTCCTTGAGAAGCGAATTATGATTTTCAAAAAGGTCACAAAAGCATAAGCTCCTTAATACCTAGTGTTCTATCCTTTCCTCGCTCTACCAAGTTCCTAATGTATAGGGGATATTATTTTTTGAAATGCTGGGGGCATTAACCTTCTATATACCTCAATTGCTCTTAGCTAAAAAAAAAGCAAAAGTAATTTTTTTTACAAAAAAAAATCAAAAAGAAGGAAAACCGTTATGGACTGATGTTATTAATGCATCAATTTTATGATGGCACTTATCGCCGTTAGCTGCTTTAAAGAAAGTTATTTCGTTAGTTCTCGTACCAAGAAGAAAAATATTTAGCTTCGCAGCAAGTAATAAATAATTAGAGAAATGTCTATGTCTTAAAGAAACTTAACTGAAAGGCAATGACACAATCGTTATTGTTTGTTTTAATCTTTAAAAAAACAGTAGCTAAATGCTGCATATATATATATATATATATATATATAGGATGAGAGAGATAGATATAGAAATATAGTAATTTAAAAAGAGAATAACGCATTCGAATTTCAGATCCCAATTATAGCTCATAAATTATTATTCCTAAACCATAAAACTATAATTTATTAGATTATAAATTTCTTAAAAGGTATGTATTTGTGCACGAGGATATAGACAAATTAAAAGACTATTCTATTTTCAAAACATTTTAAATAAATTTAAAATCAAATCCCTAACCTCTAATACGTTGCCGAAGAATATACTGTAACGTACTACATGTTTTTCTTTTAATTCCGTATAATCACTTTTTACTGAGGATACTTTTTACAAAGGGTCTTTAATCCCGTATTGTAAATTTTCTACTAAGAAGGATTTAAATGGTAGCGAAAAAGGTTTCAAACTTATTCTTATTTGTTCTTGTTTCTAAAGCTCTCTGGACGGAAGTGTTAAAGTAAAGTACATCTCAAAATCCATTGCGACAGAACGCTGATTAAATATCAGTAAAACTGAGAACAAAATATGTATGATCAAAATATATGCATGAAGTTTCAACTCTTTATTGGTGCATTGTTGTTGCTAATGTGCCCTTGGCAAATACATTCCAGGATAAATTCTCAGCGATTTTTCACGAAACCATGACCTTAAATTTAAATATCCCGAATAGTGTTGATATTAACCGCATAAAATTGATCATAAATTCAAAAAAAAATTCTATTACATGCATACAAAACCATCTTCGAAAATAAAAGCAAGAAATAATTATAAATTGTATACTTTTATCACTAACTGGAGATTTTTGGACAGATGGATTAATTGACTTCCCTATAAGTTGACAATGCCAAAGAGAAAAAACAACATGTAAGGAAGTAAGGAAACTAAACAAGTTTTCCTTCTTGGCAATGTATGTATCTGGATCTCAGATACGTGACATAACTTGGGTAAAACACTTTTTTTTATTATATCCATAAAAATTTAATTTCACATTAAACTACTAAAAATACTTAACATGAAATTTTCTACGCTAAATTTTTCTAATAATATAGGGGTTTCTCCACAAATTGTGCTTACTGAAAAAATTGGTATTCATTCTATAACCAGAAATGATAGCAAAAAAATAGTTCTCAATACCTTGTTGTTGTTTCTCATCCCCATGACCAGCAGAGCTAGATCAGGTCCATAAGCTCGTTCACTCTTATAAAGTCCAGCACCAAGAGAGGATCTTGAGCCAGGTCCTGCCTGGCGAGCCCCAGACAGGATAAAATGTGGTCAGGGGAGGCTTGAGCAGTAGAACACTTAGTGCAGATTTCGAAATGCTTACTACCACCAATAAAACTCATTGATGACAGATGACCACTGAGGAAGCGAGTAAGTGTGGTTTGATCTCGTCTACTGCCGCCCCGAACCAAAGAGCCGCGTGGGCTCCTACTCTGGAACCATGTGTGTAACGGTAGTACCGTCCAATTGGCCTTGTTATTTGCCTTACATTTAGAAAAAAGCTCCGAATAAGTAAGAGGAGCGACAGTCGTTATGGCCTCTTCAGAACCTGCTTTGGCCAAACTGTCCGCAATCTCATTTCCAGCAACATCGACATGGGACGGAATCCACTGAAAGTGAATCCGATGGGAAAGGGACAGTTGTTTTAGTTTCCTTAGGATGTCTGCACTAGCACTGTCCCTGACACTATGCCAGTTGGCCAGGTGCCGAATGGCACTTCTACTCTCCGAAAAGATCCAGATATCATTAAACCGTGGAAGTGACATGATGGAGTCCAGACCTTCAAGAATTGCAATGAGCTCGCTTCGGAATACCGAGCAGAAGTCCGGATTTCTTCTCTTGATCTTTAACTCCTGATCCCGAAATTTAATGTAAATGCCACTGCCCGATCTGTCATCATCAAGTTTACTGCCGTCCGTATACAACTGAACAGCGTCCATGGGGACATTATTAATTTTTTCGAGAGCTACCTGTTTCAGGTAGCACGGCAATTCCATTTGCTTGCCAACCCGGACAGGAAGGTTAACATGAAAGTGAACCCCATCGAGACCCCCAGAAGGGTCGATAATCTGAGATAAGCTGTGATGCTCAATAGAGCTGGCGAAAAGGTTGCCCGAGACAACCTGTCCAAAGGGACTATCACGTTTGAGCCTCCGGTTACTTCTCCATGATCCCAGGAATTTCGAAGTACGGTTCTGAAAGCCTAGACTGGAGACCTTACTGTAATACTTCACCAAACAAGCATTTCTCCTAAGTCTCAAAGGCTGTAGATTAGCTTCATAAAGTACAATATCATTCGGGCAGGAACTGCGAAGGCCCGTGATGATCCTTGCAGCACTGAGTTGTACACGTTCAAGCCTCTGCAGGTTTGAGTCTGAAGCACTACAAAAGATGGGAAAGCCGTATTTCAAAATGGGTCGAATAAGAGAAACATATGTGTTTCTAAGGGTACTAGCATCTGCACCCCAATCACAACCCGAGATTTATTTAAGGGATTAATGCGTTTTCCTAGTTCTCAGAGTAAGATAATCCAGATGACCATTACCCAGAATCTCAGGATCCAAAATGAAGCCCAAATATTTTGGGTGTTTCTCCACTCTAGGGGCTGACCAGGCAACAGGATTCTAGGTCGAAAATTATACAATTTTCTCATTAGTTGTAAAGAAACCCACGGTAGACTTTGAGGGGTTAAAACATAATTTATGGTCTACAACAAAGCCCCACATGTCAGCCAGAGCCAGATTCACAGTCTCCTCAATCTTTCCAATATCAGAGCCGGAACTCCAGAGAACAATGTCATCTGCAAATAGTCCAACTTCACAGTTCCCAGGAAGACTTTTTCATTCCTGCAATAAAGAGTGTGAACAAGATAGGGCTCAAAACCGAGCCCTAGGAACACCATTGAGTTAGTTTAAACTATTTGAGGTCGAACCATGAATTTCAACCTAATTTGTCTATCTCTCAAAAATTATAAATCCAAAGCAGAGCTCTACCTCGTATACCGAAATTATCATGCAATTTAGCAATCAGCTTCTGAGTCCAAACTCTGTCAAGAGCCCTAGAAAGGTCAAGAAAAGCAGCTATAGTATGATTTGTAAGTTTCATGTTATGAGCGTCTCTGACGCTTTGGCTAAATAAAGCACCTGGTCAGTTGTGCTGTGTCCTTCTCTAAAACCATATTGTTCCATTACTTAAATATTCTCAATACCTATTCTCAATACCTTAAATCCTTAATTGACTGGTACCAACCAAAGAATACAATTTCACACATTATTTGGATATATCTATATAGAGAGAGGAGAAGGTAGGATTATGGAATCCCTTAATATCTGCCTGCGTGAGGCGAAGCCGGGGGAAACAGCTGTGAACTAGAGCACCTAAGAGACTGCAATGGATAGGGTAAGGTCATTAAACTCAGTTCAATATAATAGATAATATATATTATATATATATATAATATATATATATATATATATATATATATATATAATATATATATATATATATATATATATATATATATATTATATCGGGTTGAAAGGAATCTCCATAGATTTATAGAACTGTCTTTATTCTGGACAAACAATGGTTGCGTTTTTAAGTAAGTTACAGCGCACATAAAAGTACAGGTAAATTCCGGATCTGCCTGAGTATTTAACTACGTTACATCTTGATTGACGATAGAGCAACACAGGACAAAAGAGTGCGAAGATGACACAAAGAATGGATGGGACAGCATCAACATACGAGGACAGTCACGAAAAGCCCGCTCAAAAACCCTTGCTCTGGCTTATGCGAAGGGTTCATGACTTTCGACACCAGGGGGCCAAAACTTTCTAATTGGGTATCGGTGACCATCTGACATCGGGCGTCAGAATTCGTATGTTTTTTCGGAAGGCGCGAGAAATACTCGGGATGTTGAATCATGTTTTGAGAATAACTCGTACTGTTTAGCGCGCCTGCGTTAAGGGACAATTTAGCTAGGTTAATTCGTTTATATCCTTAGGTTATAATTTGAATGGGGGCTATATTTTATTGATACATTAACGGGAAAAATTAGAATAGGCATTAATTAATAAAGGTGGAACGTTATTATTATATATTATATATATATATATATATATATAGATATATATATTATATATAATATATATATATATATATATAATATATATATATATATATATATATATATATATATATCTAGTAGTGAAATATGTTATGGGAATTCGGGCTGTATACTGAAGAATTTAGGCACTGCTTATAATAAAAACCTGCAAACTAAAATATCACAGCAAAAACAATAAAAAATAATTACCAATAATAATAAATCTCAATAACCATTAACTCCCTTACATCAACAGTTCAAGCTCCGTTAGCTAACAAATAAAATGCAATACGTGAACAAACCTGCATCTCTAGTCTTTGTAATGCCTTCAAATTATAGTCACGTAAATTCCTCGAAATTGTTATGGAGAGAACTTTATGCGGTACATTAAAGCAATGCGCATTTAACGACGAAAAAGGCGACGAAATATGAATTCAAAGTTAGGCAAGAAAACAAAAGACCCTTAAACAAGGATCTTTGTGTACCCCCTACTTGTATGATTTGAGTAGTAATATATGAAAGATATTGCCTGCCAGTTTTGACTGGAAAACAAACATTCTTCAATTCCTATCAATAAATTATTAAATCTAGAAGGTGATTTTTTTCACTTTTTTCTCTCTCCCTTCAGGCTGAACTAAAATCTATAAATGAGGTACCAATTTAAAGATTAAGTTTTCCGCTGCTGACGAATTGTTAATTTAGAATGACACATTGTATTGTGTGTTTAAAAAATACGAAATATAAACATTTTAAACATTTTTTCTTTCCGCTAGATGGTGTGAGAATACTCGCTTTTTTTAACCTCACATAATGAACCTTTAAATTCTAAAAATCGCCTGCTGTTAAGTGGTCTGCTTCTAGGTGTACATTATTCGTTTCATGAAAACACAAGTAGTTTCGACTAAAATTATTATTTTTCCACCTAAAGAACATTTTATTCGTAATATTTTTCTTTGTTATACCTTTCCAGAGTTTTAATTTTATTTATTCAATTCTATGTACACACTATTGAACTGCATACAACAAAATTCTACCAAGCTATCAAGGGAAATCATCTAATTTGCCTCATAATTTAAAGGGTAAACAAAATAAAGGTTTACTATGTACAGATGGAGTACAAAATAATACGAACACCTGTGAAAAGTATGACGTATTTCACACCTGCAGTACAGCCGCGCCACCTGCAACAGAAGTCTGCAACCTAGTGAGCGTGAAGAGGAAGTATCAGTCTCTCAACAGAAGGTCACCTACGTTGCATGCTTCTATCGAACTGTCTGTGATAAGTTGAAATGTCAGACTGTCAGAGTTCCAAAGAGGGAATGATAGTTGGAGCGCGTTTAAGTGGAGCATCAGTTACGGAAACAGCAAACCTTTTGGGGTTTGCAAGGAGTACGGTATCAGCCGTTAGTGACAGCGTACACGAAAGAGGGTAAGACGAACGTCTTCAAAGCACAACAGTGGCCGAAAGTCCAAGCTTGCTGATAGGGATAGACGGGTCTTAGAGCGCATAGTAGCCCGAAAGCACAAGTATTCGTTATCCGAGATAACATCCGAAATGAACAGTCATCTCCAGGACCCCGTTTCAATAAAAACTGTCAAAAGGGAACTTCATGCTGCGAACATTTATGGCAGAGTGGCAATTCGTAAACCATTGGTGACAGCAACTAATGCTTTCAAGCGACGCCAATGGTGCAGAGATCACAAAGGCTGGTCCTCACAGCAGTGGCAACAGGTAATATGGTCAGATCAATCGTCATTCCACCCAATTTCAGACGACCGGACGCGTTTATGTCTGGAGAACGCCCAAAGGAAGCGTTTCATCCTGAATGCCTCGTACCGACGGTGAAGCATGGGGGTGCGATATCTTGGCTCGGTCTTGGGCCACTTCTTATTCTGCATGGGAGGATAAAATCCAATCATTATCTAAGCGTTCTAGGAGATCATGTCCATCCTTTAGTCCAAACTGCATTCCCTAGAGAGTGGCCGCTTTTTGAAGACAAAAACCGACCCCTATCCACACTACGAGGTTTGTTCAGAGATGTTCGAAGAGCATGACGATGCAGGTGAACATCCCGCCTGGCTCTCTCAGTCTCCGAACTTGAATTTTATTGAACATTTATGGCATATTTGGAGTCCAACTTCGTTCCCGATTTTCACCTCCATCCGGACTTTCGGAATTAGAGACCGCTCTGCCGGAGGACTGGCTTATATTCCTGTAAATATTGTCCATGAACCTGTATGCATCTATCCCATGTCGCAATTAAATGTACTTCAGTCAAAGGGTGGTCCAACCCCCTATTAATAAAGATTTTCCATATTTCACAGGTGTTCGTATTATTTTGTCACCATCTGTAGATGTCAGTCGAAGAGAAAATGAGATTGGGAGTAGCAAATCGACAAATTGCTTATGTAAACTCTGTGTAAATACGTGCGAGAGACAACCACCAACGCGGTATAAAATTATCGTATTTTATTCCCGTGCGAATTTTAGCACGGGCCACTTAGTTACTAGAAATACAAACTCTTTTCTAGCGCAAAAATAAATGATGGTCAATTTTCAAGGACATTATTGTAGCACGTAACACAGTTATAAATTTATATAGATAATTAAGCATTTACCTTCCCTCTCAGTTCAGCACGTGGACGGAATTTATGGTGATTCAAATCATTTTTTGTTGATTTTTATCATGACTGCATATTATAAAATAAAAAACCCTAAATAACATTCCTTGTTACACAGAGAAAATTTAAGACTAGATTCCACATGAAAAATATATCTATAATCTATCTATATAAAATAGGCTGACTGACTGACAGATAAACGCACAGGTCCAAACCGTTGGACCTCAAGAGATGAAATTCTGCATGGCGATTCGTCTTACAGTGTAGGGG
Source organism: Dolomedes plantarius (assembly GCA_907164885.2). Lineage (NCBI taxonomy): Eukaryota > Metazoa > Arthropoda > Arachnida > Araneae > Dolomedidae > Dolomedes > Dolomedes plantarius. The sequence goes on along the minus strand of OU015490.1, from coordinate 205,634,475 downwards.
TGCAGTAAGAAGAATTTTGAAAAATTCATCTCAGATTTTTTTAAATTAAATTTTTAAGCTAATTTGTAACATTCTGTAAAGTTTGCATTCAAAACAATTATCTGAGGGTTATAAAATTTATATCACGACGATCATAAATGTCCTTTAAAATGCATTTTTTTTTTTAATCTTTACCTACATTTTCTGATTTTTTGGTGAATTTTTAAAGATTAATTTTTAGAATTTAATTTATTAAATGCTGATCACATGGTTTCTCTTCTTTTTGTGATACTTCAAATTAATTTTGCGTCCACGTGCATAACAACGAAATAAATTGACAAAAAATATTAAAATACGGTAAAAGATAAATTTAACCACTAGACTAATTGAGATGGAAGTTTTTTTAAGAATTTAATTCAAATTAGTATGACTTATGGATATTAAGCATACAAATTAATTGCATACATTGACCGTTGTATTTAATGTTGAATAATTTCTTCTACAATTATTTTGCTATAAAAATATCCGTTACGATTTTTTTTATAAATATACATATTTTTTGGCATTAATTGAATACATTGACCGTTTGTAATTTAATTTCAATGCACTCCGTAGCGAAGCACGTGTATTCCGCTAGTCTAAGATAAGAAGACAATTCGTAAAACAGTATTTGGAAACCAGTGGAATGTCATCGTGGCCAGTTGCGAAGCCAAGACAATACAGTCGACAGAGTTCATAAGACTGTTGTCTACTAACACTACTGGATTCACCACATCAATGTTAACCTATGCAAGAAATTGTCAAAGTATTTCCGACTTAGATTTAAAGATTTTTTAAAAAAATTCTACTCTGTAATAAAGAAAAAAAATCACACCTTGGGGTAGTTTTCGTTTTGAAAAAAATGCAAATCTTATTTCAAAATTTTAATTATTCGGGGAAAAATCTGACATAATGTGTATTAAACTGACATAAATTCCTTTGGTGGATGAACTTATAAATGCATTCTGTTCCGAGGTGCAGATAGTTTCGAAAGTACCAAAATGGTATTTTCGAAATTATCTGAAAATACCATTTTCATTTGATTGTCAGCATTTTTGTAGCTGTAAGAGAGAGAAAATTTTTCTCCATAAGTTATCGTTGAGGTGAGCGGATGTTATAGGGTGAGTACACAGCGCCAAGGCGACTGCCTACGTTGAAAATGTCTTTTTTAACTATTTTAGGTCAATTTTAATTTTCGCAAGAATCGTGTGATTTAATCTTTTCTGTTTTGAAAACCGTTTTGATTTTCATTTTACATCAATTAGAAGCAGAGTTATAGCTATTTTAATAAACATGAACTGCTACAAAATTGAACCGGAAGTTTGGTTTTGAAACCGGAAGTTACCGTGAATTGCAGCTTCTACGATTTTTTCCTCATTGATAAATAATATTGGGTCATAATGTTGCTTAGTGCACAGCCATTACTTTGCAGCACTTTATGTAATAGATTTCTTGATAGAAATTAGCAAATTTTGACATTCTCTCTAGCGTTTGTGTACATTGCTTTTTAAAAGTGTAAATGCATTTTTCTCAGAATTATTTTTTTAGCCACAATCTCTTCCGTTATCTCACCTAATAATACATATAATTTGATGAAATTTTAAGGATATATTTTAAAATGCTATTGTTAATGAAATGACCGACAACAATTGATGTATAATAAATAGTTTTTTTTATTTGGGGCTGTTTTATAAGGAAATGAATGGACGAATCTGAGAAAATTTTCATATTGGAACATAAAATTTTTCATATTATTTTTTATTTTAAGGGGGTCCAGGACACAAAATTGTTCGAATTTTCGAAAAAAAAATTATTGCATTAAACTTTTTTTTGTTCTTTTACGCTTAAAATGACGTTAAATCATGTTTCTATCTAATTAGAACAGGATAAATTATTATTTTTTTTGCGACATTCTAATATTAGCCAATCGTTGTTTAAACCTGTTAAGTGCGTTTTCGGCATGATGGTTTTTTTTTTCCCCATTTCTCGTCTTTAAATTTTATAAGTCAAGAACCGTTTAAAGATAAATGATTGAAACTGGGAAAAGGTCTTTCTCAACTATTTTACTTTAATTCTGATTTAGCAATTTGAAAAAAATATTTACTTTTGAAAATATGATTTTTTAAAATAGGTTACAAATTTTTTCTGTAATTTTTAATCTAAATATTTTTAATTTCTTTAAAAATTAATATTTCAAAAAATGCTGAATCAAAATTAAAACTTATATATTTATATTTAATTAAATGAAAAAATTTTGAAATTCGACAAATAATATTTCGATTTATAAAGATTTTAAATTACCCCCACTTTTATTAAAAATTTTAAATTTTAAAATTTTTAAAAAAATTTTGAGAAATTTTTTGATGTGATTTTGCTTACAAATTATATGGTTCACTATCACAAAGAAATTCAAATTTTAACTGAATAAATAAATTTTTTTAAAAATGTGTCCTGGACCCCCTTAAAATGTCTCTTAGATTATAGGTCATTTTTAAGTTAACTATCATATGTATCATGTGTGAGAAGAAAATTAAGATAGTAGCATTACAATTTTGTGCAGAGTGATCGGCGTTTTAGCTAAATTTCATTAAAAATTACTTCAAATTGACCAATTTATAAAAGAGTATGGTATATACAGGTAAGTTTTTGCTCATATTTTTTTATTTTTCAGTGCTATTTTACCAAAAAAGATCAAAAAAGCCTTAAAAAAGGATTTTTTTAAAAAATTAGCTCCGATTGTTGGCAGTCACCTAAGGAAGCCAGCCTTGAAATGCTAATGAAGGTGAATCAAACGTAAAAACTAATTGGATCGTTGGGTATAACTTACCGTTCGTTCATAGTTATTCGTAAAACATCGCTAATATGCTAGACTACAACCTCCAACAAGTTTTCCTAATCTGAGCAATCCAATTGCTCACTTCTCTAAAGTAACGCATCGTCAGATAGTCATCATCCGTGACCCGATTGTTTTGTCTGCTTGTGCAATTATCGTTATTTCAAGCAATAAATCACCCAATCTGAATCGATTGATTGATCATACTTCCCAACGAGCATTATGATTTCATCGATGAGAAGCGGGCATACAGTTTATAAGTTTGCTTCTTTAGCCTGTTTTATGAAAACCTTGCGGAATTTAACCCTCTAACTATACAGTGGTTTTAGACGAAAAAGTTGGTACGGTCCGGTCGGATCCGACCCAATGTCTTTTTTGATGACATTTTTGGTAGAAATAAGCACACAATAGAATTTTGTTGTATAATAACATTTATTGATAATATTTACATGAAAAAAAAAAACCTTTTATAGAAAACAAGACCAACGAATTGTAATTTTGCTAAACAAAGAAAATTTCTCTGGCATTTACAAAGAATGTTGTATATATCAGGTCTAACATGTAATTTAGCCTTGTACCTAGTTTTAGAAATTACTGAACCGAATTTCCGAGCAGAAAAAAATGTAAAAAATAATATATACTGACATTTTCGGCCTTCAAAATCAAATTCAAAAACTAAATATATAAAAAAAAAATTCAGCTAGTCTCTTCTAACGAAAATACCGCGGGTTATTAACGTAGGATTACTTATCGTTGCTTGCTTCTTTTCTTTTCTTTTTTTTGAAGCGTTTTGGTACCTTTTCTGTTTGACTGTTTACTGATACTGGATTTGGAGCGCTGCCAAAATTATAACTCAACAATGTTTTTCTCTCCGAAGGACCGTTATTGAGGAACGTTATCCCACGTTAAAATGACTAGTGATCATGAAAAACGTTTTTAACAAAGACACTCATATTTACTGCGAACTTATGACTGCAAACGCCCCAACAACTGTTGCAAGACTGCCTTGTAAGGTTCCTTGTCAACGCGATCTCTTTCAGTGAGAGGGGAGAATACGAGTGGGGGAAAACCCTGGGTCGGATCCGACACCCCCTCCGTACCGTTAGAGGGTTGAGTGAACACCTATGGCAGTTTGTTTCCTACTAGAGGAAGGGGTTACAGTAATCTTGGAAAATAAATCTGCCTTTGATTATTGTAAGTTCGAACTCCTGCCGCATCACCTACCAAGGAGTCCAGCAAGGGAGGAAATATATTGCACTTTTTAAAAAAATTACATCATTGGCTGAAAATTCAAATTACGTTCCGCTGCTAATTATAGTCTATGTTTCCACAGTCATTCCTGATGTAGTCTGGACCTAAATAAAATAAGATGATCGATTCGTTCTAGCTGGTCAAATCTGTCAACCTGACCAACCAATTGAATCAGAGGTAATCTTGTTAAATTAATGTGTTGGTGTCCTCTGTTAACTAGACCTTCATCTGAAGATTACATGTATCCAAGTATGAATTATCCAAGTATGGCTAGTTCACTCATTCGAGTAGCAATCATATTAAGGCTACAATATCTCAAGAGAAGTCCTCATATATGAAAAGGAGCCATTACGAGGAAGAAGAGAGAAGAAAATAGTATAGAAAAAGGAGAGGGAAAAATTAAGTATGGAAAGATTGTTGGGGTAATACGGAATTGCGACACCTGTTTTTTATTACAAAAATTTGTTGTTGTTGCTTATGCCACTTGACTGACAGCAGCATCAGATCAAGTCCCGAAGGTTATGGGACGATGAAGGTGTGGCTCCGGTTTTGACCGGCACCACAAGGTTCGAAGTCGACTGCCCAAATGACCAGTCCCTTAATTTTGAACCCAGTCAAGTGACGAGACCAGAACACTTGACCATCATAAAAGTAAACTTTCTGAGGGATAAATATTAAAGAATTATTTTCAAATACTCACAGGGATATCGACGCTGAGTTTAGGATCGTTTCTTCGAACGTTTATACGAACACGAATTAAATAATTTCAAACTACTAGACTTAAATGCTATACCAAATAGAAGCAAAATTTTTAAGAACACTTTTTAATTACTTTATAGCAAGTGCATTTTGCATAATTTTTACTTTACGGATTTCCTCGAAGTTACAAAAAGGTATATAGATCTATTGTCATGCCAAAGCATTTTATAATATTGCATTTTAATGTTTTTATTATCGAAAAGGTTATCTGGTGTCAAGGTATGCAATAGTTTTATGTAAATGACAGATCCATATTTATTTTCTGTAAACTCAAGCATTTCATTGCTTTGTCATTAAACATTTCATCCGCATTATCAGTATTCATTTTGCCGTTGGAATTTCTTCAAATAGAAAAGATTCTAAAAAGAATATTAATTTCTGAATTATGGATTTTTTTTCGACGAACATCATTAAATTCTCCAGAATCGTAATCTAAAAAGCTAAAATTATGTAAGCATCTTTTCATATGAAATGAATATTAAATTTGATTGTGTCACTTTAAAAAAGAAAGCAATACGGCTTCAAAATAAACACAGGCATACTTAAATTAATTTATTCCCAATACATTCTATTTAGGGAATCATATTTTTATTCTTTACATTCAAATCTAATTTTTGAGGGGATATATTAATCTGCTAGTATATATTGTAAAAAGTAAACATACAGATGAATATATTGGTTTAAGCTTTAATTTATTGTTGCGTTTGGTAATAAACATGTAGGACCTTTTAATTTGGTTAAATAAGTGCTTTTACAGAACGCAAATTTACGCTATGTTACTCTTGCCAAAGTTCCATGAAAATTCCACTTGAATAAGTTTTAAATATCGTTGTGTCATAACAATTTTAGCACTTTTCCCTGGAGAATAAATTCAATAGCCAGGTATTTGAATTTGGCAAGGAACAAACAAATGTATTCAGAATTTCATTAAACGTATTCATCGCATTTGAAAGCATATAAAAATTTACTAAAATAAAGTAAATATATCCAGTGTCTCACGAAAAGAACCAAGTTGTCTTCTGCGAACTGTATCCTTTGATGTTACATTTACAGCTATAACAAGCAGCAGAGTTACTAGGAATTTGTTTAAATAATCAATTTCGTTATTTACTTCAAATGGAAAATCATATAATGTAAGTTTAATTGAGAAAGTAAAATTAATACATGTTCAATATTATATCAGCTACATTACTGAGAATATATTTTTTTAGAAAATTTCTGTATTAAAGAGAAATATCACAGATGAATTTCTTTCAGTTCGTATTTTATTTATTTCAAGCAATTATGTACACTTTTCTGAGTAGTATAGGGAAAATAAAATTCTAAACTTGATGCAGAATAGTTTATCTTTTAGTACCAATATTAGTAGAATGATTTTTGTCCTACGGAATATATATTCGTAATAGTTACTTTCTAATTCTTCCAAGAACTGAAGTTAAGGGGACAGTGGAATTTCAACCTAACTTTTTTTTTTTTGAATGGATTTGCTTGAAATTTGAATATGGGATTAGTACCATGATATGTAAAAGTAGTTAAATTTAATCATGAAATATTAATAATTTTTGAATTATGAATGAATAATTATATCAATAATTGGCCTAATTAAAAATGTCCCATGTGCATTTATTTTTCAATAATATGGTAATTTTTTTTATACAGGATACCTTATAGAACTAACAATGAAACCTATTGCTTATTTTAAGTATTCATTAAAAACATAAATAGAAAAAAATAATAATAGTGAAAACACCCTTTTATTTGGCAAAATGCCTATAAGTCATCTTTTTAAGTACAAAATTTAGAAATTCTGAGTTACGAAGCATATTTTTTTCAATAAGATTTATTTATGTACAGTTAAGTATATAAAACTTAAATTTCAAAGGAATACGATAAATAGAAATGCACATGGGGAATTTTTAATTAGGTCAATTATTGATATAATTATTAATTCATAATTTATAAATTAATAAAATTTCATCATTAAATTTTAACCACTTTTACATATCTATGGTACTAATCCCATATTCAAATTTGAAGCAAATCCATCCAAAACAAAAATGTTAGATTTGAAAGTCCACTGTCCCCTTAAAATAATCTGAGCTAGTTATAATGTTTCGTTGCATTATGTATATTTTTTAAATTACTGTGAATAAGCTTTCAAATATCAAGCTTATACGTAAAGGATTTATCTTCCCTTTTATATCACAAGCGAAACTGCTTTGTACTAACCCTATTGGATTCACTCATCTCAGGTGTTAACCTATGGAGAAAATTCGTCCAAGGATTTCCCACTTGGATTAAAAGTGTTATTTCAATAGTTGTTCTCCTTAATAAAGAGAGAAATTTAACACTTCGGGGCATTTTTCGTTTTAACGTACTATTACGATCCTCCATAACGGTCGTTCGCAGAGCAAAATTTCAGACGCTAAAACTGTCCGTCCGTCCGTCCTCGCATATTATAATTTTTTGCAGTGTGCCAAACCCAATCTGTATCGTTTTGACAAGCAGTAAACAGTTAAGCAGAGAAGTAACAAAATGCGTTAAAATGTTGACTTACATATATGTATATATATACAAACGGACACATATATTTATAGATACATATATACATAACATATACATACATATACACATACAAAAGAGGTAAGCAACGGTAAGTAATCTTGCCCTAATAACCTGCGGTAGTTTTGTCAGAAGAGACTACCTGATTTTTTTTAATCCAAAGAATATTTTTAAATTAAAATTATTGCAGGAAAAAAAATCTGGGGTAGTGGGTTTTGAACGCTTATAAATTTTTTTGGTGGACGAAATTTATAAAATGAATCATGGTACATGGTGCGGAAAAGTTGAGGCTCTCTGAAAGTACCATTTGTATTAGATTATCAGCATTCACCATGGAGCTGTAAATAGTGGACAGATTTTCTGCTTAGGTTAACATTGAGTTGAGCGAATCCAATTGAGTTAGTACACAGCAGCCTTAATATGTGTACGTGAGGCTAATTAATATGTTATCGTTATTATCATCAATATGGATATACATGTTATCAGCAACACTATGATGGCATATGTTTCAACAACGTAATGGTACACGATTATTAAACTTACCGAAATATTTTTTTTGCATATTGAAATTATGGTGTGATAAAAATATTTAATTACAAAAAATTTATGAATATTACAGTCCCGATTCCCATTCGGGTATTGTCAACTTTTTGGAAACGTCTTTACTGTACAGTTGAGTTACTGTTTTATTCATTTTTTAATTAGAAAGCTAAGTCTTTGACCATACCGAATTGCTGTCAAAGATCAATAATTAAGCTCAATAATTAACCCTCCGAAGGCCGACTGGTCTAGCCGAACGAACATTCAGAAGTCCAAATGGCCGGCCGAAATTATCCTAGATTGCCCTCTCCCTATAGGTAGGTAGGTTGTCATTCTACCAATAGTTCTACGTCACTGCAGAGTCGTTCTTTTATTGTCTAGAACCGATCTCAATGCACTTTACGACCTAATGCTGATACTGGGGTCGCACCACACCGTGACAGATTTCAATACAGTCGTCAGGAGGCTCTGTGGGGGAAGAAAAGACGCTTTTCGTTCTCGGCCTGACAGGTCTTTTGGGGTAAGCTACAAAATGGGCCTTTGATCGTCAGAGGTTAAATGAATTCACTAAGCAGGTCTCCAAAATTATACTGCTGTGAACATTGACTCGTCGCAAGCACAATTTTGTACCCGTGTACAGGAAAGTAACCCTGTGAGATCACAGAGGGTGGGAGAGGGTACGGTCCCCCTAATGTCACCGCTGGGCTCACTCGGTCAAAATTGAGGTGGCACCTGGCTTAATCTGACTCCGACCCATGTGGTGCCATTATAAACAGGAGCCGCACCCTCTCAGTCCGCAAGCCCAAAAGGACCCGGTTTGGAATACTTCCGGTCAAGGGGTATTAGAAATAACAACAACAACAATTTTTAGTTTGTTGATGCCCCCTTTTTTGTACATGTACGGAGCTTCCTGAAAATATATCTCAGGAAAAATATCAGCATTCATTATCAGACGACGTTTTGCACGTGTCAGTAAGGGAAAAAAATCAGAATAAAAATGATATCATTTAGAAGTTGCATGATAGTAAATCAAAACGAATTTTAAGAATAGAGGCTGTCTTTTACCTGAAACCCTTTGAGTGTTCTGAAATCAAAGCCGTACTCTAAATGCAAATATGCAATGATATCTCTTTCTTCATCATTTTCAATCTCTTACAAGCGGGTTAAACAATTTCAGATGTAAGACATAATGAGAAAAATTAGGAAGAATTTTTAATAATTTATTCAGAATATGCATCGCATGTTTGCTAAAAACTAACGATTTCACAAAAGAAATTCAACTCAGTTTAAATGATGAATATATTTTCTTCATACGAGGAAAATATTTCATTTAAAAATTCATTTTTGGTGCCGCAGTGAATAAAATAATCAGTTTTATTTGACAGAAAAAGATATCTTACAAAAGAATATAACTCTACACTGCACTTAATAGTCTCGTGTTAACTCATTCAGAAGTTGTGATGGACGTTCGCTAAAGTAATAAAATTCACTCAGACTATACTAAAAACGACAATTTTTATTTCTTAGCAAATGTATATGCAAATGAGACAGTTTTAATAAAAACCTGTCTGGTTTGCACATACGTTATGCACAGTAGCATTGGTATATGCACTTGAAAAACAGCATTATATATGTTTTTTCAACTGTAAAAACATAACTTTCAGAGAGAATATAAATTAAGTTCCGTCGCACTGTATATAATATGCAAACATACAATGCATATTATATAAACAGGGAGAGGAGACAGAAAAGAAATTTCCATAAAAAACATGGCGTATGTTCATGTCTGCTATTCTCATATTCTAATTTTCAATGCTTAAAAAATATAGATACCAGCCATCATTTTGCTTGGTATTAAATTTCCCAATGAAAAGACCTATCATTCATCTATCTTCTCAAACCTTAGTAAATTACATCTCAAATCCCATTGTGATAGAACGCTGCATAAATATCAGTAATACGGAGAACAAAATATGTGAGATCAAGAGACATATGAGTGAAGTTTCAACACTTTTGCTGTTCTGTTGTTGTGGCTAATGGCCCACTGACCGGAATTTCCAGAACAAGTCCATTCAGGCTTTGCGGACTGAGGAGTGCGACTTAGACTCACAATAGCACCACAATGGTCGGAGTCCGAATTGGCTATCTACCTCAATTTTGACCAAGCATCCCCAGGCGTGATATCTGAAGGGTTCGTATCTTCTACCACTGTCTCCGCACTTGGGACTTTCCGGTTTGTAAATTTAACGTCCCATATCCTACCTAGTCACGAAGAAATTTAATGTCGCTTGTCACTTGTCGTACCGATCGAGGGTTATCGAACCGAGCACCCTCGACGCCGAAAGCCGACGCGCCACCACTAGGCTACCTAAAGCGCTCAACTCCTTCCTTCTCGCTCCTGACAAAATCACGGGGTGAGGTATCGCCTTCTATTTCTCGTGCCCGTGATATTTCCTGGCTGGAGTGTTTAAAAGTAACGCTCCAAAGAGATTAAAATATATTTCATTTACCCTGAAATAGTTTAATTTCTTACTTTACTTACCAGATGGCAGCACCAGACTATTTATAATTAAATTGGGGATCTATGGTTTTTAATAACTAGATGTGGCAGATTAAGAAATAAATGGAACTCTCCGAAAAAAATAGGCACTTTTATTACCGTTTACTTGAATATTATGCGGTCGTTAAGGGGTTAAACACATTTACAAATATCTGTTGTTCAGAAATACCAACTTCTTACTTGAATGTCATGCAGTATGTATGTCCTTTCACTGTGGGATAGTGTATGGCATATTCTGTTTAGCCACGCATGTGAGTTGTTCAGATAAAACTGGCAATAAAACCTGGAGAGATTACATGGAGGTATGATATGTGGTTTAAAGGCTGGATTACAATTATTTATAAAATCAGAAAAAAATTCTAAAAGGAAAATAAAATGTATGGACAGGAATTAGTGCTGAAATTGTAGCTAGACATTATAAGGAATGTTCAGAATTGGTTTAATATTAATCAAAATCAGAAGCCGATTAAAATATGATATGACAGAAAATACATTAAGAATATAATCAGGATATTTTTGTTTCACTTTAAATAAATATAATTCTGATTTTATATAGGAAAATTTATGTATAATAACTTTAAATAAATATAAATATAATTTTATATAGGAAAATTTATGACTGTGGATTAGGAGTTTTGATGTTTATTGAATAAATCTAAATATATTCCTTGTACCTCTTATTAATATAAGATGTTGAATGTACCTACCAGTGCGGTTAGTTCACAGTACTGACTATTTAGTAATCCATGTTTAGTTCCATAGAAACTCAGGAACAGCGTTAAATATCTGAACATGATAATAAGTTCAAAGATTATAGACGATCGTTACATATTTTCTTGGTAATTTTTTAAAAATCATATATTTATTTCATAAAGTATAAATTATATATTGACTACTTACTCTTTCAGCATGAAGAGATTTTTAACTCCTGATAAGCGAAGAATTTTGCACATTAACCTATGTGCCACGTGCTATTTTTGGCAGTTTCAGGAAGTACACTAGACACATCCCATTTGAAGTTGTTGCCAAAATTAAAAAGTTTTTTTGTTTGTTTGTTTTACACTCTCTATTATCAGAAATTTCAGTTTTGTGCCATCATCAAATAAAATGTAATTTCATTTCAACTTAAAAACATAACAAAATATTTTAAATTAAGTAAATAACTGTTTATGGATGCGTCAAAAATAAATGAACTAATTTATGCATGATATTGTCTTGGCACCCCAAAACCGAGCAGACGAAGAGAAAAGGAATTAATTCCTTTCCTCCTGCAGATACGGGTTGTAAAAGTAAACACGGAGTAATGCGTCACCGGAATATAAAGTGTTAAAATATGTACCGATATAATCTATATATATATATATATAACAGTTCCGTATCTGACTGACTGGCAGATAACGCACAGACTAAAACACTGGGCCCAAAGGGCTGACATTTTGCATGGCGATTCTTCTTATAGTGTAGGGATGCACTAAGAAAAAATTTTGAAACATTCGTAGATTTTTTTAAAATAAAATTTTTAAGCTGTTTTTGTAACTTTTTTTAAAGTTTGCATTTAAAATAATAATTTGAGGGTTATAAAATTTATATCACGAGAAAGATCATAAACTGCGTTTAAAATGAAATATTTTTTGAATCTTTACCTACATTTTCTGATTTTTGGGGAATTTTAAAAAATTAATTTTTAGAATTTTATTCATTAAATGCGGATCACGTGGTTTCTTTTCTTTGTATGATACTTTAAATTAATTTTGTGTCACGTGCATAAGGACAAAATAAATTGACAAAATAATATTAAAATACGGTTAAAGATAAAATTTTACCACTAGACTAATTGAGATGGAAGTTTTTTAACAATTATATCAAATTAGTATGCTTTATGGATATTAAACATACAAATAAATTGCATATATTGACCGTTGTATTTAATTTGAATATTTTCTTCTACATTATTTCGTCTATAAAAATATCCGTTACGATTCTTTTCTAAATATATTTTTTGTTTTGTTTTTTACCATTAATTGCATACATTGACCTTCGTATTTATTTTGATTGTACTCCGTAGAGAAGTACGGGTATTCAGATAGTTGGGTATATAATCTTAGTTCAGAAGAAGCTCATCAACAATGTTAAAGGACATCTGATCATAATAAGAAGTTCAAAATTTATTATCGATCGTTATATTTTTTCTCTATAAAAAATTTAATTTTAAAGTCATATATTTATGTCATAAAATATTAAATTATATATTGACTACTTAATACTTACTAAATATAATTGGGTAGTAAGTCTTGCCGTAAATCAAACAACATTATGCATGTTATGTCTCTGTCTACATAATATTTGATGTAAGTCCTGCACATTTATGTACGAGAGATACAAGGCTACAGTATTAGGAAGGTAAAGGGCCATGTTGACACTGAAACTACAGTCGCTTTATTGAATGTTTATGTGGCCACTTACGTAAGAGATGTATTGATACTCAATTAAACGATTGTAAATTTCTTGATATAAATGCTAACCCAAAATCTCCAAAACTGCATTCTCTGATATGACCTAACAAAATATAGCTAAGAATAGCCCTTTAAACTAAGAATTATAGTTATTATTGTCCTCTTAAAAGATGCACCGGCTCTACTTAGTTTCTAATTAAGGTATCGTCACACATGGTGTGCCTTCTTTCATATTCGTTATCATACAGGTCGATATATCTTTGATATTAAAATACATGATGGGTTGGCAGATTTATAGAGGCACTGTGATCATTAGTTGTTAAACAAGAGATAAACAACCTAAAATTTATTCTAAATGGAAACTATTCACTTGTGCCAAATGCACGACTTGAAAACACTGTCACCAAAATCAAGGGTCCTAACCGCTCGGCAATAGTCTGGCATATTAGTAGAATTCAAACAAATGAACTAGGCTGTTTCTTGCGCTAACTCCAGAGGAGATAAAGTTTTCTTTCATTAATATTTAGAATATGGGATGGTTTAAAGATAGCACTTTGGGGATGCAGTTTGGAGAAAACCATTACTTTCAACAGAACGGCATGTTAATAGAATTGAAACAACTAAACTAGGATATTTCTAGGACTAACTCTATAGGGGATAAAGTTTTCTTTAATTTACATTTAGAATATGGGACGGATTGTAATGTTTGGGGATGCAGTTTGGGGAAAACCGTTGCCTCCAAAAGTCCGGCATATTAATAGAATTGAAACAGACAAACTAGGCTATTTCTTGGGCTAGGTCTTAAAAGGGATAAAGTTTTCTTTCGTAGATATTTAGAATATGAGACGGTTTCTGTCTATCTCTTTGGGGATGCAGTTTGGAGAAAAGCATTACTTCCAATAGTCCGGCATATTAATAGAATTGAAACAGATAAACTAGACTATTTCTTGGGCTAACTCTTAAAGGGCACAAAGTTTCCTTTCGTTGATATTTAGAATATGCGACGTTTCGTGCCTAGCTCTTTGGGGATGCAGTTTGGAGAAAAGCATTATTTCCAATAGTCCGGCATATTAATAGAACTGAAACAGACAAACTAGGCTATTTCTTGGGCTAGCTCTTAAAAGGGATAAAGTTTTCTTTCATAGATATTTAGAATATGAGACGGTTTGTGTCTAGCTCTTTGGGGATACAGTTTGGAGAAAAGCATTACTTCCAATAGTCCGGCATATTAATAGAATTGAAACAGATAAACTAGACTATTTCTTGGGATAACTCTTAAAGGGCACAAAGTTTTCTTTCGTTGATAATTAGAATATGGAACGTTCGTTCCCAGCTCTTTGGGGATGCAGTTTGGAGAAAATTTTTGCGTTCCGATTGAGTAGACTGATTTCTAAAAAATTGATCAGTAATACAAAATTTGGCAATAAACTTAATCGTAATTTGAAAATTTAATAAAGAATCACATTGGCATTAAGTGAAACTATTTTCTTGGTCTATTCTCTAAGTGAAAATAAATTAATGATATACCCAACTTAGCAATTTCAATTTTATTACGTTAGTATATTTCTAATAAATTCTAAATATCCAGCGCAAAGTTCTCTTTTTAATTCGATTGCTACTTATGTGCCATCTTACAGCATTTTTAATCATTAAATATCATAATAAGTATCCTGCCCTGATTTAAAATAATTTCCTCTCCGAATCTTAGAGATATTTATTCCTAAATATAAGATCATAAATATAACATTAGTTTATCAGTATATAATCTAAATGCTATGTAATACCTTCCGTAAAGATGATGATAAACATGAATTAATACATCATGAGCAAATCATCCTTAATTTTGCTAAAATGCAGCCACGTAATTTCTTAAAATTACTTTTTGGATGCCACGGGTACATTAAGGTGATGTTTTTTTATATGAAGAATTATGATTCTGGAGAAGGTCGTGATATTGTAAGCTTCCCAGTTATTCTATCCTAGTCATTCACTGAAGCTCTAAATATTTGGAGGATTTTGATTTTGATTTTAGAAGGAAAAGATTAATTATATTTTTCAATTATCATAGGTATGGGAGAAAATGACAGTCAAACTTTAAATTGAGTTTTCTCAAAACGGCAAATTTTCACATTTCGGGCAATACTATTAGTGAATTATTCATAAAAATTTAACCATGTGTATATATTGGGATAGTCTATAACTTAAAGCCAATAAATTAGAATTTTTTTAAAATTATCGTTTTCCAACGAAATTTTTGTAAAATGTATTTTTAATATGGGATTTTTATAATTCATGAGTATTTAAAAATTTAATCAATACTTTTTCCAATATTTTGGTTTTAAATTAAAAATAAGTACTTTGTAAATACATTATAATGCCAATTTTATTCCTATGTGTAATTTTTTTTTCTATGGTGCGCGCAGTGATTTAAGACATTCCGACTCTTAGAATGATATCCATTTTCTAAACATGTTATAAAAATATTAATTTTCCAAAAAAACCTTTTATTATTGCACAGTATAAATCAAAATGTGTTAACCAAAAACAAATTGAAAATGAAATTTCTTCTTGTAATTTTATTAATGTTTTATTAGTTTGAACATGACTATGCTTTCAGCAATTTCGACAGGCTTAAAGGCCCTGTGCCCAGCAATATTAACAAATCTATGCGTCCGATCGTTATCTCGAGATTTAACACGAGATGAAGCTTGTATCAACAATATTTTAGTTGATTAGAAAAATTATGCGTATGTTTCAAAGCTTCGTGTTCCCGAAAACACTTCTTTTGTCGCCCAGTGGCTAAGTGGATAAGGCATCAGCCTGCCACGCCGGGGGTGTGGGTTCGATTCCCGCATAAGACTTGGCTGTATTCTGGGGAACCGGTCAGTCTTCCGCCTGCATTTGAACCCCGTCTAGAAAGGGGAGCTGCAACCCATCTTCCATCGCCGGTGTCATCGTCTGTCAATAAAATTCTTCTGTGATTGTGTCATTTGTCTGTTTCTATGTCTTATATTCATATGTACACCGGACTGGGGTTTAATGTTGTCATCCCCCAGGGACATTAGCCACACACACACACTTCTTTTAATGACGTAATATTTCCATGTTGACAAATGCAAGTAACCCTTGGTTTTGGTATCATATGACATTGAGTGTTATCTTAAAATAGTACATTTCATGTTGATTAATGCGAGTGTCCGTGTGAGTTTTACATAGTCAATTAAAATAGAGTAACCGCAGCTCATTTTGTTTTTAGTTAATACAGTGAAACTTTTATAGCCGGTCAACCCTCAAAACGGCCACTTTTTTCAAAACCATTACTGGCCGCCTCAGAAAAATTTCACTGCACAACTTTTTCAAATTTTTATGTTTATACTGTGGTTCCTTGTGATTGATTTATGTTTAAGTAATGAAAAATATGCCCCAGTCTCGCAAGGATTGGCAAACCCGATTGAGGAAAGATTCGAAAAAAAGATTTCAACTTATAAATGTAAATCTAAAAAAAAATTAAAATTAAAATTTCTTTTTTCAGATTTATTGACACGTTTTAGATATTCTTTAAGGGGACGGTGGACCTTTATTTGAGCAAATCTTGTCATTGTAATATTGATTGTGTTATTATAAAAATATATATATTTCTGTAGATTAATAGTACCAAAATAGCTTTTCTTCTAGTAAAAAATCCTTTATGAAGCCGCTACGAGGGAATTTATAAAGGGTAAGTGTAGTAATAAACTTTAAATCTGTTTTTCTTAAAACAGATTTTTCAAGGTTTATAGAATTTTTAAATGCTCCATGCTACTTAATTTTTGTTCAAAATTCATGAAATTGATAAGGAAGAATCCTGATACTGTTTACAAAAAAAAAAAAACTGGTTATGTATTTTACATCCAACTTCATTAAGGTAAATAAATTTGATTTATAACTTATTAAAAGGGAAAATTTTGATGAAAATCGGGATGGAATTTATAAAAAATCTCTCAAAAACTAACTATTCAAGGGATTAAATATTTGATAACCAGATTTGTTTGTTATACAGTTTAAAGTGATTAAAATGAAAAATCAAGGATATATCTCAAAAATTAAGTAGCAAGGATCATTTTAAAAATTTGTTTATAAATTTCAAATTTTTAAAAAAATCTTAAAATTATAATGAGATTGGAAATTTCTTTTAAGGTATTCTATATATGTATAGTGAAATGTATATATGCACAAATTTTCAAATCTCTATGATGAAAAGTAAAAGAATTAACACTAATGTTGCTGTGTACTAACCCTATTGGATTCGCTCATCTCAATGTTTACCTATGGAGAAAATGTGTCCAAGGATTGCCGACTTGGATGTAAAGATATTTTTTAATTGTACTCTGTAATAGATAAATGAACTTCCCACATTGGGAAATATTAAAAAAATGCAAATAATATTTTTAAATTCAAATTATTCGAGGAAAAATCTGGTATAGAGTGCTTTAAACGCTCATAAATTCCTTTGGGGGACGAAATTTATAAAAATGACTCCTGTTGCAAGTTGCAGAAAAGTTCAGGCTATCTGAAAATACCATTTTTATTTGATTTTCAGCCTTTATGTAACTGTAAATAGTAGACACATTTTCACAAATAGGATAATACTGAGGTGAGATAATCCAATAGGGTTAGTACACAGCAGCCTTAATAAACACATGTTCGTTATGCAGACATATTCATCTACGCTTTTATGTGTTGTTGCTTAGGCCACTTGACCGACAGCAACATCAGATGAGGTCACGAAGGCTATGGGCGATGAAGGTGCGGCTCCTGTTTTGACTGGCACCTCGAGGGCTGGAGTCTGAATTGGCCAAATGAGCAATTGTAAGTTTGAACTGAGTCAAGTGACGAGACCAGAACACTCGACCCCGCACCTCCAGAGGTAATTGTTCAGAACTTGAAGGACATTGGAGCCATGATAGATTTTACGTGCACCGGCCGCAATTAGTGTACACAGTGGATTAGAGGATTTTGTCAACGACGAGCATCGAACCAGTGACTTTCAGATCACTAGCCTGCTGCTCTTGCCAACTGGTAAACTGCTCCCTCCACTTTCATGTAAAAACAGAAATCCTAATTTCTGGGGGTGCCTTGAGTGGATGACAGATCTGTACTGCTTGTCCGGCATCCTCCAGCCCCACAGAAATTGAGAATGCATCCGAACTTGGGAAATTAACCCTCTACTGAGTATTCAGGCTCTTGCTACGTAGTGACTGGACTTCAGGTGTATCATGGACGATGGGCTTTTTATGGCCTGGGGGTCCGAGGTGATAAACTCAAAGGTTACCCCTTTTCAACTGAATCTTAGTAAATTTCACATTATCCCCGCCTTAACCCATAAAAGCTCGAATTATTTTTCAAACAATATTTTAAATTTTAATCATTAAAATGTGTTTCAATAAGGTGATATTACACATTTCTATAGGTTTTAAGATGTAATTATAAATATTTTTCAAAATACAGGGTGTTGCATAATTGCAACGCTAGGCTCTAACATGATCAAATTTTAAAAATCCTGAAAATTACCACTTTTATATTTTTTCAACAAAAAATAAACTTTTATGAATAAATTTTGTAATTTAGACAATAATTTAAT
The DNA here is from genome assembly GCA_907164885.2 of Dolomedes plantarius. Lineage (NCBI taxonomy): Eukaryota > Metazoa > Arthropoda > Arachnida > Araneae > Dolomedidae > Dolomedes > Dolomedes plantarius. The sequence continues at coordinate 205,615,879 of OU015490.1, read as the reverse complement.
GCAATGTTAATTATTACTTATTTTTCTGTATGGAATGAATAAAACAATTTGCACAATCTTACATTGTCTGTACAATAAATTTGCAATATTGTTCTGCACAATGCCTTTTTTTATTCCGAGAGGATTTTTTTTATCTGATGATTAAGAGAGTCAAATCTTATTGAATCTAAAATTATGCAATCTTTGGCACTTTCATTTGAAGAGGGGGGGGGGGCATCCTTGTGGAAAAAATGGAATTTTTAGGTCATATATCTAAAACTGGCCACTTCCTTTTTTCCGATGATTTTTTTTTTGTAAACTTGATTTCTCAAATGCTGAAACAGTATAGTTATCTTTACTCAACTTTTCCTTCTCGTTTTCATTTTTTTCTGTTCTATATACAGTTTCTACTTCACACAGTAATTGATTTCTACTTGAATTATTAACTCTTTCGCCACAGTTCTCATCAGCAGAGTCCTCATCAGTCATATTGTTTCCTTTTGGTGGTGCTATGTATATGCACTCTCATGTCTTCACTCTCATGTCTTCACTCTCATCACATGTCTTCACTCTCATCATCAACATTTTGGGAAAGCAAATCCAGAGCTTAACTTATTGTTAGGCCACTAAAAAAATAACAAAAATATAATTATATATAATAATAATAATTAATAAATACATAATAATTAATATTAAAAATATATATATTATTAATATTATATATATATATATATATATATATATATATATATATATTATGTATTGTTAATTATGTATTTAATGGTTAATAATTATTAAATATAATTACAAAAATTCATCTTATCAAATCTCAGTATTTCTGTTTGAAAATATTTCATTTAAAAAAACTGTTACAATAACCACAGATTTTATAGGGTCCTACTTATAAATAAAATATTTACTCTTAAAGTTTTTATTTGAAATTTCCACTAATATAAAAATTTTGCTCCTTCTGACAGGATATGAGAAAAAATTTTCTATCCATATCTTATTACAGAAGAAGAACATCTTTAAGCCTAGCGTTGCATTAAATTAACAAATTTGAACAGTTTTAATAATAAAATCATAAAGATAATTTTAAAGATGCATTATGCTCTATTTAAGTACCTTAATTACATCATTTAAAAAAAAAAATATATATATATATATATATATATATATATATATATATATATATATATATATATATATATATATATATATATATATATATATCAAATTATTTATTTATTTTCGAAAAAATGGAACTTACATTTTATGGTGAGCCATGATCCGTGGATGAAAACAAAAGTTCGAATTCAAAGTGTTGGCATTTCAGAAAGATAAACTCTTCAGAAAAACAGGTGCTACAGACACTTAATTTAATTCATAGAGAAAATAAAAAATGCAGAAACATAAAGATTAAAGGTTTCAAGGTGGTTAAAAATAAAAAATATAATAAAAGCATCACCATTGGTATTGCATTAATGCAACGCTAGGTTCAAATGGGTTTTAATTACGAACAGAAAGTCAATAGAAGAAATTTCAAATTGTTTATACATATTAGTTTAAAGCATTTAAATAATCTTATTTACATTCAAGTAAAACGAAAAAAACAGTCTGTCAACCATGTTATAAGTTAACTGCAGAATTCTTTAATTCAAACTTTTTTTTATTTGACAGGTAAAAATATATTTATGAACACATCATAATACAGTTCTAATATAATTTTCTTCCTTCCGGTAAAAGTACAAATTTTATTTCCATCCCAAAAAACCTCATTTATCAGCAATTTTTTTTTTGTTATCATTTAATAGAAGATTAAATGTAGTGTACGAAAACATCATACATAACCTCTATTAATTTCGTCCTTCTTTTAAAAATTATAGGCACGCAAACCCATCAAAAATGTTTCGGCTAGAAATTTATGCGATACGTTAAAGTGCAATGCTTTTTATACCCCAAAATATGAACCTGGAGAGGATCAAGAAAACATAAGGCCTTTTATGCTTAGCGTTCCTGCACTTTTCGCTCTACCAGCCTCGTAATGTATGGATGGCGATATTTCTTAAAGATTGTTACATTAACTCAGAACTTCCTCGATTTCTAGACGGATGAAAAAAAGAGGTTAAGACGAAAATTTGCTAGGAAAAGAAACTGTAAAAGCCTTAGACAATTTTATTAGTACGTCAATTTTAAGATATCTTGTTCACTAGATTATATATTGCCTTATTTTGGTACCTCAAACGTATTTATTTATTTAAATTCGCATATGTTTACATAAATATTTACATGTATATACCCGTATTTTTGCAGTGATGGAAATATATGTTTTTACAGTGATGAAAATATGTATTTTCATTGCTGTCCGTTCGATAAAATGTGGGCTCAATAGTACGTTACAGAAAGTAAATATTACTGTTAGAGTTTATATTAACGTTATTAACGTGTACTAGGTGTTTTATTAAATAACTAGCTGAAAATCCGCACTTTGCTACGGAGTACATTCAAATTAAATACAACGGTCAATGTATGCAATTAATGTCTATATATATATATATATATATATATAATAAATGCGACGATCAAATGTATACAGTTGATGTAAAAAAAAGTACATTTATAAAAAAACGTAATGTATATTTTATAGACAAAATAATGTAGAAGAAAATATTCAAATTAAATCTAATAGGACATAATAAAGAATGTGGTACAGTTAAAATAGTATAGTTTGAGGAACTTATTTTTACTGTATTTTAATATTTTCTTAGATAATGCCCAATCGTCTGCCGCATTAGCAAGAAAAGAAAAGTATTTTTTGTCAATTTCGTGTTATGAAGTGACGATAGATTTATTTGCAGTACCAGAAAAAGAAATCACGTGATTAGCATGTAATAAATTAAATTCTAAAAATTAATCTTTAAAAATTCACCAAACATCAGAAAATATAGGTAAAGATTCGAAAAAGATTTCATTTTAAAGGAATTTTTATAATCTTTCTCGTGATATAAATTTTAAAACCCTCAAATTATTATTTTAAATGCAAACTTTAAAAATGTTACTAAAACAGATTAAAGATTTAATTTAAAAAAATCTATGAAGACGTTTTCAAAAATCTTTCTTCGTGCAATCCTACACTATAAGAAGAATCACCATGCAAAATTTCAGCCCTTTAGGTCCAGCGGTTTGGTCTGTGCGTTGTATATCAGTGAATTAGCGAATTACGGAACTGTTTTATATATATATATAGATATTTATCCATTATCTGATTCTAAAATATTATAAATTCAAATGTTCATGATAGAGAATGCAGTCACAATGAATCAAATTTGTAATATATATATATATATATATATATATATATATATATATATATGTGTGTGTGTGTGTGTGTGTGTGTGTGTTAGTTAGTTAGTTAGGTTTCGGTGTCGCTTATGCTGTATGACCACACTAACTGAATAACATTGCTTCGCTACGGAGTACATTCAACTTTGAAAAATACGGCGACCACGGCTCTCGCCTATACGCCCTGTCAGACTGAACACCAGACGCTACGTAGCAATACCTGTATACGCAGACGAGGGTAAATTTCCCAAGTTCGGAGCAGTTCATTCTTATAGGCCTGGGCACCGGACGGACAATACAGATCTGCTGACCAATTTCGGCAACCCTGGGCCCCTTGGAGTACATTCAAATTAAATACAACGGTCAATGTATCCAATTAATGCCAAAAAAATAACAAAAAATATTCATACTAATGACAACGGCCAATGTACGCAACTAATGCAAAATAAATAAATAAATAAATATATAACTATAAATATATATATATATAGATATAGATAGATAGATAACTAATGGTACCGAATATTTTATAGACAAAATAATGTAGAAGAAAATATTCAAGTTAAATACAACGGTCAATATATGGAATTAATTTTTATGTTAAATATTCAAAAAACATACTAATTTGAATTAAATTCTTAAAAAACTTACATCTTAATTACTCTAGTGGCTAAACTTTATCTTTTACCGTATTTTAATATTTCTTTTGTCAATTCGATGATCAGCATTTAATAAATTAAATTATAAAAATCAATTTTTTAAAATTCACCCAAAATAAAAAAATAGAGGTAAAGATTCGAAAGACATTTCATTTTAAAGGAATTTTTATGATGTGATATAAATTTTAGACCCTTAAATTTTATAACGATCAAATTAGTATTTTAAATGCAAACTTTAAAGAATGTTACAAAACCAGCTTAAAAATTTAATTTAAAATAATCTAAGAAGGATTTTTCAAAAATCTTTCTTAGTGCGCCCCTACACTATAAGAAGAATCGGCATGCAAAATTTCAGCCCTCTAAGTCCAGCGGTTTGGTCTGTGCGTTATCTGTTAGTTAGTCAGTCAGTCAGGCACGGAACTGTTTTATCTATGTAGATTATTGCACATTTCAATATCATTTGGAGGAGTCCGACAGATTTCAGTGTTGGGCTGATCTAAACTTAATACATTGCATATTCTGTGTAATGGATGAATACATTTTTCTTCAACATGTGTACATCTTCCACATTTCATAAACCATGCATCTTATAACAGCGATGCATAAGGAGGTGTATATCAATTGAAGGCTGTAATTTATAGGATAAGTGTGATTATAAAGAATACGTATAAAAGTTTAAGGTTTATGATAACACATACAAATATATATATATATATATAGAGAGAGAGAGAGGAGGGTATAATGGAATACCATTTGCATTTCTAAAAATAACTTTACTGATTTTTGAATAAAAATCTCCAAATCATCATGAGTACATACTATAACAAATTGTAGTGAACTGTCACTTGTAAAATAATACTATTTATTTTGTTGTTATAAACAAAAAAATTATTTTTAAAAAGTTACAAATGGAGGTTAATATGAAATAGTCGGGTAATATGGAATAGGTGGTTGAAACCATTAAAAAACTAATTAGACGTTATAAAACATAGTTATTTTTAAGTATAAAAAACCTATTTTTAAAATTATGTGCATGTAATTTCTGCTTCTAGTCTATTTACAAAGGTCACAGATATAATCTTCTTTGTCTGCTCCGGTACAGTCAAGGTGAGCCCGCAGAGAACAAATGAAGCATTGAATCAAAATTTCCCCTTGTTCATCTTCGGAGAATTTTTCGTTACACATATATTCAGCGTTTTTCTTTTCCAGTTATTTAGTTGATGGTATGGAGTCCATTACAGATGATACACCAGAATGGAACTATTCATCGTTGCTAACACATGAGTCATCTCTAGTAGGTTTAGGTCTAGAAGGTCGGTCTAAGTTTAATTTCTTAACAGGGGGTCTTTGAATGTTCGGTTTCTTTTGTTGTTTTGAAGCTTCTGGTTCCTTCTTTATGTCCTTTTCTTTCAGTTCATCCTCTAACTCTTTTTTATATAGGGTGTACGTTATTACATAAGATCCAGCTTTCCTGCTTCTAAGGGGATTATGGAATACCTAGCATTCCATAATACCCGACACGCCATCATGGAACATAAACCTTTAAACTGATGGACAAAACATCGTCCGCTAAAAAACGACCACATAACAAACTACAATTCTTTTAGTGTACAATATACTTAACATCAATGTTCAAGTCAGAAGTGTACTAGCAGGTTAAAATGTTTGAAAACTTACCTGCAAAAACTCTCGAAAATCACAAAATACATTTTGTTCTCTAGCGAGTGGTAAGACAACAAAAAGCGGTCAACTCTCAGTGCACTGAATCATGGGAGTCTTTCTTGAATAGTTCATGGTATTCGCACATGATAGCAGCACCAAACAGAGCCGAAACCTCGGTATTCCATATTACCGGACTATTCCATAATAACCTCCTCTCCCCTCTCTCTCTCTCTGTATATATATATATATATATATATATATATATATTATATATATATGTATATCTTATTAATAAAAGCAAGTGTTTGTGTGTGTGGGTGTATGCGGCCCCTAGGCGAATCTGTGAAACTTACAGCTGTGAAATTTGGCACACTGGTAGTGCAGACTATGGGAAGGTGCACCTCAAAGCCCGAATTTAAAATTTTTTTCTAGAAATTTTTTTATTTTATGCTTTGTAGAATATTTTATGTTTGTTTAATTTCAGATTACGATATCTCGGCAAAAAGTGATCGTAGAATTTTGATCTTTTTACAATCTAAGACTACAGACATTTTTCCTTCAAACAAGACCTCATTTGTTTAAAAATAATTTAAAACAGACTAATATTTTCATCAAAATATTAAACACACTTTTTCGAGAAATTTACGACTTTTGAGGATCTACGGTCGATACTCTTCGTGTTTTTATTTTACAAAGAAAATATTTACATCATCTGGAAGATGAAAGCTTTCTCATTCATATAAACCTCATTTCAATTCTCTATCTTTAAATTTCGATTTTTAATTGAATTTTAAAGGAATTTTAAAGAACGATATGTCAACACAAATTTCCTTAGCGGTCTTTCAAATGCGGTGGTTTGGATGAAGAACCATTTTTTCACCGATAGGGGGGGGAGGCTCGAAGAAAGAATTTTTCGCCCATTCGTGGAGGGTTGGACCGAACGAAATTTCTCGCCGGGGGGGGGGGGGGGGGATTTTTCTTCTGGCTGCGACTGTTAGCAGGACGTGGGATACGTAGCCACAAAATTTAGATACCTTGATTCGTTGTTTTTTAGTGTTTCCATTGTCTGACAATGATTGCTGAAGGGAGCGGGTCCCGAAACCGACCGGCTACAAGTACGAAGCCCGTGTCATGGGTTATGTCACAGTATAAATAACATAGAAAATGTCAATTTTTTTCTATGTTATTTATACTGTGTTAATTTTTAAATTGATTTTGGTTAACAAACATTCTTAAAATCCCGGCAACGCCATCTGTAATTAGGAATACCTCAAGCTTTTCCTTTCTTACAGAACAAAACTCATTTCGGAAGTTTCATTGAAGATAAAACGAGCAATTTCTGTTGTGGAGTCTAAAAAGGTATTTTAAGTAAACAATTAAACTTTGAAGCGTATTCCCATTTTTAACATTACAGTAATAAGCATTACATCTTATTAATAAAAGCGAATGTTTGCGCGCGCGTGTGTGTGTGTTTGGGCGGCCCCCAGGCGAATCTGTGAAACTTACAGCCGTGAAATTTGGCACACGGATAGTGCAGACTACGGGAAAGTGCACCTCGAAACCCGAATTTTAAATTTTATTCTTGAAAATTTTTGTATTATGTTTTGTGGGATATTTTATGTTATTTTAACTTCAGATTACGGTATCTCGGCAAAAAATGATCGTAGAATTTTGATCTTTTTACAATCTAAGACTACAGACATTTCTCCTTCAAACAAGACCTCATTTGTTTAAAAATAATTATTATATAAAAATGGATGGATGTGTGTGTGAGTTTATCTAGATTATAAGTGATATGTCTACCAATTTCAACCAAATTTGGTACACATATCACTTATAATCTAGAAAGAAACATTTGGGGAGAAGACACCCCTAGCTCCCATCAGGGGGGCAGGGGGCACATGTAAAAATATTCGAAAACTTCTGATATTACTTTCGAATCCATAGTTTTTGGGGTCGCTGAGCTTAATAGTGACCCGTCCGATGACGTTTGAGTACAAGTTCAGCCCCCCCATCAGCAAAGGGGGGAGGGGGAGGGGAATGAGGAGTGAATATAAAATGACCAAAATACCTAGAGTAGTGTCGAAGCCATAGTTTTCGGTGTCGCTGAGACGAATAGTGACATTTCCGATGCCGTTTAAGGGCAAGTTTAGCCCCTACCAGCATTGGGGGGAGGGGGGAAAGAAGGGGTGAATATAAAAATGCCCGAGAGTAGTGTCAAACCCATAGTTTTCAGGGTCACTGCTACGAATAGGGACACTTCCGATGCCGTTTAAATGCAAGTTTAGCCCCCATCAGCATAGGAGGGGAAGAAGGGGGTCAGAAATAAAATGTCCAAAATGACTGAGAGTAATGTCGAATCCATAGTTTTCAGAGTCACTGTCCAAGTTTTGACTTAAATTAATAATTGAGTAAATTTGTAATTTTACTTGATCATTTGAATACTGTACTTAATTTTAAATACGCGTAATTTCTTTGACACCTCGTCCCCCTCCGCTCATCGCTTTAAATACGTGTAAATTAAATTACTTCGATTTTACACTATAGGTGGAATCCATTCCTTTCCCTGTGTAATAAAAAAAATTGAGATTAATAAATACCCGGCCAAACAGCTAGATCTTCTGTGCACTTAAACAGCATGGGGATCAATACTCCCGATGCTGTTTAAGTGGACAGAACAACTTTAAAATAGTCAGAAAATCGAATTTTTTTGTGGTACCAATTTGGTACTACACTTTTTGTGATTGGACACAAGATAGTAAAATAATTTACCCCTGTGCCACGACATATGGGTTTTAAGTATCGCTAATGCAAAAAAGTAATCAGGCCCACATTTACACAGTGAGAGGTTATCTATAGTATATATAAAGAGAGAACGATTTTGTACGTGGAGGGTAATCTTCAGAACCACTGTACCTATTTGAAAAATTCTTTCACTGTTTGAAAGGTACATTATTCCAGATGGACATAGGCTATATATTATGTATATCTAATCAGTAGAAATAAAGTTAGGGGCTTAATCCTAACAATCTGCATTGTTACCGCTACTGTCCTCTACCGCTTTTTGTGCCGAAGTCTTCAACGATCCTTATCGTGGTGCTATCTATCTATACTTATATATAAAGAGAGAGCGATTTTGTACGTAGAGGGTAATCTTCAGAACCACTGTACCTATTTGAAAAACTCTTTCACTGTTTGAAAGGTACATTATTCCAGATGGACATAGGCTATATATTATGTATATCTGATCAGTAGAAATAAAGTTAGGGACTCCTAAGAATCTCCATTGTTTCCTTTACTGTCTTCTACCGCTTTTTGTTCCGAAGATTTCAACGATCCTTATCGTGGTGCTATCGCGGTGGGCTTCTGTTCTGACGCGAGCGGTTCGAACCTAGCCGTTCTCCGGCACGCCTTTTTCTTATAAAAAATTTATTTTAATTATTAACTAACATAAAATTAATTTAAGGTATTATTTAGGTTATTATTAATGTAAAAAAAGATTTACAATTTTTTGGCTATCAACTGGAAATTTATTGGTATAATATTCTACTCACAAGGGAATTTAAAACGAATTCAGAATTTTGAAATTTTTTGTGCTTTTATATGTTATATATATATATATATATATATATATATATATATATATATATATATATATATATATATATATATTTATATATATTTAATAGTGTTAAATGTTCTAAAGAACAGAAACTATGAGGAAAAAAACAAGTATGTGTTAACTATAATACTGTCAGAGAAATGGAAAATCATTCACCATAATTCACTTAGTAAAAGTATAAAATGGGATACACTATCCACTTCTATACCTCTAAGCCTTGTTTAAAATATAGTCACGCAAACGCTTTAGAACTGTTAGGAAGAGAACTTTATATGGTACATTAAAGTGACGTGCTTCTACGAAGAAAAATCTGAGTTTTTTTCCACTTGGTGCCTCACAATATGAACCCGAAAATGGTCACGAAAACATAAACCCCTTGAAACGTGGTAACTTTGCTTCACGCTTCCCTTGGCTCGTAATATACTAAGGATATTATTTTTTGAAAGACTTAACATCAGCCGGATCATCCTCGATTGCTTTAATAAAGGGAAAAAGGAATGGTAGGAATTTTTGATAGAGAAGTCTAAATTTAGAAGGCTATAGACAACCGCTGTTACTTTGAAGAAAAATTAGTTGCCTTAGACAATTATATAGTAGAAAATTAGTTATTATATATATATATATATATATATATATATATATATATATATATATATATATATATATATATATGTATATATATATATATATATATATATATATATATATATATATATACATAGATATATACATATATACACAGACACATATTTATCTATGGTGCCTGGTATAGAGAGCTTAAATCAAAGAAGTGACTTTAAGATATTTGTTAGTATTGATAAAAAAATCTTTTGATTTGTATAAAAGGTTTAAGTCACTCAAGTTTGTATGCAAAAGTACATTTATTTGAACAAAAGACTCAAGTCGAAATCATATTTCTGCGATTGGTATGGAAGCCATAACTTGGTATATTTAAACCACATTTTTTTTACCTAAGTCCTTTATACCGGGCACCATAGATATATGCATGTGTGCATGTATATCTATGTATGTATGTATGTATGTATATATATATATATATATATATATATATATATATATATATAATATTAAAAAACTAGTAATTTCTCAATTCAACACTCTTAACATTTAAAAACTATTAATTCCTCACTTTACTATTCAAAATTACATACCCGTTTTTAACTCCTTAAGTCATTTAATTCCCTTTGGGCTTTCGCGTTAAATTCCATTATTACAGCCTTAGGCAATATCATTAAAGATGGCTGTCTTTTTTAAGTAAAGGGAAGCAGCGCGGCGTCAGTACAAATTTAAATCAGTTCTTCACATCAACAACAACTTTAAACCAATCAACTATTAAGGCACACCCTTTAATCACGTGATGGTGTGAAATTTATATAAATCTTGACGTCCAAAACTAGGACGGATTCCTGTACTTTCTCTTGCTGCATTCATACCGGCGAAGTCGCCAAAGGAAATAATATAAATGTAGTTCGTGAAAGTTGTGTTATGATTTGTGTCCGAGGGTTGAGATGACGCGGGAATGGATTTAAACATTTGTGATGCAAGACCGGGCGACAGGTCATCCATTTTAACCTCAATTAGATGAAGCAAGATGAATCAGTAATCAAAACTATGCCACTCAGCCCTTCATTCGTCGGCCCGTGCCCGTGCTATTACATATATATATATATATATATATATATATATATATATATATATATATATATATATATATATATATATATATATATATCATACTATAAAATATTAATATTGCAGTACTTCAAACTAAATTTCAATCTTGAACTTGTAGCCCCTGTTCATTTAACTGATCTGATTTTAAATGTTCCTCGCTCATTTTGAGTCCAAAATAATTTAAATGGTTCAGTTACTAAAATAAATGTCCTTTTAAAGTATACGCTTTATTTAAACGCCACTAGTGCATACTGGTATAAGGTAAACAGAAAACCTGGACAACATCATACCAACATATAATCTAAAAGAATACTTAACATTAAAAAATCGTAATCAATGCTATTGTCTTTATTGTGTTTATGCAAACAGAATTTAAAAGGTTAAAACATTTTGCAGAAACACACCTGAATATAATGTTGTTTGGAGGAATGTGTAACAGCGAATAAAATGCGACTAACAGTGATAATTAAGCTTAATGAAAGCGGTGAAATTTATTGAGAGTTAAAGTTACCTAGGAATATCAACATAAGCACATTGATACAATAAAAAAGGTTTGAAGTCATGAATAACCAATATTATTATTTTAATACTAAAAGAAAACAATGTAATATGTTAACTTCAAACATGAAAGAGATTTGCGAAAAATATTTCTCCAAACAATCGAAAGAATATAAGAGAATAAGCCAATAAATATTCGCCTCCTACTGAATTTAAACAGAATGATATATTTTAAATTCTAATTATTAGAGACTTTTTTAAAAAATAATGTTCATTTTCGCAAATTATATTTCTTGTGAAATACAAATAAACACAAGTGTCTCTCTGCTATATTTAGGCAGGAGTGTTTATCACAGGGCACAGTATTCAGATAGTTTAAGGAATTTCGTAATGGACGTATGAGTATGGGACTTGCCAAAACTTATGAGTATGGGACTTGCTCAAACCCACTTATCTATCACCATGGAATCGACTGCCGTGGACAAGATTTGCTGCTACTCTTTCATTGGGAATCCCCCCCTCCACACACACTATAGTGCCGACCTGTCACCATGCTACTACCACATGAACGGCTTACTGAACAAATCTTCCAATGGCCACCAGTGTGCTAACTATTTAGATATTAGGGACGACGTTCAAGACTTGTTCCACAGGCAACCACGGTCGTTCTTCACTCAGGGTATCCAAAATCTAGAAAGAGCTGGGACACTTGCTTGAACCGACAAAGCAACGATGTGTAGCGGTTATGTAGCTAATGTATCACCTTTTTCTCTTGCATTTTCACATATTCCAACTAATAAACCATTACAGATAATGCAAATTCTCACTTTCATTTGAAGGCCTTATTTGAATAGTGGGCCAACTCCACATTTTGCTCATTTTGTGATACAGAGCCTTAAAATTTAATGAGTGCTGAGAAAGGACTGCTGAAGTCTGATTTGTAATGTCTTCTGTTGACAGCAGAAATAAGCTGGAGGTGCACCAGTTTAAAATATAGATAGAAATGACTTGTATGAACATTAAAGTGAGGATAACTCCATCTTTTTAAAAAGTGGAGTTCGGCCGCTATTCATAACAGGCCTTCATTTGGACCACACTTATATTAACTCCTTATATCTTTATCTTCATCAGTTTTTCTCAATCCTTTTTCGAAGGGCAATAAAGCCCAAATAAAATGAATCACCCAATTTGTATACATCTGATACGAAAATCTAAAACCACTAAATATCAACATCCAATATTATTATTTCAATACCAAAAGAAAACTGTATGCAATTCATTAAATATAAATTTGAAAGCCTTCAAAAATATATACTCAAAATGAACAAAAATATAAACTCAAAACAATCAAAAGAAAATAAGAGAAGTCAATAAAAATGCTCCTCATACTGTATTTTAAAACATGTACTAATTTTAGCTTCACATATTAGAAACTTGTTAAAATGAGTACGTTTTTTCTTCCATAAATAATTCTTGTGAAGTACAAATAAACAATGTACATGTGTCACCGCTATTATTTCCTTATTTCTTTATCACCATTAATTTTTTTTCTCTCGTTTATCAATGTGCATTTAAACAACCAATGAAAAAGTTAACCTCAATTTATGTACTACATCTCATATGAAAATAAAATACCACTAAATACAGATAATAAATAATCTGATGTTTGACAGCTCAGAGAAAGCATTATGCAATTTGTTAACTTCCAACATGAAAGAGTTTTCAAGGAAAAATATTTCTCCATGTCATCCTGAGAAAATAATAAAGAAGCCAATAAATATGGTCCTCATACTGTCTTTTAATAGTGAGTGCTACTATCAGTTTTAAATATTATAATTTTTGAATAAATATATTTTTCTCGCATAAATAATTATTATACAATACAAAGTATCATATTGTTATTAACTCCTAATTTCTTTATCACTATTATGTGGAATTAAACAGAAAATAAAATTGAGAATCGTATAGTAGCACTTTAAAAATTGTTAATTGGATAAAACACATTCTGACATATGTCTGAGATAACTAAAAGAAGAAACTCAAATTTAATAGATAATATTAGCATTTAATTTCTGTTCTTCTTATTTAAAATTAATTTTATCGTTAGTTACAATATGCACAGAAACAACATAATAATTATTTACATATATTAAGAAAATATTTGAATACATAATAAGACCTAGCTACATATGTTGATTATTCTATGGTCTCGCCTGAATAAATATATTACAAATTATTTTTACTTACCACCACCCTTATTGTAGACTGATGATCGTCTTTCATTTTTGTACTTAGCCAAAAAGCTGACCAGAGGCTCGGGATACATCGGTATAAAAATAGTACGTCGAGTGTCGGGAGGACAACCTCGAGCTAGATCACTCTCTAAACTTTTTCTTCAACTGACTAAAAAAACGCTAAAACTTCCCAGCACCGAAAAACGCAGAGATCAAAAAGATGTTCTAGCACATTAACACCTTAACATTAATGCAACTTGCCAACTTCAAACATGAAAGAGTTTTCATGAAATCTATTTCTCCATACCATCGAGAAAGAATAAGCCAATAAATATGTGCTTCATACTGTCTTTTAACAGTGTGGGAAATTTTCAATTTTAAGTTTTAGAAACTTTTTTAAAACAAGTATCTTCATTCTCGCATAATTTAAAAAAAAATACAAATAAACAAAACATCACTCTGCTATTATTTCCTTATTTCATTATCACGATTAATTCTTCCCTCTCCTTTTTCGAGACGCATTAAAGCCCCTAAGAAAATGACTCGCCCCAATTTGTAAACATCTGACATGAAGTTCAAAAACCTGCAAATGAAATCAACCAATATTATTTCATTCCTAAAAGAGAATATTATGCAATTTGCCAACTTTACATAAAAGAGTTTTCATGAAAACTATTTATCCATACCTTCCAGAGAAAATAAATAATAAGCCAATAAATATGCCCCTCGTACTGTCTTTTCACACTGTGTGCAATTTTCAATTTTAAGTATTAGACACTTTTTAAAATAAGTATTTTCATTCTCGCATAAATAATTTTTTTGAAATACAAATAAACAAAATATCACTCTGCTATTATCTCCTTATTTCATTATCACAATTTATTCTTCCATTTCATACTTCGAGACGCATTAAAACCATAAGAAAATGACTCGCCCCAATTTGTAAACATCTGATATGAAGATCAAAAATCTCCAAATACTAATAACCAATATTATTTCAATGCTAAAAGAAAACATTATGCAACTTGCAAACTTCAAACATGAAAGAGATTTCATGAAATCTGTTTCTCCATATCATCGAGAAAACATACAAAATAAGCCAATAAATATACTCTCATACTGTCTTTTAACAGTGTGTGTAATTTTCAATTTTAAATATTAGAAACTTTTTTAAATAAGTATCTTCATTCTCACATAAATAATTCTTGGGCAATAAAAATAAACAAAATATCACTCTGCTATTAACTCCTTATTTCTTTATCACCATTAATTGTTTCCTCTCATTTTTCAAAGCACACTAAAAACAACCAAAGAAAACGATTTCCTAAATTTGTGTACATCTGATATGAAAATCAAAAACCACTAAGAACCTATAACAAATATTATTATTCCAATAATAAAAGAAAACATTCTGCAATTAGTTAACTTCAAACATGAAAGAGTTTTCACAAAAAATTCTCCAATACCATAGAGAGAAAATAAAATACGCACCAATAAATATGCTCCTCATACTGTCTTTCAACAACGTATGCTGTTTTTATATTTTAAATATTAGAAACTTTTAAAAGAAGTATCTTCATTCTCGCACAAATAATTCTTCAAATAATAAAAATAAGCAAAATATCACTCTGCTATTAACTCCTTATTTCTTTTTCACCATTAATTTTTCCCTCTCATTTTTCAGGCCGTTTTAAAATCCCTAAGAAAATGAATCGCCCCAATTTGTATACATCTGATATGAAGATCAAAACCCTCCAAATAACGATAACCAATATTATTTCAATGATTAAAGGAAAACATTATGCAATTTCCCAACTTCAAACATGAAAGAGTTTTCATGAAAACTATTTCTCCATACCATCGAGCAAAAGTACAAAATAAGCCAATAAATATGATCTCATACTGTCTTTTAACAGTGAGTGCAATTTCCGCTTTTAAATATTAGAAACTTTTTTAAATAATTATCTTCATTCTCACATAAATAATTCTTGGGCAATAAAAATAAACAAAATATCACTCTGCTATTAACTCCTTATTTCTTTATCACCATTAATTGTTTCCTCTCATTTTTCAAAGCACACTAAAAACAACCAAAGAAAACGATGTCCTTAATTTGTGTACATTTGATATGAAAATCAAAAACCACTAAGAACCTATAACCAATATTATTATTCCAATGCTAAAAGAAAACATTCTGCAATTTCTTAACTTCAAACATAAAAGAGTTTTCACGAAAAATTCTCCATAACATCCAGAGGAAATAAAATACACGCCAATAAATATGTTCCCCATACTGTCTTTTAACAACGTGTGCTTTTTTCAATTTTAAATATTAGAAACTTTTAAAATAAGTATCGTCATTCTCGCACAAATAATTCTTCAAATAATACAAATAAGCAAAATATCACTCTGCTATTAACTCCTTATTTCTTTTTCACCATTAATTTTTCCCTCTCATTTTTCAGGCCGTTTTAAAATCCCTAAGAAAATGAATCGCCCCAATTTGTATACATCTGATATGAAGATCAAAACCCTCCAAATAACGATAACCAATATTATTTCAATGATTAAAGGAAAACATTATGCAATTTCCCAACTTCAAACATGAAAGAGTTTTCATGAAAACTATTTCTCCATACCATCGAGCAAAAGTACAAAATAAGCCAATAAATATGATCTCATACTGTCTTTTAACAGTGAGTGCAATTTCCGCTTTTAAATATTAGAAACTTTTTTAAATAAGTATCTTCATTCTCACATAAATAATTCTTGGGCAATAAAAATAAACAAAATATCACTCTGCTATTAACTCCTTATTTCTTTATCACCATTAATTGTTTCCTCTCATTTTTCAAAGCACACTAAAAACAACCAAAGAAAACGATGTCCTTAATTTGTGTACATTTGATATGAAAATCAAAAACCACTAAGAACCTATAACCAATATTATTATTCCAATGCTAAAAGAAAACATTCTGCAATTTCTTAACTTCAAACATAAAAGAGTTTTCACGAAAAATTCTCCATAACATCCAGAGGAAATAAAATACACGCCAATAAATATGTTCCCCATACTGTCTTTTAACAACGTGTGCTTTTTTCAATTTTAAATATTAGAAACTTTTAAAATAAGTATCGTCATTCTCGCACAAATAATTCTTCAAATAATACAAATAAGCAAAATATCACTCTGCTATTAACTCCTTATTTCTTTTTCACCATTAATTTTTCCCTCTCATTTTTCAGGCCGTTTTAAAACCACTAAGAAAATGAATCGCCCCAATTTGTATATATCTGATATGAAATTCAAAAACCACTAAATACTGCGTCAGACAAAATACAAATGTCTTTTATCTCAAATGTCAGGGTTAAATGGATTTACAGATGCTCAGTGTCGTCTCTTTTATTTTCGTCGGCGGCAAAGTTAAAGATTCGGTTTGAAGATATTAATTCCAAAATCGATTTCAAAATTAATAGCAGGAATTTTTGCAGGAGTGAAAGCATCATTTGTTAAAAGAATAAACATAACAGATAAAGCGAAGTACGCAATGTTAATTAGTTAAGATTGCGTTCAAGAAATATAGTTAATTGTTAATGTCGACAAAAATGTTCTTTATTGGAACTTGAATATTTAATAACTCACTTTCCTGAATGATAAATATTTTCATGTTTCATATTTCATTGTTTTGAAACCTATCACTTGTTGCTTTTTGTTGCTAATTTATTAGAGGTAGTAATTAATAATTCATAGTTTTTCTCGATTAGGGTATGGAAACAAATATTTTTATGTGTACATCACTCGCATTATTTTAATTTTATGAAATATATATCGTTAAAAATTAATTTCAAATAAAACATAACATTTTCTTCTTAGAAAAGATGTTCAGTACATAAATAATCAATTAAAAAAGCTTTTCCCTAAGACAAAATGCAATTCTGCTTAATAATCACAAATAAACAGTTTTCATATCATAAAAGAAATAGTATCATAGTATATAAAAATATTAATAATTAAAAAAACATTCATTAAACTACCTTCGGTAAGTCCTTCAGCTCTGTTTTGCAAAATAAAATTATCTTTAATTAAATAACGCATCCTCATTTGAATTCTTAGATTAGCCTCATGTACATACAAACAAAACATATCATGGGGCATAATGGTTTTTTTTGTCCAATTTCTTATATCGTTAGACTAATTAACAAACCACGTAACTCCCAAAAGTACGATTTTGAGATTTTCATGTCTATTACATTGGTTTTAATAAAACAAAAATAAAACCAAGAGAGAGCTAGAGAGATTCCTCGTAATAAACAAAATAACGTGTTTATGTGGCCTCGTGCTTAGTAATTATCTAGAGCTAGATTTAAACACGTTACTTAGAATGCGCAGAATGCAATTTTTTAATTAAAAACTATCGCTAACTAATAGAAATTGTGTTTACAAAAACCACATTTGGCACATATATAGATTAAAATCTTTCGTTTAAGACCAAAATGAAGTAAATTTATGCAGCTCTTTTCTCTCAAGGACTGCCCAAATAGTAGGCTTAGCAATTTAACATGCATAGATTTAGATGAATTGAGTTTAGGATCTCTGGAGTAAGCATTAAATCGTACTAAAAATTTAGAATTTTTTTTAATGTTACGTTAATTTTTACAAAAATTATACAGGGTATCCGGACTAAAGGTATACAAAAGTAATAATTTATTTTTACAGAACTACCCATTAGAATTTAAATTTATTTATTTAAATAGAAAGAACATCTCACCAAGTTTTAATATCAATCATAGATTTCGATCATCTGTATATATATAACAGTTCCGTAACTGACTGACTCACTGACTCACTGACATACAACGCACAGACCAAACCGCTGGACCTAAAGGGCTGACATTTTGCATGGCGATTCTTCTTATGATGTAGGGGTGCACTAAGTAAGATTTTTGGAAAAATTCTTAGATTTTTTTAAAATTAAATTTTAAGCTGTTTTTGTAACTTTTTTAAGTTTGCATTAAAAATAATACTATGAGGGTTATAAAATTTATAGCATAAGAAAGATCATAAAAATTCCTTTAAAATGACATCTTTTTCGAACCTTTACCTTGATTTTCTGATTTTTGGGGAATTTTTAAAGATTAATTTTTAGAATTTAATTTATTAAATGCTGATCACGTGATTTCTTTTTCTGGTACTCTAAATAAATTTATCGTCACGTGCATAACAACTAAATAGACAAAAACTATTCTTTTTCTTTTTAATGCAGCAGACGATTGGACATTATCCAAAATATATATATATCACTTACGATTTATTTATATATATATGTATATATATATATATATATATATATATATATATATATATATATATATATATATATATATATATATATATATATATATATATATATATATATATATATATATATATGTATATATATATATATATATATATATATATGTATGTATATATATATATATATATATATATATATATATATATATATATATATATGTATATATATATATATATATATATATATATGTATGTATATATATATATATATATATATATATATATATATATATATATATATATATATATATATATATATATATAACATCAATTGCATACATTGATCGTTGCATTTATTATGAATATACATATTTATTTTTTTTGGCATTAATTGCATACGTTGACCGTTGTATTTAATTTGAATGCACTCCGTAGCGAAGCGCGGGTTTTCAGCTAGTAGTATCATAGATTTCGATGAGTGCACATTTTGTAGCACGACTAACGTCTAAATTGTAATCCAGTTCTCTCCAAGTCTTTCGTAGCATATCAGGAGTTATTAGACTTTTTGCGTGGGGATTCATTAAATCCGTTGTGTATAGACAAAAAATTCAAACTGTGGATGAGTTGAAGAAACGTATCATTCAAGGAATTCTTGTAATAACTCCTGATATGCTACGAAACACTTGGAGTGAAGTTATTTAACATTTACACGTTTGTCGTGCTACAAAAGGGGCACACATCGAAATCTATGATACTATAATCGAAATCTATGATTGATATTAAAAATTCCTCTAGCCCGAACACCCTGTATCATGATTTTCTATGAATTCATGTTTTCATGATTTTCTATCACATTTGAACTAAATATATATGTCTTTAATCAGTACTGTATATTTTTGAATAAAAGTGCTCCAATCGTAGGGAGATTTTAAGTATGAAGTAAACGAAATAAGAATCTTAAATAAGTATATCACAACTCATAAAAATATGTAGTTTTATTATTTTTAAATAATGACACTTAATTTATATATTCATTTCCTTTTGATGCCCATTAAAAAATGATTTTGTCAATTAAGGGGACGAAGGGACCTTCAACCTCAATTTTTAAATATATATTCATGATAGAATAGAATTTTTGAAATCTAGAATTTTTGAAGAAATTTTTGAAAAAAATTCTTGTTTAAAAAAAATACTTATTTGTGAATTCTAAGTGAATTCAATGCAGTAAAAAGGAATATTGTACTCAATATGCTCATGTAGTATATTGGTAAAATATTGAAAATTAAAAAAAACAGGTTGTAGGTCCGTTGTTCCCTTAAGATTTCGAAATAGTTTAAAGATTATTTATAATTTTTCGTAGTCGAATCAATGTATTTATTTTCTGAAATTAAATCAATTGCTTACTATATGGCAGAAAATAAACTTATGGAGACTGCCTACGTAAAAAATGCTTTTTTTGACTATTTTGGTAAATTTAAATTTTTGCAAGATTCTTGTAATTCAATGTTTTCTCTTTTCAAAACCGTTCCGATGTTCATTCTACATCAATTAGAAGCAGAGTTATAGCTATTTTTAAAAACATTGTCTAATACGAAATTGAAGTGGCAAATAACTTTAAATGCGTCCATTTTTTGACTATTTTGGTCAATTTTATTTTTTGCAAGAATCTTGTAATTCAATCTTTTCTCTTTTCAAAACCGTTTTGATTTTCATTCTACATCAATTAGAAGCAGAGTTATAACTATTTAAAAAAACATTGTCTAATACAAAATTGAGTTTAAATGCGTTTTTCTCAGAATTATGTTTTTTAGCAGAAATCTCTACCGTTATCATGATATTTCACATAATAATGCATATAATTTGATAAAATTTTTAGGAAATGTTTTAGATGCTATTGTTAATGAAATGACGCACAATAATTGATGTATAATAAATAGTTTTATGTTTGGAGCTGTTTTTATAAGGAAAGAAATGACGAATTGGGGAAAATTTTCATATTGAAACATAAAATTGTCTGTATTATTTTTGTATTTTAAAATTTCTCTTAGATTGTAGGTTATTTTGAAGATAACTGTTATATGTGTCATGTGTAAGAAGGAAATTAAAATAGTATCATTAGAATTTTGTGCAGTGATAGCCGTTTTAGCTAAATTTCATTAAAAATTACTTCAAATTGACCGATTTATAAAAAAGTATGGTATTTACAGGCAAGTTTTTTTTAAATGCTGTTTTACCACAAAAGACCAAAAAATCCTTAAAAATGCAAGTAAAAAAAATTGGCTCCGAACGTAGGCAGTCACCTTATGTCACCAGAATTCAGGCTTAAAAATTTTTGCATTCCTATAAACAATATTAACTGCTAAGGTATTCGAATTTTTTTTTTCTTATACAGAATATTTCTTCTTGTTTCGCAAGTCTGCCTAAAGCCTTTAAAGGCCTGATGAAAATGGATAGTCTCAATTTGTATTTCACCAGGTAATGAAAACTGAAATCGTGAAGTGACACATCAGGCAGGGGACAAACTCGCCCTTTTTTAAAATGTCAAGGTAAATTGGATTTGCAGGCAAACCGTATCTTTCTGCCGTCGTGTCTCGTTCGTAAAATTGAAATAACTTCGTAAAGAACGTATTTATTCAAAAATTTAATCGAAAATTTGTCCCTTGTTGGATGATAGAAAGAAAATATAGAATTCGCCAAAAGAAATTTGAAAGAAACGTATTTAATTGAGAATTTAAATTTTTTTCCTTTCTTCGATGATATTAAGAAAATATGCAGTTTATTAAAATAAATTCGAAGGGAACGTATGTATTCAAAATTTGAATAGAAAATTTTTTCTTGTTGCATTATATGAAGAGATAAATGCAAATTTGTTAAAATAACTTCGTGAGCATTTAATTTTACAATTTTTCCGATACTGGAAGATACCATGAAAAGAAAAGAATATTCCGCAAAACAATTCCGTAAGGATGTATTTATTGAAAACTATTTTTCAAGATGAATCCCATACAGAAAAATATAAAGGGAACTTAGTTTATCAAACGTATGAACTAGAAAAAAAAATCAAGGTAGTCTCTTCTCACGAAACTACCATGGGTTATTAACATAGGACTAGTTATCGCTGCTTACCTCTTTTGTATGTATATATGTATCTATATATATATATGAACGTATGTATATATATATATATATATATATATATATATATATATATACATACATGTCTGTCAAAATTTTGATGTACGTATATTTAACTTGTCCAAGCTATAGACTGGGTTTGGCATGCTGCTAAAATTATAACTCGCGAGGACGAACGGACGGACGGTTTTAGCGTCTGAAATTTTCCTTTCCCGAGGACCGTTATGGAGGAACGTAATCCTATGTTAAAAATAAAGAATTTAAAAGAAGGGCACTTAGTATAAACAGAACTTAGAGAGGATTTCTAACATTGCCATTGAAACGATTATGTATTATTAAATTTTTTTGTATCTGCATAATATGGAGAAAGGCATTTGAGTGATATTATATTGCTTCCTATGTTTCTTCCTTATCGAAAACTCCAAAAATTTTAAAAATGGTGTTGTTGTCGTTTATTCCCCCCGGCCAGAATACATTCCAGACCAGGCCCAAATAGACATGCTGGGGTCCATATAGACAGAGGCTGCGTCTCCGGATTATAATGGCACCACAAGGGTCGGAGTCCGACTTAGCCAATTGCCACCTCAATTTTGACCGAGAAACCCTAGGGGGGACATCTGGGGGGGAGCGTATCATCCCCATCCACTGACCTCATAGACGGACTTTCCGGTCTACGTATTTTACGCATTTAACGTGCCCATATCCGAACTCGACACGAAGGTATTTAATGACGCTAGTCGGGATTCGATCCAAGCAACCTCAGTACCGAAAGCTAATACTAGGCTAACTCTGGACCTTAAAATTTCGTTCATTTAAACAGTGTAGTAAATAGCACTATAAACACCACATCACATCCCTCCCATCTGCTTGATTAAAATTGTAATGTGTTAGCCATAGTGAAAGTAAAAGCATCTGCATCACTGCCAATCAATCTTGTAAAGCCGGACCATATGCGAATGGCTAAAGTGCTAGCGTACGATATTATACGAGAAATATAGCGTACGAGAAATTTTGTAAAATTACCATAATTACCACCTTTTTTTAAGCGTCCAGTTACTCCTAAGTTTATTCATAAGATAAGAATCGGATACTTAACTTGGTGCTCGCAACAGACGTTTGTTAAAGGAAAGAGTGATAGTTTCCTAGTTGAATAATATGTTGTTAGTCTCCAATTAAAGCAAAGAAAATAGCGTAGCGGTATTTAACACTGAACCCTAAAGCCCGCAGGATATCCAGAGAAATTTAAACATTAAAGGTTGAGATTTGGTTATAACGAAAAAATGCGCTACTAGAACTAAAATAAGTCTTAAAACAGGCTCTTCATTGAGTAACATCGCTCATCGGCTGATGGGTTCTCTTCTTGTTCGATCGATGTGCAAAAAGTTACGGTCACAAGGTATAAAACCTTAATGACTATCAATCATCAAAAATTACAGTTGTAGGGAGATAAGTGGTTTTAATTTCGCAGAATTTACCTGATTGTAGGGAAAGATGGCATGATTTTCTTTTTATTAAGAAAGCCCTTTCTTTAACATTTTATTGACGGGGACACACACACACACACACACACACACACACACACATATATATATATATATATATATATATATATGTGTGTGTGTGTGTGTATGTGTGTGTGTGTGTGTATAACGCTCTTAATGGCCGTTCTTACAAACGGCGTATGTAATTTCCAGTTGTAAAGAGGGAACGGGAAAAATAGGCCCCGTAAGCTAAAGGTTAAGGAAGTAATAGGCATTCTTTCTTTTAGGGAAATTCCCTAAGTTATGCGATTATGGAACTTACTCTTCCAACACTTCCATAAAAGTATCACAAAATTAAACTTTCCGTATCCCAATGCGCGACCAAAGCAAACACTCAATCGCCATTCAGAATATCGGTTTACGTTGACTTCCTACATCCTGGCAGGACTTTTTTTGGTTCCAACCTAAATTTTGTCATGAGCAACGCACTTAGTTAATGACGTAATGTAATGTCCGAAAGAAAATTTGAAAATATTCCTCCATTTAAATTATTTCCTCTATTAGAGGAATTATGCAGAGAATATTTCAATCAAAAATTTTATTTATACACGTAAAACTGATTATGAATGATAGCTGAGAGCGCCAATCTATCCTCAGGCCAAAAAAAAAAGATGAAATGTGACGTCAATTCTCTGACGCAGTAAAACAGTTTGGTAATGGATTTAAGTGTCTACTGTTTGCAGTAAAGCAGCTGCATACTTCTCTGAAATCTTTTCTGATTCTTCGCATTCAAACGTTTTGGGAAAATATTTCTTGGGCATCTATCCCCCTTCCATAAAGTAATCCTAAATGACAGAATTTATAACATATTTTCAAACAGGGATTGTGCCTATACATATAACTTACTAGCTGAATACCCGTGCTTCGCTACGGAGTACATTCAAATTAAGTACAACTGTCAATGCAAGCAGTTAATACCAAAAAAAATTATAAAAAAATCGTAACGGATATTTTTATAGACAAAATAATATAGAAGAAAATATTCAAATTAAATCTAATAAAACATACTAAAGAATATACGTTATAGAGAATAGCTCACGTCTACCCGCACATGGGTGTATATAATTTGAAGTGGCACTGTAAATGAATTTGATACAAACACAGTTTATACATGAAACAATGTTTATTGAATTCGTTGCACATATAGAATTTGTTTTACAGCAATAAGCATACGTACTACTTGTACGGAATATATATTAGCATTCAATAAAAATACACTTTGCAATACTCACAACCTAGAGAGTCAAACCAGCAGTTCTGCTACGTAAACTTTGGGCCTGCTAAGCACAAGCGCCAGTTAAAACCTGGAGCTGCTTACCTCGTAGCTCCCTCTCGATTATCTATCAACCTTAACAATTTCTCTTCTTAATCAAACTGCTTGGTATTTATACCAAGCGCATATGCCGAAATTAGCATATCTCAAGCAGCTTCTTTAATTCATTCACTCAAAAGTTCGATTCTTGTGAATCGAATCTTATGTATACCTTACAATGTATTGCAGTTAATATAGTACAGTTTGAGGAACAATTCTTTTACTGTACTAATATTTTTGTTTTAATATTTTTTTGTATAATGTCCAATCGTCTGCTGCATTAGAAAGAAAGAAAAATATATTTTTTGTCAATTTATTTCGTTGTTTTGCACGTGACGCAAAATTAGTTTAAAGTATCAGAAAAAAGAAAAGAAACCACATGATCAGCGTTCAATAAATTGAATTCTAAGAAATGATCTTTAAAAATTCACCCAAAATCACAAAATTAAGGTAAAGATTCGAAAAAGATTTCGTTTTAAAGGCATTTTTATGATCTTTCTCGTGGTATAAATTTTATAAGCCTGAAATTATTATTTTAAATGCAAAACTTAAAAGAATGTTAAAAAACAGCTTAAAAATTTAATTAAAAAATCTAAGAAGAATTTTTCAAAAGTCTTTCTTGTTTCACCCCTACACTATAAGAAGAATCGCCATGCAAAATTTCAGCCCTTTAGGTCTAGCGGTTTGGTCAGTCAATCAGTCAGTCAGTCAATCAGTCAGTCAGTCAGTCAGTCAATCAGTCAGTCAGTTACGGAACTATTTGACATATATAGATTAGTAAAAGCTTCTTAAAATCCTCAGTAATTGTGGTAAGAGACAAGACAGCAGTATAAAAAGTTTTATTTACTTTTTTATTAAAAATATTTGATTTGATTAAGGACATTTTATTTACATCGCATTTGATCTCCACAAGCATTTTTTGTGTGTATAGACTATAGGTATATACACAGCAAAACGGTTATAATTTTCTCTATTATATGTTTTCATTCATATACACTAATGCCTAAATCCCGCAGTGCGCTTAAACTCAAAATATCCCTAAATAACTTCAGTTAGGCTTTAATAAGCTTAGCCTGAATATTATTTTTACGTTAATCTTTACCTGCGGGAAAAGCATAAAAATAGAGTTTTTCTGTGGCTTAGCTGTTTTATAAGAAATTGAGTACTTATCAAATGTGACAAGTGCAGTTCTTATTGATATACAAATACTATATGTTTAATGAGTAAAACACAATTTGCAATTTCCGTTGTCGATTGCCGTATTTGTAAATGATTTTGTACAGGAGACCACGCAACAATTAACACTGATAAAGAGGAAGAGGACAAACATTCTAGTTCTGCTGCGAACACAATTCCAGTGGTACTTTAGACAATTTTTAAATTTTGAAAACTTACATAGCTAAAGATAATATGAAGGCAAACCCGAAAAGAATGGACATTTATAACTCGGAACAGTAATGTTTTAACGTTAAATCATATATGGGTCAGAAAATTTTGAATGAGAAAATACAAAAATGTCTCTTTTACCTCGGAACAATGTAAGCTCACAAAGCCATACTTATTTGACACTAACTTGAATGAGGAAACACAATAAAGGTCTTTTATAATCCAAAACAAAGTAGCTCTCCCAATATATCAATTATGCTAAGATTAATTTGAATGAGAAAACGAAAAATGGGCTATTATAATCCGGAACAATGAGATTTGCGGATGAAATTATATTTAGCTGAGAATAATTTGAAAGAAAAAAAAACACAAAAATGACTCTCATGTTCTCTCATAACGCAGATTAATTAACTTTGTGTATGAATAATATTTAGATGAGATTTATTAAAAAAGTAAAGAAAATTTTTTCTCATATTACTAAAGTCGCAGAAGTGGTTCTTATAACTCTAAATAATAATATTTTCACATTTAATCATAAATAAATAGTAAATCTGAATGATAAATAAAAATGGCTATTTTTACTTAAAACAATGAAATTTGTGCGAAAAGGATATTCAGCTGGGTTTGTTTTGAAGCAGAATAATGGAAATATAACTCTCATAACTCGGAATGATGAAATTTTTGCATGAAATCATCCATAGATTGCATTATGCAAAATGGTTTTTATTCGAACGAGTAATGACGAAATTAAGCCTCATATATCGATGCAGTTAAAAGTTTATTTTAAACCATACGTAACTGAATAATTTAAATAACGTTGAAGAAAATAGCCCTTATAAATCGGAACAGTGAAATTTGCACGTAAAGTCAGGTTTGCTGAGGTTGATTTAAACACAATAAATAACAGTTTAACTCGAAACAACGAAATTTGCGCGAAAAACATATTTTGCTGAGGCTGATTCACACTCAAAAAATAACTTTTATAACTCGAAACAATGGAAATTTTATGTAAAATAGTACTTACATAGGGATAATTTAAATTAGGAAATGCAAAAAATGGAACTTACGACTCGGTATTATTAAATTTAGTCATGAAACCATTTCAGTCAAGTATAATTACATTAATAAACACACAAAATGGCTTTTGTAACTCGGAACAATTAAATTTTAACATTAAGTCATATATAGCAGGGGATAATCTGATGAACTCGGAAATGGATTTTATAGCTCAGAACGGTGAAATTTTCAGAACACAGTCCATTAAAACCCAACAAATCAAGAAAAACTTCCAAACAATGTTAAAAATATAAATTTTATTCAAGTCATATTTTTAAAAACATTTCATATATACTTTAATTCAAATAAATATAGAATATTTTGTTACAAATTTAAAGGGAATCCGTATATGAGTTATATAAATGTTATATAATATTGTTATGTAACGTAGACAAAGAAAATTAATAAATTAACATTAATTTAAATTCAACATGCTTCATCAGTGATAAGTTGCTTTTTGATTTGTCTAGTTCTGTCTGCCTTTACATAGAAATTATTTTAACGCAGGATTACGTTCCTCCATAACGGTCCTCCGGAAAGTAAAATTTCAGGTGCAAAAACCGTCAGTCGTCGCGAGTTATAATTTTGGTTACCCTTTAAATCCGAAGCAAAATGTTTCTGTATTTCTTTGTATTAAAGTACATCTCAAATGTATTTAAATATATTACTTAAATAATTTTTATATTTTTAACTTTGTTTGGAAGTTTTTCTTGATTTGTTGGGTTTTAATGGACTGAAGTCGGAAAATTTCCTCGTTCCGAGATATAAAAGCCATTTCCGATTTCATCAAATTATCCTTTGCTACATATGATTTAATGATAAAATTTAATTGTTTCGAGTTACAAAAGCCATTATTTGTGTTTTTTCATTCTAATTATCTAGTCTGTATCGCTTGGGAAAGCAGTATACAGTTAAACAGAAAAGTACCAAAATATGTCAAAATTTTGACACACACACACACACACACACACACACACACACACATATATATATATATATATATATATATATATATATATATATAACATTAAAAATCCCTTTAGTCTTTTCAAATCTTAGTTTATTCTAAATGCCCTTGGGCGTTCGAGCTAATTTCGCTTCTGATTTTAAAAACAAAGCACATGCGTAGCGTCTTTTTAAAAAGTACAATTTCTCGCGCATCTTTACGCAATATAATACGTCACCTCTGGCACGAGAGTCAGGGCTAACCAATTAGTATTCCTTTCCATGATCACATGACGGGTGACCTCAATAATTCTATAAAAGGCTCTGCGTCATGTAGATGTGAGCACATCTTATTAAAAATCTTGCCGATAACGACCCTGCTGACCCAGCTAACAAGAAATGGTCCTGTGCCATTCTTGCTCGTAACTTTTAATTGTTTGTCCTGTTCTTTGTTCACTCAGTCTCTTTTCTCCCCCATGTTTTAGCTTTACTTGTACTATCGAAGCTTTTTGTTTTCCCCACTTTCTATTTTCCTTATTACTTTCGTTTTATTTATTGATCACTGAAGTTTTATTCATTGCTATATCATCCTACAGTGGAGGGCCCGGCCCATGTACTGTAGTTACCATTACTCTTCCTGAAGCTCCTGAAGATGTGAGCACTCCCCGGATTTCTGTCGTCATGTACAGATGTAGCAGTTGGTAGGAAATAAAAGTTTGTTGGAAGAAGAGGTGTTCTTTCTGTGCCCGGATATTGAGAGGCCTGAAGGGCCAAGTCTGTGTAACTACCTTCAAGATGTCAAAAAGTTACACGGGCCGAACCACATTTGATGTAAAACTGAAAGAAAGTTATTCGTGACGCACGGACGTGGGGAAAGTATCAACCGGTCCCGCCGCCCATCCTCGCCCGCGTCCGGTGGTGTAACACACACACACACATATATATATATATATATATATACACATATATATATATATATATATACGTACAAAAGGAGTAAGCAACAATAAGTAATCCTACGTTAATAACCCGCTGAAGTTTCGTTAAAAGAGACTACCTGAAATTGTTTGTTCATTCAGTGTAAATTTCCTTTATACGTTAATGACAGTTACATGCCTCTTTTCTCTGGACCCAACAACAATTATAAAATTACAATTATTACAAAGAATTCTACAGGTTGTGAAGCATCAGATTAACTAAAGATCGCCCTCCCTCAAAAAAAAATTCAAATAAAAACCAAATTCATGTACAAAGAAAAATTTCAAAAACTTTTTTTAAAAATATTTTTATGTTGTGAACAACAGTTCATATATTAAAGAACTTCAATCAAAAAAGGGTAAATGTAACGTTATTTGAAAACTATAATAATAAACATTATATCGAAAACAAATTATACTTCTTCCTACACTCTCCTGAAATTAAATTACAAACCTAATTTATGCTTATATTACATACCTGTCCCTCACAAATCATTTATCCAAAAGGACGAAAAAAAACAAATTCCTCTCCTCTTTCCTTTATAACTTAATTTAACCAGGGTACTAATGCCTTTCTTTCAGTCCTGTTTTTTATTTGCATATCTCACTCGCCTATCGGAACCCATTAAAGACTGGATGAAAATGGATCACTACAATTTGTATGTATCTGATAATGAAAATCGAAACCGCTAAGTAACGCACCAGGCAAAGAATAAATGTCTTTTGCTTGCAGATGTCACGGTAAAATGGATTTACAGAGGCTTAGTGTCGTCAACGTCTTGCTTTCTGGGGTGAAACGCAAACGACTTGGTTGGAAGGCGCTTATTCTGAAATCGATTACGAAGTTTGTAGCGTGTTTTTGCAAAACAGAATGCATTATTCGTTTAAAGGATAAAAACTGAAATGAGATCATACAGTGTAAAGAAAGATTCAAAATGCATTTTAGCAGTCAGGCGCTATAATTATTCATAAAAAATTTTAGAAAGGATTCTAATTAGCCATAGGATTAAATTAAATAAAAAAATACTTTATTAATGTATTTTAATAAGAATTCCAGTTAGGTAATGATTTAATCTATTAAACATTTAGATAAACACAATTTTTATTATTGTTTGCCAAAATTATGAAAAGATATTTATGATTCTAGACATAGAGTAAGAATATCTATCATTTATAATACTGTTTATAAATTGAATTCACACAAACGTATCTTTCGTTAATTCACATTTACAAAAAATATGTGATTTTTTGATTTGCAACTTGATGTATTAAACTTTGTTTTGCATTTTAAAATATAATAAATCATACGGACCAGGATAAAAAAAATATTTATTACATAATCTAGAAGTTTAGTAATAGTGTAATGTGAAAACAAATGACAGTGGCGGAGGCGCCAAATGCACGTAAATCAGTAAACTAAAATAAAGTTATTCAAACCAATCCAGCCCAGACTGCCGTGCAACCAATGTGGGAAGTAACTAAAATTAGGTTAAGCATGAATGAACATCCTTACTTCAATTTCCTTGTAGTCTGGAGTCGCTAAACAGAATTAACACAATTCACTTAGAGATCTATATATTTAAGTTGCTAAGCCGACTTTTTGGGCAGTCCGTGAGAGAAAACTACTGCATCAATTTACTTCATTTTGGTCTTAAACGAAAGATTGTAATCTGTAGATTTGTCAAATTTGGTTTTTGTAACTGCAATTTCAATTAATGAGTGATTATTTGCAATTAAAAACTTATATATGCGCATGCTCAGTGGCGTGTTTAAATCTGCCTTTAGAAACTCACCGTTTCTGCGCATGCTCAGTGAGATGTTTTAATGATAAACACGTTTATTTCGAGGAGTCTCTCTATATCTCTCTCTGCCATTTTTATTTTTATGATAATTATGTTTGTGAAATATAAAATTAAACCTCATGGGAAAAAGTTTATTTCTCGCTGTTTAATGAGCGATAATTTACAATTAAAAAAATTGCTTTCTTCACATTCTCAGTGACAATTTTAAATCTGGCTTTAGATACTCACTAAGCACAAGGCCGCTTAAACCCATTAATTTGTTTCTGCGCATTATTATGATTTTCAACGTTTGGCAATGATGTGTTGAGTGTAATTTGTGTATTTGTACATTTATTTACTATCTAGCCGTCATGTTTTGACGGGTACCAAATAGTATTTATTTCAGTTTTCACAACCAGTAAATGTTGAGTAGACCAAAAACTTCGTAAGATGGGAGTAATTTAACTTAGCGGCATCGACGAACGGGAGAACTGCTCCCAAAAAGATGAATTCGGTTAAAACTATCATCTAGATTAGTAATTACAAGACAAAAAGAACTTTTTATATACCATGTTTTTAAATTTTCTGTTGAATCATATAAATTTGACAATTCTATTTATTAATAAATACTTTTTAAAAATTTTTTTTATGAATTATCCCATCAACTTGAAAGAAAATGAAGTTAATTGGAAGCTAACTTGCGTTTAACTTTTCGTTCTCATCCCGGTCGATAGATGGCTTCACCAGACTACAAAACAAAATTAACTGAAAATTAATTCAATTCTGCTTAAAGATGACTGAAAGTATTAAAATGATGCACTGCCATCGTGTTCTGAGCTATTCTAAAAGTTTCAAATGTCTAGCTTGTCGGGAAGTTAGTTAAAAAATCGATTGCAAGATATGAACTGGACAAACACACAAACACACAACCAAACAAGAAAGCGAGTTAATAAAAACGTGTAAAAATGGGAGGAACTGCCCTGTGCACAGCCTCGCTGAAATATATTTCGTGTTAAAACCATAAAAATTTGAGTTGAAAATATACGCTAGGGTTAAAATCACAAACTGAATTAAAACTACATCATCGACTCTAAAC
This sequence comes from Dolomedes plantarius, assembly GCA_907164885.2. Taxonomy (NCBI): domain Eukaryota; kingdom Metazoa; phylum Arthropoda; class Arachnida; order Araneae; family Dolomedidae; genus Dolomedes; species Dolomedes plantarius. The sequence continues at coordinate 205,583,663 of OU015490.1, read as the reverse complement.
ATTACACGACGACAGATTAAAATGCTAGTTGCCAAGACATTTAAACAGAATTCTAAAGCTTATTGAGTTGCCACTTCAGAAAAGTGAAAATCCTAACCAAATTAAACACTGCCATCTGTTGGTGAGCACTAATAAACATATAAAAAATTAATATACAAGAAACACAAAAAATTAACAGTAAAAATGTCTTTTATGAGCAAATAATGTAATAAATAATGTAAAAAATAATGTAATAAATCATCTATTTATTACATTATTTTTTACATTAAATATTTTTGTGAGTCGTCAGGAAGAACAGTTCCTGTTACAGACCAGATATTTACATTACAGATCTGATGTTATATACAATACAGCAATGTTTTTTTTTAATTCGTTAATTCATATTTTAATTAAGGTATAAATTAGTTTTTAATTTCTTGTTGCCTGTTAAAGATCTGCCTGCCTTGAAATGGATGTTTTAGTGCAAAATTTCGAAAATTGTTTTATTGCTCTATTTCAAAGTCCAAACCTTTAGGATTGTAAAACTGCTTTACTTTTATTCATACGATCATTGGAGGAGAACTTATATACAAATTAATAAATTGAAAGTGATATGAAATGACCGGAAGTAACATCTTTAACCCATCAGCGGCCGCGACAATTTTTGTAACACCAACAGGCGCGAGAGACACAAAATGCAACGTCTTTTTCCACCTTGAATATTCCTTTTATAATAAACGGAAAATAACAATTCTGCGTTTTATTGCATAATATAAAATGTTGAAATCATTCAGATATATTTATAATTAAAGACCAAAGAATGCAGATACAATCGCCTCATTTCAAAACTGTCCGGTTTATTGGATCTATGGTCAACTTGCGAATTGATTCCTATTATGTACAAAAACCTAAAAAACAATGAGAGAGTCCATCTTCGTCATATGCGGGATACCGTGTAATAGCTGCACATTTCATCGACTACATCAACTCCTGCTTTTGTCGTATTGTAATCCAGTATAATCACTGGTTTACCATGATTAAATCACGACTAACTTTGAATGGAAAGTAATACAAGGGTCAGAAAACCATACCTGCATTAGAAAGAGTGTACCTATAAATAGAAACTGCATAGAACATTCAAAACTTACATGTAAAAACAAACTATTCAAAATTACGAAAATGTTGAACTTCGTACACGGGCGCGCCCGCTAAAGGGTTAAATGCATTTCCTAGAAGACTCATTTTTCAGTTACTTTTGTAAAAGAGAAAGCTAATCATTTAAAAAAGTTTTCAATACATTTTAATGAAATTTTGCAATAGCGTTTTACATATGTCTAACTATGTTACGAATTAAAGGCTAACTATAATGTGTTAATGGAATCATGCTACATGTACCTATAAAAATATGATTTAAAAAAATAAAAATCAGGGTTTTACACTTTTTTGGTGTACTTCGGTGATTTTTAGAAATGTAAAACTTTTGTTGAAGGAGAACCCTGTCCTTAGCCGAGGCCTAACTGACCCCGAACTCCGTTTCTGCCATATTAAGAATGGAGTACAGGGCTGACGAATCAAGACATGATTTTTAGTCCCAAAATTATTTATTATACATATATTTCTACTGGGACATACCACACATTACAATACATTGCTTATATAATATAAATTTACATAGATAAAAAATCACGTGCAAGCCACTTTCCACATTGCGAACTCTATTGCACACATCCTTTTACCCTGAAAGCAGGCGAGATAATGTCTACTCGAACTAGTCCTTTTCCTCCCCCCCAAGCGGGTTCATCCCCCTTCGCTAGACCACCCCCAAGCCAGCAGTTCCGGTCAGGTAGTCATCGGGGGAGAAATAGGAGTGGGGAAGAATAGGAGTCCATTCCTGACAACTTTTACTGAAGAACACGGGTAAATTTCACAGCAGTAAATTGTATAAAGGAATTGTGCTGGCCCTGTGGTGCAGCGTGGTGGTTTTCAGTGCTGAGGGTTTCTCAGATCGAAATCCCAGCATCGCGCCACAAAAAAATGCCTCCGTTTGTGTCGTCCCTTCATAGGGGGTAATGCCGTCCGCCTATATGGTGCCCCCATAATAAAATGTACAGAAAGCTGCGGCGTAATATAGGCAAATGTTTGACGACAAGTGGCTGCGCTTTAAAAAAATATAGTATAAAGGAAATTCAAATATATTCAGTTGAATAGAGTGTAGAGTCTCTAGCGTAAGCACTCAATTGTACTAAAATTTAATTTAAAAAAACCCTTATTTTGAATTGTTGTGAAATATTTACCAAAATTATATTTCTTTTCATGATTTTTAATGACATTCGAACTAAAAATATATGTATTTAATCAGTACTGTATATTTATGAAAAAAAAGTGCCACGAACGAAGGCAGATAGATAACTTAAAGCCTGTAAAAGAAATTCTTAATCAACATATTGCGACTGTTAAGGAGTTCCAAAAAATATATCTTATAAATCAGGTATCAAGTGATATGAGGGTGTGCAGTGAACAATATTTTACGGTTCGGAAATGTAAACACGCCAATACACAAAGCAGTGAATCTCGCATTCAAATTCTGAGCGGTGTAATTGTTTTCCAAGTGTGTTTCTCATTGCACAAATGTGGATAAGAGGACAAGATGTAGCACCGTTTAAAGTCAAAGAATTGTTCTTGATGAAGTATAAAAACGCATTTAATTATGAACAGAATGTATCACTTTATATATGCATTCGTAATATTTAATCAATATATCTTTTTACAATAGTAGACAAAGTTTTATGAAAAAAAAAAGATTCAAATTTAAAATCACAAAAGTTTTGCTGAGATTTTATATTAATGGAAGATAATTTTATTTTGTATTAATTCTATTATAAAATTTAAAACTACTATAACGGAGGCATATCGACATGTCCCAGTATTCATTAACCAATCGAGCTGCGATATACCATATGTAATTTCCAAAATTTTAAGCATTTCTTGTTGAATAGGTTTCTGCCATCTAGACCCGTGCTGCGCAAACTGTGGGTCAGGTCCCAATAAGGGTTCGTGAAAAAGATTGGAGGAGTCACGAATAGTTTGAAGTAAATTTATGTAATATTAAATCCTTTATTTTTCCGCAATGTTTATTTTTTTTTAATTCTTTATTTATTTTTTTAAATTTTGATATGTTAAAAAAAATGATACAACGTGCTAAATAAGGTGTCAAACAGTTTTACATACAAAAAACAAGTGCAGATGGTGAGTAAGACATTTTTGTTGTCATTATGTAAAATAAATATATACCCAAAATGTAGTTTCCTTTTTTTTTGACACTTTCATATTTTATTTTAATTATGTTTCAACAACAAAAAAATCCCTGTGGTTTTTATTAGAAACCAGAAGTGGGTTTTATTAAAAACCACTCAACATACAGCGGATGAAGTTCATAAAAGTTTAGACACAACTGATCTAGACTATTATCTGATAAATTACTATCTTCGGTAAAAAAAAATACTAATGAAATAAAAATTCTGTTAGCACGATATGCTGTAAAAATTCTTTTTACATACGTAGACTGATCCTTAAAGACGAATATTGATATAGACAAATATCAATAATGTCTGTAAAAAAATACTAATGAAATAAATATTCACTTAGCACTATATGCTGTAAAATTCTTTCTACATAAGTAGGCTGAACCTTAAAGACGAATATTGATGGGTGGTTATACCAGTGGTTCCCCACCTTGGGTACGCGTACCAGTACTGGTACGCGGACAAGCAGCTACCGGTACGCGAATGATTTTACAATTTAAAACAAAAATTTATTAAAAATCTGTATTGCGAAAATAGAAAAGAAATGACTAGAATAACTAATAATCCATACGTTTTAATATTTTAGTTTGGAATTTCTTATCCATTGTTTTTGTTGTAATACTTTATTGGGATTTACATAATCTCAAAAGATGCCATCTACACCTGAATGTGTTATCTATGATCGCCTCATAAGAATTTGGCACTCGTCTGCGAATTATAACTGTGTCTATAACTGTTTTTGCGAATTATAACTGTGTCTACAACTGTTTTTGCGAATTATAACTGTGTCTGAATTCTACTAAAAATTGTGTCTTGTGTTTCAAACATCTTTAAATTAATTGCATGTTATTAATCAATAGTAATTGTATTATTAATTACATATTTTTCAAATTATTAACTGTAAGAACAACTTCGCAAGAAGTATTTAATATAATTATTTCATTAAATATTATTTCATTAAAAATCACATAAGTTGGCTCAAATGTGTTGAAGTTTGTACCGATGGTGCTCGTTTGATGATTGGAAAATTATCAGGCGTGGTAACCAAAATTAAAGAAGTGGCATCAAAATGCAAGTCTACGCACTGCATCATTCAATATGAATCTTTGGCCACAAAAAAATATGCCATTGAATTTAAAAGATGGTTTAGATGAGTCGGTAAAGATGGTTAATTTTATCAATTCTCGAGCACTCAATTGGCGTTTATTTTCGATTTTATGTGGTGAAATGGGAAGTGCCCATGCCACACTTTTACTTCACACCGAAGTACTGTGGTTGTCCCGTGGTAAAGTCCTCAGTCGATTGTTTGCGTTATGCGATGAAATTTATATGTTTTGACCAATTCAAAATATTTGAACGGAGATAATTTGCTTGATGAGCAATGGTTGTGTAGACTAGCATACCTTTCAGACTTTTTTTCAAGATTAAATGAACTAAATTTGAGTTTGCAAGGAGTTAGCAATTCTGTGTTCGACTTGTAGGACAAAATAAGTGCGTTCAAGAGAAAATTGCAATTCATGCAACAGCAAATTGAAAAATAAAATGTTAACATGTTTCCTTCCCTCTGTAACTTTATCGAAGAAAATAATTTGTCAATAAAAGACGATGTGATGAGCGACATTAGAAAAGATCTAATATCAACTTTTGAATGTTTCTAAAATTATTTTCTTGAAGATCTCACAGCTTAAAACTGGATTCGAAATCCTTTCGCATTCACAACGGAGGTTCCAGACGATGTGATTGCAAAAGAGTCTTTTACAGACCGTAGCAGTGACAGTGGATTGAAATTAAGCTTTCAGAGCTCCAACCTATTCATTTTTTGGCTATCAATCCGTAAAGAATACCCAGAATTCCCTTTCCAAGCAGTAAAAATTTTAATGCCATTTGAGACCACATATTTATGTGAAAAAGGATTTTTTGCAATGACTGCGATGAAAACCAAATATAGAGCTTTGCTGGACATTAAATCGGATCTTCGCCTTTAACTGACAAACATTGAGTCCTATATTACTTCTTTAGTTAAAAATAAACAGGCCCAACCTTCTCACTAATATATTTTTAAAAGTGATATATATATATATATATATATATATATATATATATATATATATATATATATATATATATATATATATATATATATATATATATATATATATATATATCTCACTTATATATTTTTTAAAGTGATTATTATATTTTATGTATATGTTTAGCAATAAAAATATATCCCAAGTTACTTGTCTGTATTGCAAATGTTCTCCATTGCATTTTATTCCCCATATCAAAATTTTTGGTCTACCGGTACGTCATCAAATTGTTTAGAACGTACAGGTACGGTACTATAAAAAGTTTGGGAACCCCTGATATAGACGAATATCAATAATGTATGAAAAAAATACTAATGAAATAAATATTCAGTTAGCACGATATGCTGTAAAATTCTTTCTACATACGTAGGCTGATCCTCAAAGACAAATATTGATACAGAACGAATATCAATAAAGTCGAATTTATTGACGAATAAGCTTACTTCTCAGCATCAACCTTCGAAAAGACATGTCAATGTGCGTCAGTGGGAAAAATAAACCCTTTAAATTATCAATTTGCATCGATTTTTACACAGGAATCATTAGGCACGATACCAGATGACGGAAAGAATCATGAAGGATGCGCAAATAATCATCAATGGTACACAAATAACAATGAATTATTATTCAAGAACTTTAACTGGGAGATCTCTTTGTTGTACAGCGAAAGATAACTAATATTCGATTGCCTATGAATGAATGGTATGTCGTATCACCGACTTAAAAAATTTAATTGACAATCAGAATCCGTCAAAACATCTAAAAGCCGTATATAGGAATCTAAAATAAATTCGAAAAAAATTTAATTCACTGCATAGCCCACATAGCATTACTTTATTTATTTACCTCAAAGACAGTTTTATTTCATAATCAACTCAATATATCCCATTCTGAAAAATCGCCTATAAATTCGCGAGCTAAACCACTGAAACATGTAACTGTAGAAAAAAGAAGTCTCAGAAGACGTTCACTCAGGCTAACAAAACAGGGATTACCTTAACTCCTAAATCGAAACGCTAGCTATTTGCCGAAAAAAGATCTTAACATTGACCCACCGTTAAACCTCTACTTGTTGCATCTAGAGAGGGAAAATGATATGAAGAAAGAAATGGAGATGGACACCTACTCTCCCACCCCTCTGTTTAGAGGCAGTACACCATGTTACATAATACTCATGATCCTGATGGCTGCCCATTTTCCTTTTTTTCTTCCTTTCCTTTTATTTATCCATTGCACGTATTATTATGTCTTGTTCTGACTTTCATTTGTAGTAAGGAATTTTTTTAGTTGATTGGCAAAAGATTGGCAAAAGATTTATTCATGCTTTACGAGTTGTTCTTTTACTGTGTCGTTTTTCATAGCGAAATATGATGATTTTATTCACCTGTTTCGTCCTATTGTCCCTCTTTATACTTATTAATATCTCTGCTTCAATTTACCCGGTGCGTTGGGGGAGACCCAGTCCGGGTAAATTTATCTCCTCGTGTATTTAGTGTTTGATGATTTCTTTTACATTGGTCATTTCTCCATTATGTATCAGGCTTAATCCTATACTGACAGCTTCAGTTCATGAACTAATATTTCTATGTCTTTACCAGCCAATGGGTTTAGCATACCTGTCGTGATGCCTGTCCGAGATGTATTTAATTGGGCGTGAATTCGTACATTAAGTGGTTGGTACTTTTTATGTTTTGAAAAGGGGTGGTTGGGTTCGTTGTGTAGAAATATTTTTTTGAATTCAACCCTAGATTCTGGACATTAAATTGGCATACGAACAAATCATGACTTTGGCAACCTAAAAAATTAAAATTCTCAAAAAAAAAAACTAACAGAAGAAAACCGACTCAAATTTTAAATAACAAAAAAAACTTATTTATTTACAATTAATACATTTACACACTCAATCATCTATTTAAGTTATATTCTTAAAATACTGTATATTAAATTACTACAACTCTTTTGTATTTAAGATAAACAGATGCTTACTCAAATGCTTTGTTAGGTTTAGGGAGCGAACTAAAGTAACCTAACTTAAAATAACTCCTTCCAAAATTATACTCTTTAACTACTATTTCTCGCAATATCAAAAATTCAATTGACAAATGGGATCTGAACTGATGAAATATTTGATTTGGACTCACTCGTTTGTAATGACAGCTGGACCAGGACTCGGGCTCTTAATCACCTCTCAGGCAGGGAGCTCTTGGCTTCTGTTTCCACTTGGTTCTCAGCAATTTCTTCCTTCAACAGGGTCGCTCAGCGAAATCGTTTTCTCTAAAATGCGTCAACAACTGGTTTTCTCTACGGTGTTTGACCGATGGAAGATTCGACAAGGTCTATTAATTTTAAAAGCTTCTCTATCACAATGACTTAAGAGAGCTGTAAGGATCGACAGGTACTCACGGCAATTGAAGAAATATCTCCTTTTAAGAAATATAGTTGCTAGACACCTGGAAGGGTCACAGTGTCTGCCATGAAAATCTCCTCGAGAGTGCGAGAAAGTCTCTTCTCTCTAAGAGCGTCTCTTCCTCTAAGAGCTTCCGAAAAAATGTCTTCTTCTTCTTATATATTATATTTTTTTCTTATTATTATTTTCTTGCTACGCCTCCTCATATAACCTCCAGCCAATCAGGAAAACCTGAATCTTTTCATTTGCCTGGGTTAAGCATTTATTTTCTTATTGTCTTCGTTCTCCATTCGTAACCACCCCCATTGCATCATTACTTCGAACCCTCACGTCGTCTCACGTGATCTTCGTATTCCAAGATAAATACCGCCTGTCATAAATTCTTTTACAAAGGATCTTTGTAGCGTAAAGTCACTCCTGGTTCCAGCCATCCAATCTCGTCTTTAATCTTCAGACCCCACCTGCACATGGCCCTCATAAACTGTACTTCAATAGACTATGTCATAAAATACCGCTCTACTCTGTAATTATGTTTACAACTACGGCTTCCCCTTTTTCTCATGAAATGTAATGGTGCAAGCCTTCCATCATTTAAAAACTTCTCCAACTATCTAATTTAACTGTATTTATTCATTCGAAGGCGCATCATTACAATACCATTCTTAAGCACTCAAGTATTAGTTACCTTTAGGGATACAGTAAATATATCTCTAAACCAAATTGAAATTTTTGCATAATAATTCATTAGTTTTTAGGACAATTCCTGATTATTTGCTTATCACTCATGATTATTTCCATCCTCTGTTTTAAAGGTATTAGTTTGGTGTCAACTCTCATCAAAACTAAAAATCCCTAAAGTTTCCTTTATTTCACGTATTTTCTTTCAGAGGATGTTTTTGGATGGTTATGGGATTCTATTTCATGCCTATTTCTGTCACAGTGATTTGAAAATCACCTTGGTTACCATTTCTGACTGTTTAAACCTTTTACCTACTTTAAATTTTCAAACCTCCTCAAATCTGTTGAATTTGCCATTAACACATTCTTGTTGAAAATTGGGTTTTATTAAGCGATATATATTTAAATAGGGCCTTGTTAGAGCCTAAACTAACCCTCATAAAAACTAGCCGGAACATATGGCGGCTTATCCGGACCGAGGCAAACTCTCCATATAATATTAGTCTTGACCTTGAATTTTTAGCCCCTTGTAGATGTACAGCACCAACTCGTCTTTTGAATTACGTGTTCTATACAAGTTTTGAAGTAGTGTTTAAAAAAGCATGGTTAAAAAATTATTATCGCAATGTTAAAAAAAAAGGCCGTAGATTCTCGTGTATCTTTATTTTTATTAGGAGGTCGTCGAAAACCGCAAAAGTGCCAGTGATTCCATATCGGCTGCATAGTAGTATAGTAGTATTTACTACCAACATTTCTTCTATAAAAAATTGAAGTCTATGAACCCTCGTTTTCCCCAGTGATTCCATAGAGGCTTTAAAGTAGTATTTATTACTAAAATTTTCTTCAAAAAAATATTGAACAGTCCACGAACCCTCACTTTTTTACAGTGATTCCATACAGGTTGCAAAGTAGTATTTACTACTGAAATTTTCTACTAGAAAATATTGAACAGTCCATGAACACTAATTTTTTCACAGTGATTTCATACAGATTGCAAAGTAGTATTTATAACCAAAATTTTCTTCAAGATATATTGAACAGTCTATTAACACTCACTTTTTCTCAGTCATTCCGTACATGTTGCAAAGTAATATTTATTGCCACAATTTTTATCTAAAAAATATCACACTCTCCATGAACACTCATTTTTTCACAGTGATTCCATACAGGTTGCAAAGTAATATTTATTACCAAAAATTTCTACTTAGAAATATTGAACAATCCAGGAACACACACTTTTTATAGTGATTCCATACAGGTTGCATAGTAATATTTATTACCCAATTTTTTTTCTAAAAAATATTGAACAGTCCATGAACACCCATTTTTTCCCAGCGATTCCATACAGGTTGCTTAGTAGTATTTATTACCAAAATTTCTTCTTAAAAATATTGAACAGTCCATGAACACTAACTTTTCACAGTGATTCTATACCGATTGCAAAGTAGTATTTATATCCAAAATTTTCTTCAAAAAATATTGAACAGTCTATGAACATTCACTTTTTCTCATTCAGGCGCTACAAGTGGCAAAGTAATATTTATTACCAAAATTTTTATCTAAACAATAATTACACTGTCCATGAATACTCATGTTCTCACAGTGAATCCATACAGGTTGCAAAGTAGAATTTATTGCCAAAATTATTTCTTAAAAATATTGAACAGACCATAAGCACCTATTTTTTCACAGCGATTCCATACAGGTTGTATAGCAGTATTTATTACCCAATTTTTTCTTAAAAATAAAGAACAGTCCATGAACACCCATTTTTTCACAGCGATTCCATACAGGTTGCTTAGTAGTATTTATTACCAAAATTTCTTCTTAAAAATATTGAACAGTCCATGAACACTAACTTTTTACAGTGATTCTATACAGATTGCAAAGTAGTATTTATATCCAAAATTTTCTTCAAAAAATATTGAACAGTCTATGAACACTCACTTTTTCTCAGTCAGTCCCTACAAGTGACAAAGTAATATTTATTACCAAAATTTTTATCTAAACAATAATTACACTGTCCATGAACACTCATGTTTTCACAGTGATTCCATATAGATTGCAAAGTATTATTTATTGCCAAAAAATTTTCTTTAAAATATTGAACAGTATATAAACACCCATTTTATTCACATCGATTCCATACAGGTTGTATAGTAGTAATTATTGCCCAAATTTTTCTTTAAAATATTGAACAGTCCATGAATATCCATTTTTCACAGAGATTCCATTCAGGTTGCATAGTAGTATTATTTACTATCAAAATTTTTTCTTAAAAATATTCAACAGTCCACGTACACATATCTTTATATTAAATGAAAGAGGACACAAAAAATATTCTCATTCTAGATCCAGTTATAAAATACTACCTTTTTCAAAAACTTGAGCAAAATAGGCTTATTTTTACCCATATTTATAAAAAGGCATGTTTACATTTAGCCCGAAAATAAAATCTTCGTTTCACGCAAAACGCAACATCCTATGTGTCTTTTATAACTTAATTTGCAAAGAAACCATATGTCTTCTTTCTCTCCTGCCACTTCTTTGCACATCTTGCTTACATTTCGAAAGCCATTAAAGACCGGATGAAAATGGATCGCTGCAATTTGTATGTATCTAATAATGAAATTCGAAGGCATTAAGGAACGCATATGACAAAAAATAAATGTTTTTCTTGCTGATGTCAGGATAAAAGAGATTTGCATAGGCTTAGTGTATTCGCTGACTTATCGATAGACACGCAAGCAGGTTTGATAAAAGGGTACTTATTTTAAAAGTGATTTACAAAACTTATCTGATATTGCAGAAAAAATATTATCTTCCGAAATATTATTATTGATTTAAGGGGAAGAGAAAAATTTGGGGATTCAACCCCAAATTTTTTTAGTCTCAAATTTTAAGTCAATATGCAGAATGAGAATAATTAATATTCTTTTTTATTATATTGAAGACTCTTATAATTACAAATAAGAATTTTTTTTGCAGAATAATGCATATTTTCAGAAAATTTTAACAAATTCTAACATCATTCAAAATGCTCTTTGCAAATTATATATCCTTTAAAAACGTAATTTTTTAATATGAGTATAGCATATGTATATAAACATAATTATAGATTCTTTTTTCTTGTATGAATCTAAAGTCTTAAATAAATTTTCATCCTACCTGTTATATGTTTATGCATTTTCCTGTATTTACTTTATTTCATGGTCTATAAATTTGAAAAATATTTCAAGTTTCATTGTAATATAAACAGTTTTATGACAAACACTTTCATTAATTATCCCGAGAAATTTGGAAGAAATCAGAAAAAAAGGAATCCAAAATGAGCATTTTCAAAAATTGTAGCATTTTTGAAAGAAATTTTTGAAAAACATGTCTTACCCTTTTGTGAAACACTTATTTATAAATTCTAAGTGAATGAAGTAAAAAATAACATTAAATTTACTCATGCGGTATATTGAGTAGAATTATTATTTTTTTTTATTTTACTCAATATTCCACATACCACTCAATATATGCAAAATATTGAAAATTTAAAAAAAAAATGATGTTGAAGGTCCCTTATCCCCTTAAAGCATGATAATTAACAAAAAAAATGAAATACCTAATGAAAAATTAAAATTTTTTATTCAGATTTCAAGGATAATGGCTCGATATTGATAAATTTATTTAGTGAAGATATCTAGGTGAGTGATTTACAATCAAGCAAATTAGTTATAACAGCAATCTAAAATCAAAATCTTTGACACAGCATAATCAAATTTTTTGAGATAAATATTTATCAAAGTCTCTATATATTCATTATTAATAATCACTATATATCCATTAATCTCTATATATTCACTAAATTCTCTATACATATTCATTCACTGTTTATATATGAACAAAATATATGATAATTACTCAAACGCCAACAATAATTTTAATTAGAAAGTAATGAATATGCATCAAACGAATTTAGCATTTCGCTAACCAGTTGTTGCATGTTATATAAATGACAACATGATATACAGATGATATGACTCTGTATAATTATATGTTTCTTTCCAGGTGATTAGAGTACATTGAATGCAGATTACATTTAATGATTCGCAAATTAAGACAACGTATAGAATAAGATTAAGGAATATTTCTAATTACGGGACAGACGCTGGCATAGTCTAAACTATTAGCATAAGTATAGGGTAAGCTCGAGAGGTTCCTGAATATCTTATATAGTTTTTAGCAACTTTTATATAAGTCATTTAGCCTTGTCACCTATGAGACAGCCACATCCTTAATTGAATCTATATTTTCAAACTGCTTTTTCGCTAATGAAAACAGCTTTGGAATGTAGTGTTGGTGATGACGCATAGTTCCAACGATGCTTTTTTCTTTTATATCTGCATTCTGCGATTCCAACAGAAAAAAATGCCACGTTTTCAAACGGATTTTTCCCTTCTGAAAATAGCCTTGGAATGTTGTGTTGGGAATGTCGTGTATTTCCGCATTTTGCCATTCCAACAGAAAAAGAATCCACGATGTTCGTATTTATAGAGGAAAACAGCAAAGAAGTTGAAGTTTTTGCTGAAAAGTCACAAATTAACTGTCATCAATTCGCGGATGTCTTGTCTCTCCTGGCCTTTTTTTTACATGCATTTTTATACACACTTTCTCGAAGACATTGCATCCTATTGAAATTGTAACAGAGATTAACAGTGGGCTTCTCTCCAAGAAAACCTGATATAGATTCCGATGGAGCATAGACAGTTGAGGTCTCGGGGTAGCCTAGTTGTAATGCTTCGGTTTTCGGGGCTGATGGTGCTCGGATTAAATCCCGACAAGTTGCGTTAAAAGCCTCCAAGTTTAGGAAGGATATGGGCATATTAATTCCGTAGACTGGAAAATCCCCCCAAGGGCCCACAGAGGGGGGGAGACGGTATCATACCCCCAGATGTCACCCCTACAGGTTATCGGCCAAAATTGAGGTGGCGCCTAGGTAAGATGGACTCCAACCCTTGTGGTGCTATTGTATTACCGGAGCCACACCCCTCATCCAGCAAAGTCTATATGGACCTTGGTTTGGAACTTCCGTCCAGCGGCATTAGAAAGAATGACAACAACAAGCAGTTGACGTTTACGACCGTCCTCGACGAGTATTCTCATGAGGGGGTGAGAAGCCAAAGGGTACTAGTGGCTTAAAAAATAGAGTTAAGTGCGGTTATGGATAGTTAATAATGCAAAGTCAATAATCTATAGTCAATATTCAACGGATATACACTAGAACCATAATATAAGCATAATACAGACGTGAGAGTTTCAGAGAATTTATTAATTTAACTTTAAACCGGTCAACTGAGGGGCTTCTCACCCCCTCACATGAGCTGTCACTGGACCATATTTAAGTCGCTTAATCGAGTCTTTATTCTTTTTTTATTATATCTAGACGTATGAGATGCATCAGTCATATTATTTTAACCCTTCAGCGAGCGCGCCTGTGTACAAAGTGAAACATTTTCATAATTTTGAATGGTTTGTCTTTACATGTAAGGTTTGAATGTTCTAAGCAGTTTCTATTGATAGCTACACCGTTTCTAAAGCAGGTGTGATATTCTGACCCTTTTATTCCTTTCCATTCATTGTTAGTTGTGATTTAACCGTGGTAAACCAGCGATATAACAAAACAATTATACTGGATTACAATACGACAAAAGCAGGAGTTGATGTAGTCGATCAAATTTGTAGCAATTACACGGTATCCCGCATATCACAAAGATGGACTCTCTCATTGTTTTGTTATATTTTTGGACATAATAGGCATCAATTTGCAAATTGTCCTTAGATCCAATAAAACGGACAAATTTGAAATAAGGCGACTGTATCTGTATTCTTTGGCCTTTAATTATAAATATATCTCAGTATTATAAACAATTTATATCTTGTCATAAAACGTAGAATTATTATTTTCAGTTTGAAAAAAAAATTTGCTACAAAATGAATAATAAAGGTTGGTTGAAAGAGACGTTGCACGTTGTGCTGGTGTTCCGCCTGCTCGTGTTCCAAAAATTAGCGCGCCCGCTGAAGGTTTAAGTAATGTAAGTAATTCTGAAAAATATTATGATTTTTAACTTGTTCAAAGTATTCAGGTATACTCTAAAAAAGAGTATAAATTTGTATTTCATTTCCTTTAAAGAATCAAGATTCCGATATCACAGTGACGAAATAATAGATTATTTTTACCGTATGTGTAACAGTCATAAAATAACCAACCCTACTATTATACCTACCCATGAATACCTGATTAATAAAAAACTACAACAGTATGTACCTCCCCAACAAGAAATCACAAAAGCTGGCATAAAGTATACCGAGACAAAATGTCAACTTCAATAAACAAGCACTAATATAACAAGATTGTATGTCCTGTTAGGATCTACCTCCATAAAATGAACACATTTACCTTAAGCAACACACATGACTTTCCGTAATACAAATGCCACTCCATCATGAATTCAGGAGCATGAAATTAATAACTCATCGCAAAATACGTGAGTATGTTTCCCCATTCCACATTCAGAAGTGACACTCATCGTGAAGCACACCATGATAATAAATTATGCCATAAGATGCCTGAAATAAATTCAAGCCAGCCAAACAGAAACAAAAGGAATATGATATTTTCTTTCGCAAAGAATGTACTAAGGTGCAAAATAAAATATCGAAGTGAGCTAACTAGAAGCAAAGTAAAACTATTATTACTTAACAAGTTTTTAATATTCTTAAAAATAACAAAGATATAGAAAATACGCCGTTCTGCAGAAAACTTGATAAGAAGACTATTTACATTACTATCCCTTTAATTAGAACTATATTCAAACCACCTTATCTAAACTGCTTTATCTAATATATTTTACTAATTTTGAAACGCTAATTTTTATTATTTGGTGCTTATGCGTTTTTATTTAACTGTTATTTCATAACATAGAAGTCGAAGAATAACTGTTGGGTACCCCTTAAAGCTCTAAACATTTAGATTAAAAAGTGGTACTCATTGTTAAAAATCTTAATTAGTTTTTTAAGAATAAAAGAGTTTTATGAAAACATTGACAGTCACGTGAAATTGTTAATTTTTATATATAATTGTGCATACTTTCTACTATATTCATACATCACCAATGTTAAAGACAGACACACACACACATATATATATATATATATATATATATATATATATATGTGTGTGTGTGTGTGTTTGTATGAGTCTATGTATTAATCAAAGTATGTATAATTTATCAGTAAAAATCTGAGTTTCCCCGTGTGTAATTCAAACCAGATAAAACGGTACTCAGGTAAAAGTACCCTATTTTTAAGAAAAAGGAATCCCTGAAATATGTTGAGAAAGAACATAAATAACCTCGTTAAACTCGGATAGCGGTCTCCGAATTTTTTTTAAGTGTAAGACCGATCAGCTACCATTTCGAGTTACTTCAAGTTTGCTCAAACATTTGATGGATTTTCTTTGGATAGGATGCCATCTATTCCCGATCTCTTGAAAAATTGAAATTTAAAGTTTGCCAGATATGGTGAGAAATCCCCGGACATCATTAAACACCGGCAGTTAATCGACACAAATCAGTTTAAGTTTCATTATTAATTAATCAGAGCCAAAACACTAAATACTGATAAATTATTCATACATTTTTAACTATATACGCTGAAAACTAAACTCTTTAAGTACAATTTTCTACATTATAACATCTACCTGTTTCCAGTATATACTAATAGTTTGGAAATCCCATTAATCTGTTTTGGGCAACGCTCTTTCGAATCTATTTCCGATCATAAATATGACTTGTTCAGAGTAGCATGGAGCCTGAAATACGATTGGTCTTTCTGGATTCAGGTAACTCACCTTTCAAATAGCACTCCTACATGAAACGAGCTATCGATAGAAACTGCTTCAAGACGGGCGCTACACTCAGATCAGTTTGCCTTTCCGACCTGTGCATGTATGTATAACCAGCTAATCAACTATACCGCTGCTCAGTAAACTGTAGAATTTTATCAACTTAATGCGACAACATTTTACTGTTAATATCAGGGCCCGATTTAGAAAATTCTTGACTGTAGGCACAACTCGGGATGCCCCCCCCCCTTAACACTGATGTAGGTGTAATTTTTCCAAAATTGACACACACACAAAATAATCATGAATCATTGTGAAAGTACCATTTTACCAAGAATTGGCTATTTGAAGCTAGAACATTATCAAATAACAAAAAGAAATACAACATATTAACTTCATCATTAAAAAGCCAATACAATGCAACCAGAAAACCTTATCAATCCCTTATATACACTATAACATACATATGATGAACTGTTCATATAACTATATATATGATGAACCTATCAATAAAATTTGTAAGGATATATAAAATAAAATTGCTATTAAAAAGGGCAAAATTTAAAAAAAAAATTGAATTGGGAATTTTTTCTTTTAAAATAAAAATTTTGGGGGCCCTCCAGCATTCGGGGGCCCCTAGGCCCTGGCCTACTGGGCCTAATGAAAAATCAGGGCCTAGTTAATATTTAGTAACTGACCCAAGGTTTTCTGCAGCGAGAAGATCGCAAAACAATTTAGGATGAAAAAAAAAACTTTAGACAATATTTATTTATTTTCATATTTGACAGCACTAATAGGGCCAATTGTTACGCAATGCGATTTTTTTTATCTGCCAAAGTTATCGATAAAGGAGTTTACGATATGAAAACCTTCATTTTTTAAGTGCCTTTCCTGTTACTGAAAACACACTTTGTTTAATCAGATCAACTTCATTAGTAATAATTATCGTTTTATATTTATTACATTTTATCCTTATATAAACTATATTTGTTAAATTTCGCTTTATTTAACGTCTTTCTTAATACATGTCTTTCAACGCTGCTTTGTCAAATTAGCTTTCGCGCAGCATGTTTATAATCCATCATCAGTATAAATAATTATAATTCTGAATTTGTATCACGTCTTTGCATATTTACATTTCGTGTTTGCACGAACTGTGTATAGCATAATTCTTAGGGGAAAGTAGAAAGAGAATTTTCTAGATAGATACACCATAAAATTAACAGCATATATTGTATTATAGAAGCTAAAACTAATTGGAATATATCATAATATTGCAATATAATGATTAAGTTATATTTTTACTTCGAACCCTATCTTTGAAATTGCTTTAGTTCAACTTTAAAAAATATTACACATAGAATTTACGAAATATTTAATGTAATATGGAGTGTTATTCAAATGTACATGTCAAATCCAGAGAAAAAGGGTGTATCTATGATTGAAGTTGAAATAAATCTTAGTTGAACGAAAAATTATTAAAAACCTAAAGTAAAGAGAGATTTTTTAAAAAATATATAAAAAAAATGTGACCACTAATTTTGCGTATTTTGTACTTATTGCTTTATTTTCTAAATCAAATTACTTTATGGGTATAATACGTTACTTAATTTCCATTTTAAAAACAGACGAAGTTCCTGTATTTATCTGAATTTTAATGCTCAAAATTCTTTTAATATTTGGAAAGTTTTTAAAAGTTGAAAATTTTCCTCGCTTTTACAGTAATCGTTGTTGCTATTATCTGGAGTGCTCTCTAGATATTCCTTTATTTCGAGTTTTAAGTGTCTTTTTAATGCCATAATCCTTAGTATAATACGGTTCCTCTCTTTTAAAAGTAGGTTATGGGGGTCCGGGACACATTTAAAAAAATTTATTTATTGAGTTAAAATTTTGAATATATTTGTGATGGTTAACCATATAATTTGTAAACAAAATCACTTAATAAAACTTAATAAAATTTTTTTAAAAAGTGGGGAAATTTTATATCGTTATAACTTGAAATATTATTTGTCGAATTTCCAAATTTTTTCATTTAATTAAACAGAAGTATATTGGTTTTAATTTGGATTCAATATTTTTAAAAATATAAATTAAAAAAAAATGAAGTTATTTTGATTAAAAATTGGAAAAAAATTATTTTTAAAAAATCATATTTTCAAATGTAAATTTTTTTTTCAAATTTGCTGAATCAAAATTAAAGTAAAATATTTGAAAAATATATGTTCTAAGTTTCAACCATTTATTTTAAACGGTTCTTGACTTTTAAAGACAATTAAAGACAAGAAATGGGAAAAAAAAGCGTCATCCAGAAAAACGCACTTACAGGTTTAAAGAACGATAGGCTACTATTAGAATGTTGAAAAAAATAATAATTTATCCTGTTCTAATTAAGGTAGAAACATGATTTAAACGTTATTTTAAACGTAAAAGAACACGGAATTTTTTAATGCCATAACTGTTTTTTCTAAAATTCAAACAATTTTGTGCCTTGCACCCCCTTATGCAAGGACTAAGCTAGACTGTTCACATGTAAAATCTCTCAACTTCCTCCTAATTTTTCTCACCGATTATTTCAATATTTCCATCATTTCTTCTGCAGTCACTAGCGAAATGCATCCCTGTTGAGTTCGGTGTAGGGGTAATTCATTATATCTGATAACACAAGCAGGGAAACTGCTGTTTCAAAAGAAAACTTTTCCCTTTAACCTATTTTATAGTTCATTAATATCAACAGAATTTATCAAGTCTGACAAAACCCACAGCCTAAACTGGTTGTGTCAGAAAAAACAGCCGTTTGGTCACTCACATTTGAAATACAATGTGTGACTGATAAATAAGGTTGCTGATCACAAATATTACAGTATTATATATTTGCAAACATTAACCTTATTGTCTCTCGAAGTACTCCACGGAAGATGTAATGCCTATCTGACAACGTTCATACAAGTGTATGAAACTCCTGGAATAGTCCTCCTTCGCTACTGCTTTAAGTCCCCTCGTAACAGCACCTTGGATATCAGATATGTTTGCAAATCTCTGTGCCAATTTCAGTCTTGGAAACAGGAAAAAGTCTGACGCCGAAAGATCAGGGGAGTATGAAGTTTGGGACAACTCAGTAATCTGATGCTGGGCGATTGTTTCCCACACATAGCAGTATGAGGCCGTGCATTATCGTGCAAAAGGTACAACTTGCGTTATACCACAGCAGAGAATTGGAGCCGTACATGACGAATATGCACCAAGAGGCGCTTGATAACATGGCAGTAAACATCAGCATTAACTGTTTGTCCTTATGGTACGAATCCTTTATAGGTTAATCCCTGTGTGTCGAAAATGGTGATCAGCATTGTCTTAGCCTTTGATTTTTCTAAACGAATTTTTTTACGATTAATTTGAAACGAAATTTCATATTGACTCTCTCTGTGCTTCATGACACAATGCACTAACAATGTTACATTAGAGCTACTACATGAACAATCACATACAGAGAAATTTTGAATACGGAGGGCAAAATTTGTTTAAGATAGGGAAGAACGCAATGCGCATGTGTCCGCACGTCGGGCTGTTTTTAATTTTAAAATGAGGGGGATGGGGGATCCACCTTACATTTCGGTCTCACCTTGTACGTATAAGAAATTTATGCTGAACTCATGAGTAATAGTTTTAATGTGTCTCCATTTCAGTGTAAAGACAACCCATTTTATCACATAAGGCATACAGCTGTTGCAACAAAACATTAATTTTTTATCTCTTCATAGCAAACAAAATTACGTGTATAGAAAACTTGCTCTGAAAATATCAGTGGTAGATTAAATCTACCACCACGCTCTTCAGTATAAAGTCAAGTCATAACCTAAAAAAACACAGAGTTAAATAACTCTTTTAATGAAAAAAATATTTTTTCTCTCTTCCCAGTTCGGATAAGTAAGTATGAAGTAAATTTTTGCCGAACTCAGGAACAGTTCATATATACTTCCATCTCATATCAGTGTAAACATAGCTCATTATGCCTGATATAGCAGACAGCGAAAAGGTTGTCTCGAAAAAAATAAATTGTACATGTATTTTTGAACTGTAAAGAGTAAAGAAAGTAATGGGAATTTATGCTAGGTCACTGATGTCTAGCTGAATTTATTTTGACAATATTTTTTTAACTGAAGCGTTCCAAGGATTTAGAAACAAATGTTAAACTTTGAAACCCTAGGGAACGAAGGATGTTTAGTTATATATTAGTAATATTTTGTTGCACATTTGTTACATATATTTGTTATTTATATTCGTATAATGACTAAATAAATATAAGAGCATTTACCATATTTTTTCGGACAATAAGACGCACATTTTGACATAAAAACTCTTAGTCTTTTGGACATTTTAGTCCAAAGGAAAAATTAAAATAAAATGCATATTTTATTATATATATATATATATATATATATATATATATATATAACATTTATTAAGTAAGAATTTGATTTATATACCTAACAAAATACAAAATAATCTTTTCCAAAAAATCCTCCCATAAATTTGAGGTGCGTATTATTGTCCTATAAATACGGTATTTGTGTACTTAATTTTTCTTAGCCTAATTTATTATTTTAAATATACATATAATTACCCAGTGAGCTTATAAATTCTGTATTGTCGAAGAAAACTCCAAATAGAGAAATGTTATTGAATCTTCTTATGTCTTAAGTACTTGCACCATGTTGTAAATATACTCTTCAACAGATCCAGCCTTAAGCCAGTTGGACCTACTGGATCCAATCGGCACAAAGAAACATTAAATGAAAAATGTACAGTTGCTTGCTACAAATGACAGAGCTACTGGCTTTTCAAATGTACGCTGCTGGCCACTGTAAATGCAACACCCTGAAGGAAACATGCAAATAACATGAAATTTACAACATGCATTAGCGGAGGTGAGATATGCAAATGATTAGAATTTCAGCGCAGACGCCCATCACGTGCGCCTGTGGCGCCACTTCAAAGCACTATTTAAGGCTTCAAGCGCTATTTAAGACGACTTCAAGTTCGGCAATTGTGTTTTCTTGTGGTTTTTTCAAAAAAACGATCAATTATGCCTCGTCGAAAACAGCGATCATCTGTTGATCAAGTATCCGAGTTCGACAGAGGAAGTATAGTGGCCTACCGAGATTGTGGATTATCTTTCAGGGAAATTAGTAGTCGTGTTGGACGAAACCAAACAACTGTAATGCGGATATGTGATCGTTGGATGCAGGAGGGTACGACGGACCGGCGTGTTCGATCGCATCCACCTCAGCGCACCACTTCACGTGATGACAGGCAAATTGTGCACATGGCAGTGACGGATCGCTCAGTCAAATCACGAACCATAGCACAGCACATGCAGTCTGTAACGCATCATCCAGTGTCTGCGCGTACCATTCGACGCCATTTACGGCAGAGTGGTCTGTCCGCAAGACGTCCATTGCTTTGTCTACCCTTGACGCAGAACCACAGACGTCTCCACCGCCAATGGTGCGATGACAGAAGGATGTGGACGGCAGAATGGAATGAAATTGTCTTTACTGACGAGTCACGCTTCTGTCTGCAACACCACGATGGTCGCATTCGAGTCTGGAGACACCGTGAAGAGAGGATGCTGAACAGCTGCGTTATGCACCGCCACACTGGTCCTGCACCGGGTATTATGGTATGGGGCTTTATTGGATATCACTCTCGTACACCTCTAGTACGCATTGCCGGTACTTTAAACAGCCAGCGCTACATCTACGAGGTGTTGGAGCCAGTTATCCTTCCTTACCTTCAGGGCTTGCCTACAGCCATATTTCAACAGGATAATGCGCGACCACACGTGGCACGCATTGTCCAACGGTTCTTCGTATATCGCCAGATTGAATTGCTTCCCTGGCCGCCTCGCTCTCCGGATCTTTCGCCGATAGAAAACATGTGGCCCATGGTTGCTCTACGATTGACCCAGATTCCATCCCCAGCTGCCACAGCAGATCACCTTTAGCAACGTGTGGAAGCTGCTTGGTCTGCTGTACCACAAGAACTCATCCAAAGTCTCTTTGAATCAATGGCGAGGCGTGTGGCAGTGCTGATCTGCAACTACTCTGGCTACTGATTTTGGCAGGAACCACACTTCACAGAAGTCTATAAATTTAATCATTTGATACTTGGTCAACATGTTATCTACAAAATAAATTTTGTTGTGATATCTCTTGTCTTTCTTGGTGTTGCATTTTGTGTGGCCAGCAGTGTATTTATATATTTAAGGATTTTTAAAAATTCCTGTAACCGTAGGGTCAGGGGACAAAGAAGCTTTTCTATATTACAGTTAATTAAAACATACCTAAGGTCAACAATATTGCAGGAGACTTAACAACCTTGCAATACTGTCTAAAAGGAAATAAGGAAATTAAAATTTGAAGAAATCATAAATGAATTCACGAATAAAAAATCTAGAAAAAATGTTTGTATTTACCGATATTCCTCGACTTACGACCGTGATAGGGACCAAAACATTTGAAATAAGTTTAATTGGTCGTAAATCGAGTTTCAAACAATATATTTTGTACATGTACATACATATATGTTTTACTTTCATGGATATATACGTAATTTAAAATACATTGTATTTAGAAGATCTAAGTTTTACTTCGCCACCACTATTTAGTATGTTAATACAATCCATTGGTTTAGAATTTGCGACAGAAGTTGCAAGTTTTTTTAACCAAATTATCCAAGGTAGTTTAAACGGCTTGCATCTTCTTTTCATTGTATATTGTCTGGTAGCGAGACAGATTTTCCCGAATATGACGATTTCCACTTGGGAACCTTCCTTCATTTGGATCCATTACTTCGAATTGTTGTAGTCCTTTATTAATATAATGAAAAGCTGAAGCTATATCTGAAGCCAATGAAGGTTTACTCGATTTATCGTGTGGATATCGAAACTATTCCATCATACATTTCTATTATTGCGTCTTAAATTTTTGGAGTATTGCAGAATACTGCATCATGTTTTTAATAATAATGTAATGCATATAAGTATGTACTGTACAGTGTACATTCGAAGAACAGTATTTTTTAGAAAGAAAATTTTTTTTAATTTAAAAATTTCGGTCTTAAGTCGAGGAATACCTGTAATTTTCTATGTATATATATATATATATATATATATATATATATATATATATATATATATATATATATATATATATATATATATACATATACAAAAGTTAGAAATAATATATTAAATAACTGTACTCAATTAAAATACCATCAGGCGCTATGCTGCACTACATTAGTATTTCAAATATTTCTATCATTAAAAAAAGTATGAATCAGAAAACTAGTGGAATGCTAATCCAGGGAAACTACATCCAAATCCTGAAACTGAAGTTTCGAATGGCTGGGGGGAGTTGTGACCCCCCTACTCCGGTTAAACTAGTTTTGTGCCGCGGCAACACTCCCGGAAGCCCAAAACCTCAGTGCGACCTAGACTTTCGTCAAATATTATTAAAAAGTAAATCAATAATCAAAACAACATTTAAAACATCAAATCTCATAAAACCCATTTAAACACATTGTGTAAATTTCAACTATTATATTCATGTAAAATTATAACCAACCTACTGTGTTTCTCACATACCTGTATATTGCTACAATGTAAGGATGTTCCTTATTCAAATATCTTTTATACTGTATCCCAATCTCAAATAATTAACATACCGTTACGGTTAAAGAAAACGGTGTTTATATTCGGTTTTACTGATATTTAAAATTTTTTTTATATTAGACATTAAAAAAGACTTAGGGAAACCCATTTGTAAAGCAAAATTTATAAATTGTTTAATTTTAAAATCCATATCTATATTATTAGTATTGAGACGTTTACATCTTGTTAAAAAATTAGTGATTACATTTCTTTTGATGTTTAGGTGTATGCATGTTGTCCATGACATAATACGATTTGGTTTAAAACTATAGTCATCTCGTTTATCATACATTTTTGTAATTATTGAGCCATTGCTTACTATAATACTTAAATCTAAAAATTTCAAAAAACCTTCCTTATTGCACGAAGTTTCAATTAAATTTAAATTACTAGGGTAAAAACTAAAGTCCAATCCTGTGTTATTTACGAAGCATACCAAAATGTCATCAACATACCTAAAAAACTTAACTTCATTTAATAAACTTGTACCTGTTTCGTAATAATGTAAATAGATATCTGCAAGAATTGAAGAGCATCCCCCTCCCATAGGGATCCCATGTATCTGCTTATATATATCTCTTCCATTGTGTAAATAAGTTTCTTTTAAAACAAGTTGTAGCAAAGATTTATATCGGTTATAAGTAATAAACTCTTGTATATCGTATCGTTCATATAGATTTAAAATGATATTATGTAAGTCATCTAAGTTAATTGAGTTAAATAAATCCGAAAAGTCATAACTAGAAATTCCCACAATATCCTCCATGTAACTAATACTTTTTACCACTTCATAACTATTATTAACAATATATGTGCCTTCTTTTTAAATTTTTATCATAACGTTTTTGAGTAATTGTAAAAGACGGTTATTTGCAATAGTAAGATAAGTGGTACAGCCTATTGTTACGGCTCTAAATTTTATAGGTACCTTATGAAACTTGGGGATTAGTACTATGTATGGAAATTTAATTTTATTAATGCCTATTTTGAAACCTATACGTAGATATAACGCGTTTATTTTATTCTTAATTTCGTCAGTGGTTATTTCTATATTCTGATATACTGAATTATCTCTGTAAATATCAATTAATTTATTACAGTAAAAACGTTTACATAATAAAGCATAGTTGCTGGCCATTTTATCGACATAAGTTATAACATAACTATGCCTTAAATTAACGATACTGTTTTTTAAACTGTTTAAAGAAACACTAGGTTCGTGATGATTATATTTTTGTAAATATTTATTAATAGATAATTGAAATAACTTTTTAATGTTAAAAACCCATTCTGCAAAAGTGGTTGTAGGGTGGCTATATTTTATTGCTAATTTTTACACAAAAACATCTATATCTCTGTCAAAAGTATTTACTACTCCGAATCTGGATCCTTCTACACGATAACCAGTGCCCTTATACATTATGGACTTCAACTTCTCATCTTTTACTATTTCGATGGAACCAGTGATGACATGTCCATAATTTTCGTTGTAATAAGGGGATGACGTGCTGCAATCACAAGATTCTGGCATATGTTTATATATATTTTTAGATATTTCGTTATAATTAAAAATCTTTCTACCTATAGGTAGTGAATATTTGAAACACGGGCTAATATACAAATCTTTTATGGGTAATAAACTACTGCAAGAATTAAGGATTTTGGAAAAAGTTATCTTGTCTACAATACTATTGTTATATGTCACAACACAATATTCCTTAGTCAATTTTTGGTATGTTACAAGATCAGACAAATTAAAACCAAGATAAATACTACGTGATTTAATGTTATCTATAAATGCATAAGGGGTAAGCGAGTCCTTTCCAAATCTGGTTAAAAAATCAGAACTATTACACAATTTCCAAAAATTACCCAGCCATTTTCGCTTTACACCATAAACAAAGTTCTTTATCCAGTTAAATGGAATATAGGATAACTGTTCAATCTTTATGCATAAAGTATTTAGTTTTTTCAAAAGATCTTTATATTTTCGGGTACCACCACCACCACCACGTTGTTTCCTTTTTAACGTTTTATTCACTGTCATGCTATTGTATGGATTAACTCCCGGCGAAGACACATTAGAAACATAGCTTGGTCCTATATTTTGGCCGAATAAAAGCGTATTTAGACCGTAAGGGTAAACAGTGTTAAACATTTGTATATGGTAATTTTCCCACCATAATCGCATCTTGTCATTAATAATTAAATCAATTATGGTTAACTTCATGTTGTCGACACCATGTTCCACAAAATGGTTAATTTCTATAGATACTTCGACCTGAGATTGTCGTTTGGCATTATAAACCTGACTTCGATGTAAATTTATCCGTTTATTTAAGGTATTTTTAGTTTGACCTATATATCCCAATCCACATATTTTACATACTATTAGGTAAATGCAATTATAAACCTTGCAAAATTTTTTTAAACTACGAGAATTATCTATTTGTTTTTCATTTGCATTAGGACATGATTTACATCTACCATCTTTACACTTATTATATTTAAAACAATCCATACCATTATAATGACTGTTATAAGTTCCTATCTCTATGTTATATATATTATTACTATATACTTCATTTGAAGAACATACATTACTCTGACAAACACTTACAATTTTTTTGTATCCTCTCCCCGTTGAATTGGTAGGTTTGAAATAACTTGTAATAAGCTTAGGGTAACTGTTTAACGAACGACTGCATACCCTATTAGCAGCCGTCCGAGCAATTGCTGCTGTAGCTTCAATTTTGCCAGTCGCTAAATTCGTAGAGTTGTACATATCCTTCTCTTAATTGGTTTAATTGGTCGTAAATCGAGTTTCAAACAATATATTTTGTACATGTACATACATATATGTTTTACTTTCATGGATATATACGTAATTTAAAATACATTGTATTTAGAAGATCTAAGTTTTACTTCGCCACCACTATTTAGTATGTTAATACAATCCATTGGTTTAGAATTTGCGACAGAAGTTGCAAGTTTTTTTAACCAAATTATCCAAGGTAGTTTAAACGGCTTGCATCTTCTTTTCATTGTATATTGTCTGGTAGCGAGACAGATTTTCCCGAATATGACGATTTCCACTTGGGAACCTTCCTTCATTTGGATCCATTACTTCGAATTGTTGTAGTCCTTTATTAATATAATGAAAAGCTGAAGCTATATCTGAAGCCAATGAAGGTTTACTCGATTTATCGTGTGGATATCGAAACTATTCCATCATACATTTCTATTATTGCGTCTTAAATTTTTGGAGTATTGCAGAATACTGCATCATGTTTTTAATAATAATGTAATGCATATAAGTATGTACTGTACAGTGTACATTCGAGGAACAGTATTTTTTAGAAAGAAAATTTTTTTTAATTTAAAAATTTCGGTCTTAAGTCGAGGAATACCTGTAATTTTCTATGTATATATATATATATATATATATATATATATATATATATATATATATATATATATATATATATATATTTTTTTTTTTTTTTTTATACTTTATATATATATACTTTTAGTGTTTGTTACGTAGATAACAAGAAATAAATATGACCACCTTCATGTTCTCTTATGTGTCACATTAAATTAATACCATTTATTATATATCAGTATTTTGAAAGTCCCAGACAAAAAATTCTGCAATTTAGGCCCTGCAATTCACGGAATGACAGATCATAAGAATTCAAAACAAACCATTTGTCATTTTCAAGTAGAGCTATAAATGTACCAAATCCAATTAGAAATTTTTAATATTTCAAAACAAACATGCAGATTAAGTCCCTTTTTTTTACTATGAATATTTTATGCAGCATTTATTCCACTCGCACGACAAAAAGACATCAATAAAACTCCATGGGGCGCAGACTCGTTCCGTTTTATTTCTTCCTGAGTGTTTGGAAGTTAGTTCTTTGTCAACTTTAATCCGCCACTCCTTTGTTTCTATTCGGCTGGCTTGCATTTGTTTCAGACGGCTTATGAATTATTATCATAGCCACAGGCTGAGTGTCTCTCCTGAAAGTGGAACGTGGAAATATGTCGGACGTATTTTATGATGTGTTATTAATTTTATGCTTCCGAATTCGTAATGGATGGACATTTGGATGCAACGGAAAGTGGCGCTGATTGTTTATGGAAAAGTTCTGTCTGGGCTGAGCGGGGAGGTAATTTCTGAATGGGTGCACTTTCATTTATATCAATATTGGTTAAGTGTGAGGCAGATATTTCGCTGTGTTATTCTTTATTCGGTTCTTTATAAGTTTGGGATGACGAATGAATGGAAAATAGCTCTAGAGAATAAAAAAAATTTATTTGAATTTTTTTATAAATATTTCTTCTGAGGTAATACCAGTTTTAGAATATTTTCTTTAAATCAGATGGTTTGTTCCTGTAATTTTGGCTAACAATAAAGATAGTTTTTAATAACGTTTCCGGCGAGATAATTAATGTCTAGGTTTGTGGAACAAAATATAAGGCTTCCTGTGCACTTCATTTTTTCGGAAAGTTAATTTTTTTGCAGCGTTAATGTTTTGTTTAAAAACCCTAATGGATTCGCTCACCTCATTTTTTACCTATGGAGAAAACTTGTCCAAGGATTGCCGACTTAGATTTAAAGATTTTTTTAAAAAATTGCAATCCATAATAGAGAAAGAAAATTTACACCTCGGAACAATTTTCGTTTTTTGTTTTAAATAAAATAATATTTTTAAATTCAAATTATTCGGGGGAAAATCTGGTATGGTGGATTTTAACGCTCATAAATGCCTTTGGTGGACGAAATTTATAAAAAGAATCATGTTGCTAGGTGCAAAAAAGTACAGGCTATCTGAAAATACCATTTTTATTTGACTATCAACATTTATATAGTTGTAAACAGTAGACAAATCTCCTCCATAGGTTAACATTGAGGTGAGAAAATCCAATTGGGTTAGAACACATCAACCTGGGGCATGGTGGCAAGAGAAGAGGTCTAGTGATCTGAACGTCACTGGTTCGATGCTCGACGCTGACATATCCACCACCGTGTACACTAATGGGGTTGGTGCCCGAAAAATCTGTCGTGGCTTCAATGTCCTTCAAGTTCTCAAATTTACCTCTGGAGGTTCGGGGTCAAGTGATCCGGTCTCGTCACTTGACTTGGTTAAAAATTACGGAACCGGTCCTTTAGCCAAGTCGGACTCCGACCATTGGGGTTCTATTTGAAACCGGAGCCACATAATTCTGCCCAACAGCCTTAGGGACTTGAACTGATATAAAATATCGATCAAGGGGCATCAGAAACAACAACAACAACAACACATCAACTTTAATCATAATTTATTTATCAATTATACCATTAAGACAAAAAGCTTGTTTCCTTATTAACAAAACTATTAACGTACTAAACAATGCCAACACTGTTGACAATAAATTTTACCGTTAATAACATTTCCATCAACTTAGTGTAGTGTGTTAATGTGGAACAAAATACAAGGATATTGTCACATTTTATTTTCCTAAATGCTTAATAAATTTTTTACAGCATCAAACAGCTTTAACTTTAAATTTTATCTTTAAGACAAAAAGTTAGATTCAAATTAATGTTGGTAACGTCATTAACAGATGTTCGAGTTTTTAATAACGTTCCCATCAGCTTACTGGTGTCTCTGCACAAGTGGAATAACATACAAGAATTTTAATGCTTTTCATCTTCCTAAAGTCTTATTAAACGTTTCACGGCATTAAACACCTTTATCTCTCAATTTTATCTTTGATATAAAATGCTATATCTTTAATTAAATAATTCAATATAATATAAATTTATTTCAAACTATTCGAAACACCCTCCAATTTTTTCATGACCCACAGTTTGCACACCACAGAAGTCTACGCATATAAAATAGTTCCGTGACTGACTGACTGACAGATAACGCACAGACCAAACCGCAGGACTTAAAGGGTTGAAATTTTGCATGGCGATACTTATTATAATGTAAAGATGCACTAAGAAAGATTTTTGAAAAAATTTTAGATGTTTTTAAATAAAATTTTTAAGCAGTTTTTGTAACATTCTTTAAAGTTTGCATTTGAAATAATAATCTGAGGGTTATAAAATTTATATCACAAGGCAGGTCATAAAAATTCCTTTAAAAAGAAATCTTCCTTCAATCTTTACCCCCATTTTCTGATTTTTGGTGAATTTTTAAATGTTCATTTTTAGAATTTAATTTATTAAATGCCGATCACGTGGTTTCTTTTCTTTTTGTGATACTTTAAACTAATTTTGCGTCACGTGCATAACAACGAAATAGATTGACAAAAAATATTAAATTACAGTAAAAGATAAAATTTAAACACTAGACTAATTGACATAGAAGTTTTTTAAGAATTTAATTCAAAATAGTATGTTTTATGGATATTAAACAGAGAAATCAGTTGCATACATTGACCGTTGTATTTAATTTGAATGTACTCCGTAGCGAAGCACTGTATTCAGCCAGTATAATATAAAGCTCTCAGATGTGTTACCTGTCTTCGGTGAAAATAGGGACTATCAAACACATCAAGTAAATAACTCAAGTATATAAAGCTCTAAGATATGTATGAATCTGTTAATGTCTTCGGCATATCCGTTTTCTAATAATA
Source organism: Dolomedes plantarius (assembly GCA_907164885.2). NCBI lineage: Eukaryota > Metazoa > Arthropoda > Arachnida > Araneae > Dolomedidae > Dolomedes > Dolomedes plantarius. The sequence goes on along the minus strand of OU015490.1, from coordinate 205,552,966 downwards.
ATGGACACCCACGAAATTCCTCTTTACTGAACTCACTGTTTGCTCTAGAAGTGCATTCAAAACCTCTCCAAAACCCGTTTGATAACAGTTTGATATTATAATAAAGAAATATTTGTTGTCATGAAGAAATCAGCATTAAAGCCTTCAAATTTTATCCATAAAGAATTCGGACTTTTAAATTAAAGGACTTGGAATTATGTCAGCATATTCCCCTGCTTTAACTTCTTGAAAGTTTGAGAAACACCCTTCGTGTAGCGGCGATTATAATTCCTTCTATAATGCCTGATTTAAATACTAGCCAGCTGGAAGAATCGGAGGCAAACGGCTTAAAGCTACCAAAAGATTCTCGAAATACTTGTGAAGAGATAAAATGCAAAGGGATGCAATCATGAAGTATTAAAATGCTTCAGGCATCAGGAATGTTTGAAACAGCAAATAGTTTCTCGAGTTATATTTGCATTTAAAAAGGGTAAATGGTTAGAGGAAATATAAGTTTGTTTTGAAACTTCTAAGGAAGAAAATATTTATATATCCTTATAAATCTTATTAAAACTATTACGACAGTTTATTCACCTTAAAGTATTACGTCACAAACCTTTCTGCGTCAGGATAGTGTAATAATTGGACACCAAACCGTGTGCTATATTAAAAGATCTATGGTTCATCATCACACCCTGATAGTCTTTTATGCTGCTGTTTACTAACCGTATAGGATTTGCTTTCCTCATTGTTGTTGGATGGGGAAAATTTGTCTAACATTAACAGCTACACAAATGCTGATAGTCCAATAAAAATGGTATTTCCAGGTAGCCAGAACTTTCCTGCACTTTGCAACACGATTCGTTTTATAAATTTAATCCACCAAAGGAATTTGTGCCACCGCCATTCTGACCTTGAAACCTCAGGGTTGACATCTGCTGGGATCGTACCCTCTCCCACCCAGTCTGACCTCATAAATGGACTTTCCGGTCTACAGATTTAACGTTCCCAGAGCCGGCCTAGAGACAGAGGTATTTTATCGCGAGTATCGGGATTCGATCCGAGCACACTCAGCACCAAAAAACAGCGCGTTACTACAAGATTACCTCGAACCCCTTCTTGGGAGTCATGGTTATATTAATCTCTCTGTGTATATACAGCAAATCCAGGTCGTTCAGTCAAGATTGTGCCATGGTAGATCTGCTGTTGTTTCCAATCTCCTTGCTTTAGGAAAGCCTACACGAAGTCGAAGGACCTAGGTCCTCAAATCCTAGGTCAATGGTGAAGGGTAGTTAACTTTAAAGCGAGGTAGCACTGGGGCGGAATTCTGAATTGAACTCCAAAAACATTTGTCCCGTAAGTCTGAAACGAGTCAAGTGTCGAGACCGGAACAGTTGACCCCGCACCTCCAGAGGTATTTTCGGAACTTGGAGGACATTCAGCTATGACAGATTTTTTCCGTGCACCAGCCGCCATTAGTGTACACGTCGGTGGTTTGTCAGCAATGGTCATAGAACCAGCGACGTTCAGATCACTAACTCGCTGTCCTTGCCAAGCAGGCCTGTGGTAGATCTTAAATAGGTCTAAGAAAAATTTAAAAAACGTAAGATAGGAAGTGTCATTTCACTAACGCATGTTGTTATGGAAGGTATTGTAAATAGTTTTAATGTGTTATAGGCACTAGATTGTATCATGTTGTCACACCTTGAAACTGTATCCATTGCCTTTTTGTACGGGGCTACAGAAAACGATCACAACTTGATTTTGACTTTCAAAATTGTTCTATTTGAAGACGGCAATCAAAGTTGGAAAAAAAAGAAAGACGGCAATCAAATTTGGCAAAAAAAAGACGGCAATAAATGGTTATCATATTTTTTTCTTTTTTTTCTTTTGGGGATGGTGGTGCTAGCCCCCCCCCCCCCCACCTCTCACTCATCCCCTGGGTTTGACATCGATCTCTAATGTCTAGTGTTCTGACGAGTTTCCGGTGTTTAGAACGCAGCTATTGGTGAATTCTTGATATTTTATGGGTATTATACAGAGTTTGCTTAGCATAAATGAAACATACGACTTATTGAATCTTTTTATTTTGCATATGTTTCTACGGTGAGTGACTTTTCAGTGCTCCATAAATAAAAATACAAACATATAAAATTCGCGGAGTTGCAGTTTTTTACACGGATCGTTCGCATATCATTTTCGGCAGAGATAGTCTGATGAGCCAAAAAAGACCCAGAAATAAAAGCACTGACCGAATAAGGCTTATGCTTATTTCTTTCTTCTGTTACAGTGCATCCTAAAATTGCTTTTGAATCGTAAAAGTTTGCTAACCTTAAAGTGAAAGGAAAATAGTGTCATGTTTATGATCCATGTAAGGAAATGTGACAATAATATTAAAACAAAAGCCACCCTTTAGTGCCACCCTGAAATGTCTCCTTTTAACTCCAACTTTTTAATGTAAGTTTGCTTATTTCATTATTTTTCGCCATCGATTGATATTAATACGTATGTAAATAAATAAATATACACATGTTAGGTTAAAAAATATTAGAACTTAAAACACATCTTAACGTGGTAGTCGTTGGGTGACCAATTGCCAAACCTCAATAATATACACGGTTTCGTATATAAAAACCCATTTATTAAGGCATTACTAACTTAGAGACGAACGACATCTTTCCCAGAGGAGAGATCCCGAAGAGAGTAAATGTTAAAACTCAATAATACATAACTTCATACCCCGAATTCCCGAAGTGGTCCCTTCATGTGGTCTTAATTACCATTTGGTCAACAAATATTTAAATTACGCATTGCTATATATGGTAAATGATCTGTACTCTTGAAACTGCAAGCTGTATATTTTCTAATGGGTCATTTTTTGCTCAGCGCTCGCCTCGGGGTAAATATAAAAATTACGAAAAGTTTAAACGGAGTTAATGAATATTATTAATTTTTCGGTAAAATTAAGTTACGGAGTAAGACATAATTTTTTGGCATATCATACATATTAGTATTACTTTGTATGCATTCACACTGACACTTAGATGTTCAGAGACAGATGTCCCGTAGAAGGTCAGACGAATAGCTCGAGGAATTCAGTTACTCGTAAAAGAGATGCTCCGTTGTAAAGATACAATTATCTAAAATTCTAACAATTAGATATCTTATTTCCATTAAAAAATGTTGGTTACTTACACAGTTACAAAAATCCTCCAACATTTTATTTCAATAAAAGTCACTTTAAAGCGAGTTACGCATCTTTGGTTAAATGATACGGAAATTTTTTTTTACCGTTAATTTATAAGCAAAAAACATCGAACGAAAGTCTTTTTTCAACAGTTTTTGCTTTTAGAATTTGGTATAAATCAAATTCTGTACTTCTTCTATAACACGATTCCATCCCTGATGACATATTCTTTAGCAGATTCTATTGAGTATTCAAAGTATAGTAATTTGCATACTATTACAACATCTTCAGTTCACTGTTCGCGCAGTTGAATACAATTAGTTATTCCCTGCTAGTAATTCCCTAACCAAAAAGTATGTAATTTAATATATCTCTGCTCTCAGTTTACACTTTGAAACATATTATTCTTTCTACTATTACAATTACAATACAATTACCAAAACAAAAACATACTTCCATCTGAGACAGCATTTAAATCACCTAATTAATGATTAAATATTATGAAAGTCACACAAATATTTTTTACATCTCATTATGCGATTTACTGACTTCAAACTAAAGTAACTGCTCTTCTTGTGCTTATAAAGTAGAAACATTTTCGGCATAAACATCAATTTCAGCTTAATTTCACATTCACCACAATTCTTACTTTCCACTCGAGTCAGATTATCTCAGTCAGGTGGTCAACCTGACGTGGGACACCCAGAGTTAACATAGTTCCTCATTTATTGACCCACTCAAGGGATGAAAGGCTGGGTCGACATTGCCTAGTCACAGGATCGAACCCTGGACCTGTGGTGTGACAGCTTGAAGCTTTTAACCACTATGCCACCGGGTGTCACAAACACACACATATATATATATATATATATATATATACTTATATATATATATATATATATATATATATATATATATATATATATATATATATATATATATATATATATATATATATATATATATATATATATATATATATATATATATATATATATATATAAATTACATACACATATGATGTGTGTTTGTGGGAAATTTATTAATTTTTCGTTATTGCATATCTCGAATAAAATATGCCATCCATACAACTTTACGAGGCCATTTCTGAAAGGTCAGTGTTGCAACATTTTCCATACATCACCGGATAGTGTTCAGCATAGGTATCTGACATTTAAATATATATTATTTCAAACTGGATTAGGAGTGACAACCACAGAAAGTATATCCTGACGGTAAAGTAAAAGCTTATGATGCTGAAACGATCTCCGATTCATGTTCTGCAATTCAACATCCGAAATCCTTTCCCTAGCCATGTATATAAGCTGCAGGATCTTGCGGTGCATTTAATTATTCTCATTTACACCATCACTTTCTAGTGACAGCAAGGAGTGAACGTCTGACAGTAGTATCTTTGTTTACCATAAATAATCAGTATTATTCCCTGTTTTGTCGAAACGTCTGTCCGTTGAGAATTCGGACGCGTAAATTTAATGACACGTCGGGAAATGTGTCAAGATACTTTTATATTTTACATCTAAAGAGCCTAAAACATGTGCTAGAATAATAAGAGATAATTCAGACTGTTAGACGTTTAAAACGTTAGGAATAATGCATGTCATTAAAAGCAATAGAGTTCCATGTCTACACAGAGTCTGGAAAATGATAAAATATTCTGAGAGATTTTCAGAAAGGAATGCAAATTCAGAATTTATAAGACGTATATATTTTCTAGGGACAAGAGTACATCTGTTATGATCTTTTTGGAATGATATCGATATACATATCTATGCTTCTTATTTGTAACTCTTTTGTTATTTTCAATATAATTATTCACAATCAATATTATATATATATATATGTGTGTGTGTGTGTGTATATATATATATATATATATATATATATATATATATATATATATATATATATATATATATATATATATATGTATATATATATATATGTATATATATATGTATATATATATATATATATATATATATATATATATATATATATATATATATATATATATATATATATATATATATATATATATATATACATATATATATATATATATATATATATATATATATATATATATATATATATATATATATATATATATATATACCGGGTGCGTCATAAATTCGTGCAAAGTTAAAAAAATCGTAATAAAAGAAGTAATGCTCGGAAAATGTTTCTGTTTGAGCCAACAGGATCAGAGGAACATTAGTTTTTTTTTTCCATGTAAAAAGAAGTTCCCAAAAGCAACAGAAAGAAGGCGCTCTCACGCCATACTGAGACGTGTTTTGCAAATCTGGCTTACAATAAAACACCTAGCTATAAATGGATCTATCATTCGAAGCCGGGAGCATGCTTTCTTCTCCAGATATGGTTAATTTTTTTCTACAATAATGGTGAATCCACAACTGTTGCATTGCGAAAGTTTCGCACGGAGAAAGGACTGAAGGCGCAAAAAAGCCCAATTTCTTTGAATGGGATACTGACTTTAGTACGACGTTTTGCGTAAAGGGAGAGTTTGGAGGATCGTCTACGAAGTGGCAGACCATCCTTGAGCGCGGACCGTGTCCATGTTGTACAAAGTATCATGGGAGATTTGGCAGCCGAGGCGAAAAGTATCAACGAGAAGCATGAAAAAGAGCAGCAGTGCTCGTGAAGCTGGGAGAAGAATGGAGATTCTGGAACTGTCGATTAGACGTTTTTTGAACCGAATGTTGAATTTGTATCAGTACAAAATACAGGCACTTCACCAATTATTACTGATAAATACATATTCAAAACAAAACTTTGCTACATGGGCGCTGTTACAAATGGAACGCAACCTACAATGGTTGCTGAACGTCATGTCAACGGATGAAGTCCACTTTTCACTACATCGTATCTGGGCGACGTCAAACTCTCGTGAGTACCTAAGCTAACCACTGCATTCTCCTCGTGTGACTGTTTGGTGGGGTTTCACCGCGTCTTATGCTGGGTCCTTTATCTTTTAAAGAGCCTTGTCCTGTATCCTGCAGGAAAACCCGTACAGTCCCTGCAGCACGATATCTTACGCTTTTGCGTGACCACCTTAAGCTTACATTGCAGAAAAAACATGCGATACCTGTTGTCACTTTCATGCAGGATGGTGCCCCGCCCCACATTTCACGTGATGTCAAGACGTTCCTGTTGGAATCTTTCACTGAAAGCCGAGTGATATGACGCGGTTGTAAGGTTCAGTGGCCCTCATAATCACCAGACTTGACACCGGCATATTTTTGGTTGTGGGGATATTTCAAGTTTCGTGTGCACCATGGCTCCTCAACCACTTTAGAGAAACTGAAAAAATCCATTCGACAGACAGTCGCTGCCATCGATGGCAACATGCTACACTCTTCTGTAATGGGCGTAGAGACTCCCCTCACTTGCCTATTACCTTGTACTGGTGGTAATGTTAAACAACTGTTGTTAAACAACTAATGTTAAACAACTAAAATAAATACACAGTCTTATGTTATTGTAATCTGTTTGATTTTCTGTTTGTATTTGCCTGATTTGCAAAAAAGTCTCAGTATGACCTGTAAGCGCCCATTTTCGCTTACTTTTTGAAACTTTTTTTTTTTAACATGGGAAAAAATCCAGTGTCCCTCTGATCCTATTGGCGCAAACAGAAAATTTTTCCTAGCATTGCTTCTTTTATTATGAATTTTTGAACTTTGAGCGAATTTATGACGCACCCGGTATATATATATATATATATAATAGGAGATATTTCAAGTAGGGATTTCTGTGAGGGTGTGTTTAGACGGTATCACACACCTGTATAAAGAAATTCAGTTTTGTCACACATGATGTAAGTGAAGAGAGTTCAGGAGGTGTGGGATCGCCGGTGAAAACTGCCCGCATACTCTACGACGCAGAATGACACACTATATATAGAAAGTCGATAATTCTGTATTATCATCAGAATGTCCGTCTGTCAACCCTGTAAAGCTGCACCGAAAGCTATTATTAAGTACAGTTGGTATTATGAAGTAATCAGAACTCTTGGGAGACAGCGATCAGGAAACAACACCAAGGGCCGGATTTTCTTTAGATGTATTACATGCAGTGGTATAACTAACCATTACGTTGAACACCGCAATAACCAGTTCAATACGTGCTAGCAATCCACGGGATGAAAAAATTCAACTTATTATAACATCCAGTCGACAACTTTTCGAATAAAAACGTGCTTTTATTTTAAATTGCTATCTTCGAAGAACTTATGGTTTCACAAAATAATAATATCGTACATGATGATCTCCATAAAACTGCATACCGCAAGGACCATGCCGGTCTAACACAAACTACGAGACACGATTTTGAGCGACCTAACCGGTTCGCTAAAGGTACACTTATGACAAAGATTTCAGCAAAAGAATTTGGCCTCTCCCACAGGGTCGAGCCGAAGCTCGAACCTGGGAGAAACTACAAATTTTGCATGCACTCAGTAAGTCAACAAAAAAAAATCAAGACTGTGAAGTTATCCACTTTTTCAAAACTGGACAGAGCGGTGAAGGAAGTAAGGTTGCCATGCACGAAAACCGCCAAGCGCAGAAGAGGGCCGCCAAAATAATGTTCCAACAACCTTGCGTGCGCACTAGGAAACGGCGAAAAATGCACCAAGCTAAGTACTTAAGTTTCGCCAAGAACTCGTATTGGTCTCGGCATACTTTTGACGTCATCAAACCGCCTTTTTCGAAAAAAAACGACGAGTTTGACCCTGATGCTAGTAGGAACCAAGCCAGGACCCTAAAGCGAGGCTAGCAATTGACAACAAAACCGTTCCCCCAACAGATGTTTAATAATAATAGAACAGGTCCGAGAATCATATTGAACATGGTAACACTGGGTACAAAAGCGATTGACATGTAAACGCCCTACTTTCAAGCGTACACAAGCTGACGTGATACATAAAATACCTTAAGCTGAGTCCAACTAAGAATTGTGAAAAATACAATTATCTTTAAGAAAAACCATTACTGGACCAAAACACACGCAGCGTGGGAATTCCAGGAAAGTCCACACGGTCAAAAAAAAGGGACCATATGTTAATTGAAAAAAAGTAAACTAAATTAAAATTTGGACTAGGATTACTAAAAGTTAATAAAAAGAGGTTAGATTTAATTAATAAAAACTGTAACAAAAAATCGTCGTTAAAATATATGTATGTGTGTGTGTGTGTGTGTATGTGGCAGGCACATGGTAACCATAGGGTAAACTATATGAATAATTAAAATATTTTAACTTAAAAAATTATTATTTAGGTTAAAAATTAGAATTACTGTCAATAACGGTTATTTTAACCTTTCTTATTCTAATGCATATAAACAATTGTTTAAATATCAATATTAAAGATCTCTAAAATACAATGTACACACACTCCAGCAAATCACAATGATCTCGACGACACAGGTAATTGTAAACAAGTTTTACATTAAATATAAGTGCCGTTTACATGTGCCAAAAACCCGGGTCAAAGCAGGGTCGTTTCTTGTTTTTTCCCTAGGATAGGGAAAAATGCAGGGTGGATTTTAGACCCTGCTTCGAACTAGGATAAAACCTGCTAATTACCCTTGATGCATTTCGAAGCAGGAAGCTAGTAGTAAACAAACATGGCGGATTTGAACATGTGCGAATCCATGAAAATGCAGCCAAATGATCGATGGAGGGATCTGGAACCCCTTAACAATCGCATAATTTTCAAGAAAACAGTAGAAAAGTACCTATTTTTTTCCGGAGGATTTCATTTATTTCTTGATCTGACACATCTAGTTTTAAAAAAAACCTATCTCCAATCACATTATAAATAGACTGGTACTGCCAATTGGTATGTAAAATAAGAAATAAAATTTCATTTCAATAAAATTTCAATAACATTTTCATTTAAAGTGTTATGGCAAAATTAATAAATTTAATAAGTATAATCAATAATTAAACTTAACATTAAAATTTATAAATTAATTATTTTTAATCTAGCGATGGAGCCACAGATCGTACGATTATATCTAATATCCGCATTTATCTAATATCCGCATCAATCTTCTAGTTCTTATATTCCTTTTTTCCAATCTATTTCCTAAATTTATTTTTAAAAACAACAGAAAAAATCGTAAACGTTCCATGATTATCAACATCGACTGACATGTGCTGCATTTAAATAATAAATAGACGCAGACGTAATTGTGTTTTAGAAGAGGAGTACCTTCGTCGTGTCGACTTCTCCTGTATCTCCTGTATCTCCTGTAGTATCTCCTGTAAGCAAGATATATGTAATCAAGGTAGGAGTGCTCAGTTGTTAAAATTTTAAGTAATTAATTAAAATATTAAGGTAAGAATAACGCGGGTAAAAGGAAAACAAATTTAACAGTAAAGTTAAATTAAAACAAAAAATTTAATTTTAAGAGAAAAAATATAGAGTTACAAGTTAAGAAAATTTAGAAGAAAAATTAGATATGACTAATGATCCACGGAAAACAAAAAAATATTAATGTTCAGAGGCAAAGAAAAGCAGATATCATAAGAATACAAAAAATATTTTTGTAAGTTTTTCAGTTTTTTGGATTTTTAAAGTTTTATGATTTTTTTTTGTTATTTTTAAAATTTAAGAATACGAGGTCAAAAGAACAGCAATTAAAAAAATAAAAGACCCTCGCCAGGACCATACACTTCGTAATGAGATAAATGCGGAGTTCGAAGGGGGAAAGCTAAAATTAGCAATAGAATGAATTTGGAAAAGCACGACACCCGCTGGGGTTGAACTCACCAAGTAATTTACAAGGAATGATGGTGTACGAGGATCACTTCCGCGAATCATGTGATGGCCTTTACTTCCGGTAAGACGGGTAAAAGCAGGACGAAAATGTTGCCCGTGTAAACGGACTTCAAAGGATTTCCCTGTTAGCCGGCAAATCCCGGGTATTATTGTTGTCCATGTAAATGCAGCTATAGACACAAAAATGGTGGTAATTGTAAATCAGCTGATACTTAATTGCATCATTTTATGTTTAAAAACTTAACCGCATGTTTACAATTACAATTTTTAAGTTTAAAGTAAGATGATGCTGTATGAAGCAGTTGTATCAATCAGTTCTTGAGACACTATCCTTAAATGGTGTAATGATGATGCTTTGCTTTAAGATATTCAGGAACAATATTAAGAATAATATATTGTGATACTATTATACTACAACTCTGAGTTCGTTACTTTGTTCAATACTGCAAAAACAGCTCCCAATTGAAATGTTTCTATACAAGTAATTTGCTCATTAATTCCCTAGATTCAGATTAAAATAAGTTTTGTTAAAGTACGGCCATGGTGTACCAATTTACAGGTATTTCTAATTAAAATACAAAACGTTTTTCCGCTTTAAACCGCCATGCTTATAGTCGATTTAATTTCTCTTGACGGAATATATCTCGACTGCAAACAGAATCTTTTGTTTGTTTCAGAGAAAACCTGCAACCAATTTTGCCATTTAGCCTCGCGAATTAAATGCAAGTTTTAGCCTTTCCTATTACTGAGCAAGCTAAGGAAATTGTTTGAATATTTTTAACACATGACAAACCACCTGTAAACGTTTCTAAAAGCATTCCATCTTGAGTAGAGTGGAGAAACTTCTAGAAATAACATAAAGTTATTCCTTCCGATCCTTTCATTTTAAGATACGCGTATGTGGAGTTTTCAGAAGAATAGCAATTTGTTTTCACCTTTTATTTCATCCTAAAATTGCTTACATGTCATATTTTTATAATTGAGGCGTTGCCGATGAAAAGGAGGTAAGTGCCAAAATTTTCGAAAAGTGTTTTTTCACTGATACAAGGGTTTGTTCCAAGGCTAATGGCGTGTAAAAGGAGGTAAGTGCCTAGCTATTCCGAAAAGTGTTTTTTCACTGATACAAGGGTTTGTTCCAAGGCTAATGGAATAGAAAAGGAGGTAAGTGTCTAGCTAATTCGGTTTAGTTCTGAACTAGGCACTTACCTCCTTTCCCACGCCATTAGCCTTGGAACAAACCATTGTATCAGTGAAAAAATACTTATCGTAAATTTTGGCACTTACCTCCTTTTCATCGGCAACGCCTCAATTGTAGTTTACCAATGAGGGTCATTTATTAATGAAGATATTCGACAAAATCCGCGAGAATCGTTGGTTCATTTAATTGGGGGCACAATATAGGGGAACCGACACCAACCCCTGGTACCACCTTAATTTTGACAGAGTTCCCCATGGGCAACATCTGGGAGGCGCGTACATTCTCCCACCCTCTCTGATTCTCGAAAAAGACTTTCAGGTCTACAGATTAAACGTACCCATATACGGCCTCTACACGAAAGTATTTAATAACATTCGTCGGGATTCGATCTGAGCACCCCCAGTTTAAAGCCCGACAAGCAAACACTACGCATCCTCGGGTCTATGTTTTATAGTTATATGTTACTGATAGTTTTTATTTAATACCTCCCATGTTGAGTCGATTTCTATCATTTGTCAGATGGGGCCCCAATCATCAAAAATATTCGTTCTACGTTTCTATTATATCCCGGTATTCAAAGATTATCTAACAAATTTTACAGCCACTAAGTACCTTAAAAGCTGAGTACCATAAAGACAGTCCCTTGAAAATTTATTTGCCAAAGATAATTATAAAAATGAATAGTTTTAAATGACAAAAGAGGACATTCCGATATAAATAAAATATAAAGAAAGGTTAGACAAAAATTTACTATACGAAAAAGTGGACTAAAACATTTCCAGTAATCTCTTCTAGCGAAACTACTTCGGGTTATTAACGTAGGATTACTTATCATTTCTTACTGCTTTTGTATGTGTATATGTATGTATGTGTTATGTATATATGTATCTATACATATATGTACTATTTATATATATATATATATATATATATATATATATATATATATGTCAAAATGTTAACGCTTTTTGGTACTTTTCTGTTTAACTGTTTACTGCATGTCGAAGCGATACAGACTGGGTTTGGCACGCTGTCAAAATTATAACTCGCGAGGACAGATGAACGGACTGTTTCAGCAGCTGGAATTTTGCTTTCCAAAGGGCCGTTCAGGAGGAACGTAATCCTACGTTAAAAATATCAGAATGATAAAAGAGTGTGGATAAAGAGATCGGGACAAAAAAAGAGAATATGTTCTCTTTAATAAAGATATATTGGAAATCCTACATGTATGGGTATAGACCAGAGGTGGGGAACGCGCGGCCGCATGAGGCCGCATGGGGCCTCCGTGATCTTCTCTTGCGGCCTTCATAAAAGCTAGAACTTGTATTAATTAATATTTAATTTTATAGATTACAACAATTTCCAAATCAATAGAATTAAATAAAGAACGACATGAATGTATGTACAGTGTCGGCCAAAATAAAGTTGACATTTTGAAATTGTTGTCTAAAGTCGCTACAATTGTTTATTTATCCAAGTGAGATTCGTTTACCTTGATTGTATGATACTTTAACTACACTTTATATGTAATTTAATGCTCAGAGTTTCTTAGCAATACTACCAGACATGTTATATGATCTCTACACAAAAACTATTTTCTTACTATTATTGTTGTGACTCAGTCCATCTACGTTAAAACGTATTATTTTTTCTGCAAAAAAAATAATAATAATTAATGATTAATGTTTTAACAAGTTTTTATCCTTATGTGAATACAAAAATATTTTATATTGTAACTTTTTATGTCAAATAATAAATAAATAAAGACTTAATTTATTTTTCTATATAATTCACCAAATTGTTAAAAATATAACTAGCTATAATAATTTCATAAAAGTCGCATTTATAGGTTCATCAACTTATGCGACCTAATTTATTACTACCTAATTTACATGTGACCTCTAATGGTAAAAAGGTTCCCCACATCTGGTATAGACATTTAAACAATAATTTTAAACAAATATTCATTTTGATTAAATATTGAAATTAGCTTGTTTCCCAAATCTTTAAAAACTAAGTGATACTACACAGATCCCCCTTAGTCTTGCAGCTAAGCTATGATGAAATGTTGCAACATAAACGTCAAATATCTATATGGCCTATAAATAATTAGATTAATGTGTTTTCTTTTGTATTAACTTAAGTCCAGATTAACAAAATTCTATTCATCAACAGTATCAGATCATTAGTCGCAATCGACGAAATGAAGTTTGTCAATTTTCATCCTCGATTCGTCCAGATTGGCACAAATGAATCAGAACTCATTCAGCACTGTACTAAATGGGGGGAAAAGATCTCAATGTTTTCCATAAACAATCAGCACCGCTTTTCCGGCGCGTCTATGGTCCAACCATTTAGGAAGAGTAAGGGTAATGACATACCATAAAACAAGTCAACATATTTCCACATTCCACTTCCAGGAGAGGAGGCACTTTGCTTGGGGCAGTAGTAATAATTCATGAGCTAAGTATAAATGCTAGTCAGATAAGTGGAAGGAAAGAGAAGATGTAGAGCAGAAAATTATGAAACATTTGTACGCACTGTGCTCAAGGTTTTTCATACGCATGTGATAATATTTTAAATTATCTCAAAACTAACGTAATGATGTACAAAGGAATATCCTCTTATAAATGTGTTACTAGATTTATCTGAATGTTGATAAACTTGTGTAACAATTGGAACTATTCATGAAAATTGGGAAAACTTAAAGCTTAACTCAGTTGTAGAATACTTTCTTAAACTTAAAAATACATTAATGAATTTATTTATATATATATATATATATATATATATATATATATATACAGAGGCTGTTCACACATTTTTAGACGATGAATATTGTATTCACAAAACAAAATTACATAAAATTCTTGTGTTTTAAATGTTCTATTTGACTTCCCTTATTCTGAACTATCTTTCGACACCGCAATTTCCAGGATAATAATGCCTTTTGGAGTGTCAGAACAGGTATTCTATCCCATTCCTCCTGAACGGCTTTCCAGAGTCCTGTAAGGGTTTTGGGACGAAGTTTGGATAATGCAGATTTTAAAAGTCCGAAAGCACAAAAATCCATAGGTGATAAATCGGGAGATTTAGTAGGGATATCAGTGAAGGGTATGGCCTTGATACCAGTTTTTTGTTCCATTTCTTTTAGGAAATTTACAGTGGATTTTGATGTGTGACTGCTAGCTTTGTCCTGATGGAGTCTCACAGATTGATGGCACTCTGGGTAAAGCGATGCTATTTCATTCAGAAAAATCGGCGATAAAATATGTTCCTGATAGTATTTGGAGTTAATCTTGACATTTTCCCCCCTCTCTTTATTTTTAACTTGCCATTATAAGAAAAACCAGCAACAATCATGAATCCCTTAGAAAAACTTTCTTTTGATTCTTTGAACCATGTACTTAAATTTTTTTCTCCCCTTTTATGATAATAAATGGCTCTTTTTTTGTTGGAATCATTTAAATGCACCCATTATTCATCTATTGTGACAATTGTTTTCCATTTTTCTTTGGATAAGTGTTTCTCATATAGAATTCTGCAGCGTGTCCTGCGTTCAGCGATATGATTTGGAAGAAGACGATGCACATTGCGTTTTTTCGCTTTCTTAAGATTTAAATCAACGTTTATCATTTTGTTTACAGTGGACACCGAGAATTTTAATGATTTTCCAACTGTCCTTTGACTAGGGGGATTTTCTTTTAAAATTAAACAACGTACCTTTGCAATAGTCGAAAATGTCCGTTTTTTCCTTGGATACTTGTTTGGAATTTTTGTCCCACTTGAGGCTACCATTTGACGTTTTTTTTTCCTTTCTTGTTGACGATATTACCTATCGACGCTTTAGATATCACAAAACCATGAGTCTCACATCTTTTTTGGATAACGGAGTATGCATATTTCTCTTCGGAAAGAGCATAAATGTAGCCTTCGAACCACTGCTTTGTTAAAAACGCCATTTTTAATAAAAACAAAACTTTGAAGCCGCAGACGTTAATTTTGACTTTTAAAAATATAGTACAATTGCAATAATTTTTTTGCAGCAAACGATTTTTTATTACCCCTTACCAAAATCGTCTAAAAAATCTGCGAACAACCTCTGTATAATGTGTTGCGGATTATCCATGCAGAACAAAATCTGAAATATTTATCCAAAAAAGTACCAACATTGTTTATTAAAAAATGCTTTCAAATGTTTCCGATATACAGTTATAAGAAAAAGATTTTCAAAATAATAGTTTTCTATTTATTCAGAAGATTTATATTTGATAAAATATGTGATAATATGCTAAAATAATATTTCTTTTATCGGAATCATTAGCTAGGAAAGGCCTGATGTGAAATGACCTATGTAGCTATTTTAATAGAAAATTTAAAAGAATTTGAGGAGGTTGATGAAGAAAACATTCTGGAGTGATTAGGAAGTGACTTACGTGACACAGGTTTCGAATATATTAGTGACCCTGGTATCATAAATTCTGTTACGATTCAACTTCAGGAAGAAGTTGGAAGAGACTGAAGAAGAGAAAAGGAGTGAAGAAGAGAAAGAGAGTTAAGAAGAGCCTGGTGATCTGATTAAACAAAGTACACTTCTACCGTGAGTTGACACTTTGCCATATTTTATGAGTTAATGGAATTATGTAATGATATCATGAATACAGTTATATCACTGCTGGGAATAAAATTGTAGTGATATCATAAACATACCAAAGATTCGGTAAAACAATAAAAATTACTGATTACACACATAAAATAAATTAATAAAATAGAAAGTGTAGTGTAGTATTGCGTTTTGAAAATACAATTAAATTTAATATAAATCGGACTATCCAAGTTTTTCGATTATTCGTACTACTACTCTCCCCCCCCCCCCACGATTAACCCGAATAATCGACACTACACTGTATATATAAGATGTACATATTTGGTATAAAATAAAAATAATATTTTATTTAATTGTATAGAATTCTTATTCAATTAATGCATTCACTTACTTTTGCTATTACCATTTCATTGCTGTTTGTTTAAAATACATTTTTCCTTCTAAACGAAAAATAATGAATAGAACATTTCCTACATTCCACCGGAATGGGCTAAATTATGCTCGATCACAAACACGGAAAATGAAAATTGCTAAGAAAAGATATAAGATTCCGATACTGTTTTGAATTTGTATTTCCTAGCCATTGCATCTATAATTCATTTATCTGCAGTGAGATAACTTATCACCCTGATTGAAACTGACAGTAAATTTTTTTGTGTACTTCTTGAGTTTCAGCCTGAGATTTGACTCAATACTTATCAAAGCTTGTAAAACGTCATTCAAGATCTGACAGAAAAAAGGTACTAAATTTTCTAAATAATATATCGTGCCATCTGTTGATAATCAAACAAATTACAAATATAAATGCAGGAATGAGCTGAATTCATCTTCAACAAATCAGCTGAGGAAACTTTCTATAAGTTTATAAACAAAGCTTTATGAACAAAAAAGAGGAGGTGAAACCATAAAATGTATATTTTCGTCTGTATTTTCTTGTTGGGTAGGGCAATGGTGCGTTCTCTTAGGGCAATGGTGCGCAAACTTTTCCGACTGCGATCCATTTTCTTTAAATGAAAAATCACGCGACCATAATAAAAATTTATTGCCAAATATATATTTTTTTTACGAAAATGTTAACAAAATAATATATATATATATACACATATATATATATATATATATATATATATATATATATATATATATATATATATATATATATATATATATATATATATATATATATATGTGTGTGTGTGTGTAATGGCACGGGCGCGGGCCGACGAAGGAAGGGCTGAGTGGCATAATTTGGAATAATGGTTCATCATGTCGCCCGGCCGTGCATCACATATGTTTAATTTTCTTTCCCGCTTTTCATCTCACCCTCGGACACATAGAACACCACAACGTTAATTTAACTACATCCTTTATTTTTAAGATACACAATACAACTTCTCGGGGCAACTTACAAATGAAAAAAGCGCACAGGTTTCTGTTCAGGCGGTTTATATAAACTTCGTCATGTGATCAGGATAGCGATTAGGGATTTGCTGTTGTCGATAAGTCACATGTGGTTTTATGTAATCTGCGCAGAGCTTATCTAAAATATTGGGGGCCGCCGCGAATGTTTGAAAAAGGAAGCCATTTAATATTTTCTCTCGAGGTTATTAGAACTTAGAATCAAAAACGAAATTTAGCTCGTACGCCCAAGGGAATTTAGAATAATGTTAGATTTTAAAATGGTATGGGGTTTTTAATGTTATATATATATATATATATATATATATATATATATATATATATATATATATATATATATATATATATATATATATATATATATATATATATATATATATATATACATATATATATATATAAATATATATATATATAAATATATAAATATATATATATATATATATATATATATATATATATATATATATATATATATATATATATATATATATATATATATATATATACATATATATACATATATATATACATATATATATATATACATATATATATATACATATATATATATATATATATATATTTATATATATATATATATATATATATATATATATATATATATATATATATATATATATATATATATATATATATATATATATATATATATATATATATATATATATATATAGAGAGAGAGAGAGAGAGAGAGAGAGAGAGAGAGATACACTCTCTTCCAAACGTTAAGCACGGAGAGGAGAATGTTAATTTCCGTAAGCCAATCTGAATTAAAGAAGCTGAAATTTGCTGCATAGGTAGAAGGAAGTATGCAAATATGTTAGGAAACAGCCAATCACGGTTTCGCGTCGAGAAATATGCAAAACAGGCAGTCGTATAAGAAGCTGGCATTGTGAAGGGTTATAGGAGTTGCATTTAAATGCTGATGAAAGGTGTTTAGAACATTCGTACGATTTGTGTTCAAGCTAGACGTGTTTCTATGGCTTCCAGAAGACAAATGGAAGATTCTGAGTGCTGTCGGGCTGTCTGACTCATTGCATCAGACAGTCTATCACAGATGTTGCTCTTTTCTTCGGCGTTCATCATTCCGTCATTTCACGATGATGTAAACAATTCCAAATCAGCCAAAAACTTGTTTTGAAAACCTGTAGCTGGTCGTCCAAGGTTAACGACCCCCTCGAAAGATCGATATATTGCTGTTGTAGCCAAGCGGAATCGAAGATCAATCTCCACACGTGTGATATCTATGGTTGCAGCGGCCATTGGTAAGACGATATTTGCCACTATTGTTCGTCGAAGGCTTAACATGAATGGTCTGTACGCCCGGGTACCACGAGTTTGTGTTACTTTATCCTTCCAATCCAGAGGGGCACGATTAAAGTGGTGCCGCCAGCATGTGGATTGGAGTGTGTGTTATTGGGGCAACTATATGTTCACAAATGAGTCCAGATTTGCCCTACAACCCGATGATAAGCATGTAAGGGTCTGTAGGGAACAAGACACACGCAATCGGCAGGAGAACATCTCCGGATATCACGCATTCCGCGGTGGAAGCAGGGATATCGTACCGACCTGCACATCTACAGGCGAGGTTCTGAGAAGGCTGTACAGTATCGAGATGAAGTCGTAGACCTCACTGTGAAACTATAAGCTGCAGAAATAGGTCCTTCTTCCGTTTTAATGGACCAAAATGCCCGTCCCCATAGAGCTGCCATCGTTGACGACTTTCTGGAGAGTGAGGGGATTGCGCGTATGAGTGGCCGGCTTACTCTCCGGACCTAAATCCAATTGAAAATCTTTGGGATGCCCTCGGCCGTGCTGTATGTAGACGTTTCCCACCTCCAGCCATTCAAGGCAGTTAATCAGAGATTTAGAAACTACCCTACAGGAGGAATGGTGATCACTGGACTCTGCGGTAGTTGGTCACCTCGTAACAAGCATGATCACACGCTGTACACTTTGTATGAAGGTGAGGGGTTCTCATATATCCCATTAATGTCAGTTTTTGTTGTTTATTTTGCATTTAAACTTCATTTTTTTAATGACGCAAATATGGCATCATCTTATAATTTATGAAAATTCAATATTTTTTTTATCTCTGTATGTAATTCTTCGTTTTGTTTCACGAATAAACATAGTACACTGCATATATATATATATATATATATATATATATATATATATATATATATATATATATATATATATATATATATATATATATATACAGAGAAATTTTTATTTGATTATTTTTCTTTGTCTACAGTCTCTATAACGTGAATTAACGATAAAAATATCTATTATATCTAGGATGATACATGTTATATATTATGAAAATAATTGATGTAATACCCCCATTGTAAAAAATTAGCCATTTCATATGTCCCAAAATGCACACAAGGCCCTACTGGGATGAACCTCGCCGGCGCTGATAGACCCCAACAGGCGACCACTCTATGCTCGGTTCAGACAAGAAGACCCCACGGCAGGCGCACAGAACAAGCCCCGTACAGCAAGAGGCACAAACAGCCAGCCGCAGAACAGACGGAGGAGAAAAACACAAAAATAATTTAAAAAAACAGTAATTTGGAAGAAAAGAAAGCGCTAACCTGCTCCGGTAGAAGAAACTCACAAAAAGCCAGCCCGACGCAAACAGCGAAAAAGAAGTGGGAGGCGAGAAACACACAAAAAAAGACATGCCCAAAGAACGACGATGTAATTAATGGGGATGTCGTTTTGCCATAAACACTAATGATAAAGAATGGTCATGTGATAAATTGAATTTATGTAATTAATATACGATACATTCAACGAATTCCATTATGCAAGGGACGTAAAAATCAACTACAGTTTTCCATTAAATCTTTCGTAATAAAAGAAAAATTAAAGGTTCAGGATTTATTTTAACATCTATGGTAAAAATTCACAGAGCTTTCCACGGTATAAATTATTACGGGACTTTGCTTGAAACTTTTCTGGAAATGGTATATAAATTAACTGCGAATTCTTAGCGCCAAACCGACCATTAATTTTTGGTTCATTTCCCGGAATTGTTTAGTAGTGTCCTAAATAATCCTTGAAATCAAAGTTAAACTCAGCAAACACCTTAGCCCCATTCCTGATACAGGAATGTTGCGAAACATCTAACCTCCGCTTTCACTTCATCGATGTAATAGTAATTGAAGTCATCCAGAATCACGTCGGCTAATGGGCTAACATAAGACAGTGATCTCATTGTTTACCACAAACAATGAACACTACTCTCCGCTACTTCTGAAATGCCTGTAAGCTCAGCTTTTGAGAGCGAAGTTAATGTCACGTTGAGAATTACATGTCAACACGTTCTGACGTTCCATTTCAATAGGAGAAGAGAGATACGGCTGGTGACGATGATAATGATTTGTTCTCTGTGGAAGATGTTGTAAACAAAATATTAGAAAAGGAGACAAAATGGTTTCGTGTTCACAAAGAAACTTTTCATGGCGCTGAAAGAGATAAAATTAATGTGCTTATGCTTGCAGAATTTCGAAGCACCATATTATCTCTATAAATTTCAAACAGTATAATGTTATATAAAAGAATTCGCTGGGAAATATAAATTTCATTCTCCTTTACATAGAATAGAACTGGCCTAAACGAAGTCAGAAATATAAGTAATTAAGGAAAGGAAATGCGTTAAAATGCAAACTAGTTTTCGGAAACCTGAGTAAGAATATTTGAATTTTTAATGTCACAAATATTATCCATTAAAAATGTTTTCATCATCTTAAAATATTTTTATGTCCATGAATGATACTAATACGAGACAACCCTTGAATACCTCGCTCAAAATTTACAAACTAATTAAAATAGTACGGCGAAATAGTAGTTTATTTTGAGATAATTAGGTTCTTCTATTTTTAAGTATGTTATTCGTAATATCCGAAATTTTATTATTCTTCATTATTTTGAAAAGAAACTTCTTAGAGAAGAACTGAGAAATACTTTTGGGAATTATATGTCTGATTATTTGGTCATTTTAAAAATATTTAAAAAATTTTCTTTCTTTTTCCATGACTTCGAGCAGCATTTCTCGTTCTTTTTCTAACCTTGTACCCCTTGGTAACGTTTTTTCAATGATTGCACCGTGGACCGAATATCATACAGATGAATGATCCCAAAATTTTTATACCACCTGAGAAGTTTGTAGGGCCGTGGCGTACCACGGGTTATGTTATATCTTTTTGGCTTATACAGAGGATGTTCACACATTTTTTAGACGATGTATATTGTAATCACAAAACTAAATTACATAAAATTCTTGTGTTTTAAATGTTCTATTTGACATCCCTTATTCTGAACTATCTTTCGGCACCGCAATTTCCAGGATAATAATGCCTTTTGAAGTGTCAGAAGAGGTATTCTATCCCATTCCTCCTGAACAGCTTTCCAGAGTCCTGTAAGGGTTTTGGGACGACGTTTGGATAATGCAGATTTTAAAAGTCCGAAAGCACAAAAATCCATAGGTGATACATTGGGAGATTTAGTAGGGATATCAGTGAAGGGTATGGCCTTGATACCAGTTTTTTGTTCCATTTCTTTTAGGAAATGTACAGTGTATTTTGATGTCTGACTGCTAGCTTTGTCCTGATGGAGTGTCACAGATTGATGGTACTGTGGGTAAAGCGATGGTATTTCATTCAGAAAAATTGGCGATAAAATATGTTCCTGATAGTATTTGGAGTTAATCTTGACTTTTTTCCACTCTCTTTACTTTTAATTTGTCATTATAAGAAAAACCAGCAACAATCATGAATCCCTTAGAAAAACTTTCTTTCGATTCTTTGAACCATGTACTTAATTTTTTTCTCCCCTTTTATGATAATAAATGGCTCTTTTTTTGTTGCAGTCATTTAAATACACCCATGATTCATCTATTGTGACAATTGTTTTCCATTTTTCTTTGGATAAGTGTTTCTCATATAAAATTCTGCATCGTGTCCAGCGTTCAGCGATATGATTTGGAAGAAGACGATGCCCATTGCGTTTTTTTCGCTATCTTAAGATTTAAATCAACGTTTATCATTTTGTTTACAGTGGACACCGAGCATTTTAATGATTTTGCAACTGTCCTTTGACTAGGGGGATTTTCTTTTAACATTAAACAACGTACCTTTGCAATAGTCGAAGATGTCCGTTTTTTCCTTGGATACTTGTTTGGAATTTTTGTCCCACTTGAGGCTCCAATTTGACGTTCTTTTCCTTTCTTGTTGACGATATTACCTATCGACGCTTTAGATATCACAAAACCATGATTCTCACATCGTTTTGGGATAGCGGTGTATGCATATTTCTCTTCGGAAAGAGCATAAATGTAGCCTTCGAACCACTGCTTTGTTAAAAACACCATTTTGAATAAAAACAAAACTTTCAAGCCGCAGACGATAATTTTGACTCTTAAAAACATAGTACAATTGCAATTTTTTCTTTTGCAGCAAATGATTTTTTATTACCGCTTACCAAAATCGTCTAAAAAATATGCGAACAGCCACTGTAGTACAAAAATGGATTAAAGTAGAAGAAATTGCTTGATATAAACAAAAACTTTATATAGTTAAACTATTTTTGAAAAAAAATCCTTTTTTAGGACTAATGTTATTTTTTGAAATGTTATTTACTTTAACAACCTGATATTTTTCACACTTTACTATTATTATGATCCAAATTTTGTTCCCTAATTATAACCTATGTCAGTGATTCACAACCTTTTTATACTTGAGTACCAGCTGAGAACTTTGTAGGGTCTTGTTATGTTATATCTTTTTGAAGAAGGGGGGGGGTCAAATAAATTATATACACATAAAAATAACTTTACAAACTGTATTTAAGTAGAAATGAAACAAAATACAGACAATAAATCCATAAAACTAGAGAAGGCCGTTTATACGTAATTTTTATTAACAAATTGTAAATATAATTTCCCAACCCTAAAATGTTTACGATCCCTTCTGCGTACCACCTCATATGCTCTAGCTTAACACCAGGTAGGAACCAATGATATAGTTTATTAACCTTTTCCTTATGGGTTGTGGTGTATCCCAAGTATACGGGCCCAAGAATAAATAAAGAAATAAATAAATAGATAAATCCATCTCTCTCTCTCTCTCTCTCTCTCTCTCTCTCTATATATATATATATATATATATATATATATATATATATATATATATATATATGTGTGTGTGTGTGTGTGTGTGCGTGTAACACGGGGACCCTGTCCCGGATGAACGAATCAAAAATAAGTTTGGGTTCCCCATGTCGCATCGAAGATATAAAAATTGAGGTAGTCTTCACCGAGTAATAAACCGCGACACAGAAGATTATCGAACTACATTTTATTTAATAAGAAGCACGGAAATACAGCTTCTCGGGGCAGTTGAGAATGACGAAAAGCTCTACATCTACATGTGCGAGGTCTTTTATAGATGATCTCGTCATGTGATCTTTGTAGTGGTGTCTAATTGGTTAATGCTCAAAAGTGACGTGATAATGCTCAGTAGTGTTTAATTTAGATACCCACGATACACAAGTTGGAAAAGGAATCCATCTTGGGTTTTTTACCCAAGGGAATTTAGAACTTAGAATTGAAAGTGAAATTAGCTCGAACACCCAAGGAAATTTAGAATAATTTAGAATTTAAAAGTGTTATGGGATTTTCAATGTTATATATATATATATATATATATATATATATATATATAACCCCTTTTGTAAGACCGGCCAAGGAGGCGGGTCGGTAAGACATAATTTTTCCGTTCTAAAGAGGGGATCGAAAAAAATGGGCGTCGTAAACGAAAGCTTAAATTAGAATGTAATTTTGTCAATTTAGTAAATGTCATGAAAGTAAAAATAACAGAAAAATCGTTATAAGAATTTTTTATAGCAACCGGTAAAAATGAATAACACATTGTTGGCCGTTACAGAGTAAACTCGATATTTACAAGCAAATGTTGAAGACAATTTAGGGGTTAAATCCATAGATCAACATACGACATTCCTAAAGTAAATATTTATTATATTACCCATGACTTTTGCTATTACCTGAATGAGTTTTAATCAAATCATCACAGATCATCATTTAAACTGTAAATCTCAGACCCCCATATAAAGAAAACAGATTTCAGTAAATAAATTTTCCTTTATTCAAAAATGTCAGTCTCTGCGAATGGTTTGTGTGTATATTGAAATAAAATTATTGTTCAACAGTATTAAAATTACTTACAAGGGGGATTGAAAAGTTCTTTGTTATGTTTTCATAGTTTTTTTTATTACATGGAGATGGTTTTTCCGCCTTTACAAAACATTTTGCTGATTTAAAGCCTTTTAACCTTTTCCTTATGGGGTGGAATAGCATGTATCCCATGAATACGGGCCCACGAATATATATATATATATATATAGCTTTTCGTATGGGGCATTCAGCCCCTAGTAAGTGTTACTCGTAAGACGGTTTTTAATAACGTTTAATAGACAATATTTTACTCGTAAAAGTCCCCTAATAAGGTTTACACATAAAAAATAATATTTGTTATTGGAATGTGATATTAACGTGACCGCCTCCGTTGAAAACATCGATTTTCGACAATTGGTCGATTTTTTTTGTTTGTGTTTCTTATACTTTGAACCTTTCTCTTTCCAAAACTGTTTTTCCTTTTTCTCTACGTGATTTAGAAGAAATTTTATAGCCATTATAAAACATATCGTTTGATTCAAAATCAAATCGGACGGTTCTGTTCCAAGTGTAGAGCTCAAAGTTTATCCCAGGCAGGAGGATGGACGTGAAACGACAATATTATCTCAGAACTCGCAGCATTCTGACCCAATGACATTTCCACTTTTGTTTCCGCATGGTGACCTCGGATGGACATTCAACATGGTGACCAAGAAAGGTAAGAAGTTTTACGGTCATCGAATGGCCTTGCGCCCCATTAAACCTTTCAATCCTCTCTTGAATGCAGGAAGACTGACGCAGCAGTATGTTATAAATTGTTACATCATGGTTGAACGTCAACGTTTGGACTTCATTCGAGATAATCAACGATCGTTGCGTACAGAATGGTTCCAAGGGATAGTTGATTATTTTGACATATTTCCTCTGTTAGAGCTAATAGCGAGATACCTAGGGGTGATTCTCGGGCAATGTAACAGCTTCCATCCATTTACTGTTGTCCCCCTTATGGGAAGGGTTTTTCATCACTGTTGAATTATCAGATTTAAAATTGAATTAAAAATTGAAATTTTAAAATAGAGACTTTAAATGAAGTTTATATGAATAAGAAAGCTTTCAGCTTCCAGATGATGAAAATATTTTCTTTGTAAGATAAAAACTCGAGGAGCATCGATATTACATCCACATATGGGACGATATTTCTTGAAAAACTGTGTCTCATTTTTTGCTGAAGATATTAGTCTATTTTAAAATATTTTTACACAAATGAGCTCTAGTTTGAAAGAGAAATGTCTGTTGTCTTAATATGTCTGTTGTCTTATAGATTGAAAAAAGATCAAAATTCTCCGATTTTTGGTGAGTTATCGTAATCTGAAGATGAAAAAGTCAATATTTTCCCCAAAAACATAGAATTAAAAAAAACTTAAAGTCCGACGAAGCTGAGACATGTCTCACTTTGGTCCCCCATTTTTTTTGCATCCATTGGTATCGCTCTCGCCCCCCAGCGGTTTCGGAAGAGATAGCGTGACAAGCTTTTGACAGCGGTGGCAGAGGGAGTTAGTATTTTTAGAATAGAGAGATATAACCCCCTTAATGGCCGTTTATACAAAGGGAGTATGAAATTTCCTTCTGAAGAGGAAATCGGAAAAATGGGCCCCGTAAACTAAAGGTTAAATTAACGCTTTTTAAATAAAAATGAAATTATTTTGAAGTAAACAAAATTATCTTTTTCAGCTCACAAATCGTAGGAAAGAAATTAGCAATAAGCCCACTATCTTTCGTCTAAACATAATGAATTTCTTTTATGAATATAATTAAAAATACCGTCTGCTTCGAAACCTATGGCATAATAACGATGGATACATTTCCTCGAAAAGTGAGCTTCTAATAATAAAAAGAAATTGTAGTCCACTATAACTAATAATAATTCTGTTTACTTCATATAAAATATAATTAAAGATAACTATAATACATTATTGTGTTTTTTGCATTGATAAATGCAGAATAATGTAGCGCTAGACCGACGATTTCTAATTAACTAATTGTGACATAGTTATATTATGCGTTAACAATTTTCATCGAAGTTTAGATAAAAGCAGATAAAGGAATTCCGAAACTGACGATGAAGAGAACAATTGCTTTCTTTGAGAATTAACATTGCCCTCTGTCAATATGATTCAAAGTAACGTAAAGAAATGCAATGTGATTAAAGATATATGTACTAATAACGTAATTATACATAAGTTATATCTTGCTTTAAAAATTATGAAGTATGCTTACATAAATACATATTTACAAAGTCCTAAATTGGCGATCCAGACAACAAATGCCTCTCAAATTCCTTTGATAATTAACATTACCTTCTGTCGTTATGATTCAAAATAATATAATAAAGTAAAATATGGTAAAATAATATAATAAAGTACATATGTGTGCTGGTAATGTCATTGCTTAAAAGTTATAATTTGCATTAAAATCTCTGACGGGAATTTAGATAAATGCAAATTCTTGAAGCCCGAAACTGACGCTCCAGAAAACAACTACCTTTCAACTTTCTTTGATAATTATCCTCACGCTCAGTAAGCATGGTCCAAAATAGCACAACAGACTTAAATAAGGCTATACATATTTGTATTCATGATATAATTATACATTAGTTATACTTTATTTTTTAAATTCTGACGAAAGTTTTCATAAATGCAGATTAAGGAAACTTGAAACTGACGGTCGTGAGAAAAATATCCTTTCAAATTCCTTACCTTATTAAAACGTAAACATTTAGAAAACTCCCAATTCAACAAATTAAATCAAAAGAAAAACATATACGTAACAATATAAATCGAATCACGATTTTATATTGTACTAGTTGTTTGACCAGCATTGCCCGGGTATTTGGGACGTCTCAGTTTATCTAGGTCATTTTGGACATTTTATTTTTCAACCCTTTTCAACCCCTGTGCCAATTGGGCTAAACCCGGACTTAAAGGCATCGGGAGTGTCCCCATTCATCTCAGCGATCCCGAAAACTATGAACTCGACACTAATCTCGTTTTTTTTATGTCTTCTCCTTCCCTCCCCCCTCCACCCCTAGGAATGCACTAAATTTGGGCTTAAGTGCATTTGGTACTGTCACCAATCAGCTCAGCAACCCCGAAAACTATAGATTCGTAACTGCTCCCGGTAATATTTGGCATGTTATTTCCCCGCCTCCTTCTCAGCCCTCATATCGATGGTGGATAAACTTGCACTTAAAAGGCATCGGAAGTGTTGCTATTCATCTCAGTGACTCCGAAAACTATGGATTTGACAATAATATCAGTCATTTTCGATTACTTTTATCGTTCACTCTCTCTTCCCACCTCCACCCTTGCAGGTGGTAGGGGTGTCTTATCCCCACAGTATTTTTTTCTAGATTATAAGTCATATGTGTACCAAGTTCGGTTGGAATTTCTTCAGGTGTTCCAGACTTATGCTGGAACATGCAAGCATGCATATATATATATATATATATATATATATATCTATATATATATATATATATATATATATATATATATATATATATATATATATATATATATATATATATATATATATATATATATATATATATATATATATAAATGGTGCCCGATATAAAGGGCTTAGTTAAAAAAATGGTTTTTAGATATTTGATAATATTTATAAAATATGAAAAAAATATTTTGTCTTGTATAAAAAGCTTAAGTCTATCAATTTTGTATACAAAAGTAAATTTATCCGTACAAAAGACTCAATACGAAATTATTGTTCTGCGATTAGTATAAAAGCCAATAAATGTATATATATATATATATATATATATATATATATATATATATATATATATATATATATATATATATATATATTGCATTGAAATACAATAATTACTTACTAACTTTTACACTATCAGCGTGCTCTCAATGTAAAAAAAATTCTGATTTTAAAAAATGGGTATTATGCAAAATAAGAACATCCAGATTCTTAAAATCGAGAATAAAAATTAAGGCTGACAGCCAATTTCGAAATTTTAAAAATTTATCATTCCTGAGACAATGGAGCATTAAGGTAGATTATCTACATATGCACAAATTGGAGCTTTTATAGGGCACAAAGGAGATATTTAATATATGCAGTAAAATGAAGCTGTTCATCCAGTGAATAATCATAGGACGGAAGCTTAGGTAAAAGCTTAATAATGTAGGTCTTATTAAAAAATTCCTCAGAGCAATCAACTTTCAACTTACATCAGTAATCGTACCGCAGCGTCTATTCTGTCAACGGAACAAGCTAAAACCTGGCGGCAGATACCCGCATTGATAGAATTGTAATCTCTCATTAAATTCCCAAATCTCCACCTTTAAATGCAGGAAGAGTGATTATCACGAACACAATACGCCTCGCTTTCAAGTTCCGTCAAAATTGCCATTCATTAAGAACTTGGAAACATAAATTTAATGACACGTCATGAAGTGTCAACATATTTCTGCGTGCCTCTTCTCGAAAGGAGAGACGCGTAGTCTGCAGCCACGGCCATCAATAATTCTATGAGCTGATTTAAATCAATGACTGTCATCCAAATGAAAACAGACGGAGGAATTTATTGTAGTCAGAAATTAGGAACGGCCTTGGGGGCGACTTAAAGTGCAGTTTATTTTCCTCTCTGTCGTGAGACGAATATGGGTTCCAATAAATAATTTTGAATCGATTTATTGTGGTTATAAGAGATAAATTATAATTAATTTTGTGATATGTCTAAATCTGAGGTAAGGTATGAATAAATTTAAATTTTACGAGAAAGTCCTGAAAATTCTCTTACTGAATGTCATCATACTCCACTAAGTTTTCCATTATAGGAATAATGTATTGAAGCAACGGCATTCAGGCAAATTGATTCAATAGATTCGAGAAATCTTAGTTTCAACTCGTTACAAGCTAGTTAATGCAATGGGTGTGTTATTAATTTTTAGCGTATTTATTTTTACATTGATAAAATTCTTGTCAATTTTAAAAATTGTTAAATGATACATAATGGATTACGCATCACTCTCAATTTAGAAGCATTATGACACCAAACGTTTAAAGAACATCCAATTTTATCTGAAGACACATTTTCAGTATATATAGAGTAAGCCAAAAGTTCGTAAAAATTTTAAAAATTCATAAAAAAGGAAGAAATTATGATAAAGAAGTGCGGTTTGCAAGAAATGGCTCACAAGCAAGCCGTATTTTTTAAGCTGCCAAAAAAAATTAAAAATGTTTTAAAAGTTTAAAAAGTTTAAAAAGCCACCGGTAGATGGCGCTGACATGCGAGAGATTTAGCAGAATTACACAAATCAGTCTTGCAATAAAAGACCGTGATACACGAGCATTTGGAGGATCGTCTACGAAGAGGAAGACTCTCGTTGGTTGAGGGCCTCATTACTGCGGTGGAAACTGTTATAGATAATATGGCGGTGGAATCGTCCATAGGAAGTAGCAGTGCTCGCAAAGCTGGGCCAATGAATCTACCAGTGACTTTTTTAATTCTCATTTTGCTGCTAAAAAATCCGACTTCCTTGTGAGCCCTTTCTTGCAAACTGCACTTCTTATCGTAATTTCTTGCCCTTTTATGAAATTTAAAGCTTTTACGAACTTTTGGCTCACTTGGTATTTAGTATTTGCATAGGTCTATTAGATTAGATTGGGACAATAGAGGGTATTTGAAGCCAGCTAGACATGGTGAGAAGCCCAAAAAAATGAAATTAGACAAAAATCAATGCAAATTATCAATGGTTACTTAGATAAGTCAGTGCCTTATCTACAAAAGTAAATTTTGTCCTATCAGTGAGCAAGCAGTTCATCTCTGTGTCTGTTTATTTCTTTCTATGTATTTATTCTCTCTCTTCATATGCACTCCAGACTGGGAATCTTGTCTACTGGGGCCCTGGGGATATAAAGAACTACAGTATTATTATTGCGTAAAGTAGAACGAAACGAAAAGAATCGGACCACTAGTCGTTTTCTGACTCAAATTTTTAATGATAGCTATCAAAAAAAAATTATTGTTGTTAGCTTGGCCAAGCAATACAGATTACCGGTAATTTTGGTTTTATTGATTTTATTCGACACTAACCGGGCTTGGAATAAGACCAATTTCAATAATTTTAAATTTTTCGCACTTCTTTACAAACATTACTAACGTCAAACAGTGTTTTTAAAGAAGAGGCACACTTGGGCAACTTGCTCATTACAGATATAAAATTGTGTTACATGTGAAAAAGTACAATAAAGAATCTTTATCTATTTGTTGCTATAACGTGCTTTAATGTGTGAATACATTAATTTTAAGAAAATTGAAGTTTGCGATACTAAATTCTAAAATTTTATTGCAATCGTACACATGTATGCGAAATGGTAGAACTCATACCAATAAATATTTTCTGGTGAAATATTATGACCCGCGATTAATGTGTGTATCTTTATTTTTTGGATGTATTTTTTCACTGATGAATATCTGTTATTTAATAGCCAGTTTGTTGAACAGATACTACTCCATCCAAACCTAAAAATATAGGAAATATCAGACATTTGCAAAATCATGATGTGGCAAGAGTCGTAGTCTATAAGTGTCGTAGATTATAGAAATTAAAACAGCAAGGGTTAAAAATCTTTAACAAGGGACATATGAGACGGCAACTCCCAGCTGGAACCTGTCGTTTCGCATGTAGTATTATCGCCTGTGAACGATAAATTTCATTTCCCTTTTCCAATCGCTTTTTCTTCGGGACATCACTTTTAACTTGTAAAAAGCTATTTCCTTTACCATTCCCTTTTCTTTATAAAAATTCTGTCTGAGAATTTCCTACATATGTGATGCAATGCGTGCTTCCATGACGGTTTCAATCATATTTCAACTTTAGCAACAACGTGACTGAAACACTTGATGCAAAAAAACGGTATTAAAGGGATAACGTGCGTGTTTACGCTCAGTCTTTTTACAGCAAATAAAGTTTTTGCGCATTCTCTAGCACTTGTAGATGCAGCGATATATGTCATGTTTCTCATGTTTCGAGTCTCTTCAACTTTATTTCTATAGGTTAATTTTTCTGACCATTCTAACGGGCCGAAATTTTTAAATAATAAAAAAAAAATTTCAAAAATACTGTTCTTCGAATGTACAATACATACCTATATGTATTACATTATTATTATAAAACTAGAAGGTAACCCGTCATTTTGACGTCATAATACTAATAATGACGTCATAATGGAAAAAGTATATGGAAGTTAAAAAATATCCCAAATTATCTAACAATATTGCATTTAATCCACACCTTGTAAAAGCAAACCCTTTCATTATTTTTTATTCATTTAGTTCTTCGTGCGATTGGAGTAGTAGACTGCCATCCAACCCGTCATTTTGACGTCATAATACTACTAATGACGTCATAATGGAAAAAGTATATGAAAGTTAAAAAATATCCCGAATTATGTAACAATATTGCATTTAATCCACACCTTGTAAAAGCAAACCCTTTCACTATTTTTTATTTATTTAGTTTTTCATGCGATTGGAGTAGTAGACTGCCATCCAGTTCTTAACGGCTGACTACGCGATATGAATACTTGAGCTACTTGATTCATTCACATTCATGTTTGTTTACTTTCAGAATTCATCGCAAAAGTAAACAGATTTTTAAAAACTGTTAAATATACAGCTAAAAGCATCCAATTTTTTTTAGTTCTGAATGATTTATAGAAAAATTGGCTGAACAAACGTGATTTGATGGAGAAGATATTAGTCTTTAGGTAAGAAAAAATTATGATCCACATCTGAAATTGAAATTAAGCCTAACCGGCTGTTTGTTTACTGAGGGCTTCAATTGAAAGATGAGTACAGCCCGGAAGTGTTATACAGAGAAAACGGCTACAGAGGCTGTTCGCACATTTTTTAGACGATTTTGGTAAGCGGTAATAAAAAATCATTTACTGCAAAAGAAATAATTGCAATTGTACTATGTTTTTAAAAGTCAAAATTATCGTCTACGGCTTGAAAGTTTTGTTTTTATTAAAAATGGCGTTTTTAACAAAGCAGTGGTTCGAAGGCTACATTTATGCTCTTTCCGAAGAGAAATATGCATACTCCGTTATCCAAAAACGATGTGAGAGTCATGGTTTTGTGATATCTAAAGCGTCGATAGATAATATCGTCAACAAGAAAGGAAAAAAAAACGTCAAATTGGAGCCTCAAGTGGGACAAAAATTCCAAACAAGTATCCAAGGAAAAAACGGACATCTTCGATTAATGCAAAGGTACGTTGTTTAATGTTAAAAGAAAATCCCCCTAGGACAGTTGCAAAAATCCCCTTAAAGGACAGTTGCAAAATCATTAAAATGCTCGGTGTCCACTGTAAATAAAATGATAAACGTTGATTTAAATCTTAAGAAAGCGAAAAAACGCAATGAGAATCGTCTTCTTCAAAATCATATCGCTGAACGCAGGACACGCTGCAGAATTCTATATGAGAAACACTTATCCAAAGAAAAATGGAAAACAATTGTCACAATACATGAATCATGGGTGTATTTAAATGATTGCTACAAAAAAAGAACCATTTATTATCATAAAAGGGGAGAAAAAAATTTAAGTACATGGTTCAAAAAATCGAAAGAAAGTTTTTCTAAGGGATTCATGATTGTTGCTGGATTTTCTTATAATTGCAAGTTAAAAATAAAGAGAGTGGAAATAAATGTCAAGATTAACTCCAAATACTATCAGGAACATATTTTATCGCCAATTTTTCTGAATGAAATACCATCGCTTTACCCACAGTGTCATCAATCTGTGAGACTCCATCAGGACAAAGCTAGCAGTCACACATCAAAATCCACTGTAAATTTCCTAAAAGAAATGGAACAAAAAACTGGTATCAAGTCCATACCCTTCACTGATATCCCTACTAAATCTCCCGATGTATCACCTATGGATTTTTGTGCTTTCGGACTTTTAAAATCTGCATTATCCAAACGTAGTCCCAAAACCCTTACAGGACTCTGGAAAGCTGTTCAGGAGGAATGGGATAGAATACCTCTTATGACACTTCAAAAGGCATTATTATCCTGGAAATTGGGGTGTCGAAAGATAATTCAGAATAAGGGATGTCAAATAGAACATTTAAAACACAAGAATTTTATGTAATTTAGTTTTGTGAATACAATATACATCGTCTAAAAATGTGTGAACAGCCTCTGTATTATACATATAATATGATGCAATATTCTACAATACTGAAAAACTTTATGACGCAATAATAAAAATGTATGATGCAATAGTTTCGATATCCACACGGTAAATCAAATAAACCTTTAATGGCTTTAGAAATGGCTTCAGCTTTTCGTTATATTAATAAAGGACTACAACAGTTAGAAGCAGTGGATCCAAATGAAGATAGATTCACAAGTGTAAATCGTCGTATTCAGGAAAATCTGGCTTTCTACCAGATAACATGCACGGAAATAAGACGCAAACTCTTCAAGTTACCTTCGATAACTTTGTTATAAAAACTTACAACATATATTGCAACGTGTCGCAAATTCTGAAACCAATGGATTTTACTAACATAATATGCACAGAGATAGCGGAGTATAAATTATGTCTTCTAAATAAAGTATAATGTATTTTAAATTACGTATGTATGTATGAAAAAACATACGTATGTATGTATATATATATAAAAATTACTTGAAACTCGAATTACGACCAATGTCTCGGTCCCTATCTCGGTCGTAAGTCGAGGAATATCTGTATTTTTTTTTCCAAAAATGTCTCAAAATCTGGGTTTACTCCCTTGCAAGCAAAAATTTAATATCTATTTGTCAGTGTATGCCTTAATTAGTTATGTAAATGTAATTATGCAATATAATTATTCAATTATATATATTATAGAATGTAAAATAATAGAAGCGGAGATCACTTCGATCGAATTGTCATATATTAATAAAGGAATGAATTCATGAAACCTTCCCATAATTTCGATAATTGTTACGTAATATCAAAGACGGATTCAGTAATACCAAATATGGAATCTTATCACACTTAAATGATCCATTTGTCTATTTAACCCCACTCTTCTGATTGCGTATACAGAGCTTTTACAAAAATTAATAGAGTTACAACAAAACACACGCATTCTCTTAAAACTGAAACTCTGAATCAGGGTCTACCCATAGGGGTCCAGGTGGACCCCTTCTGGTCATAAAAGTATAAAAATGGTCTATAGTATTCCAGGGTCCATTGGGGGTCTGTGATAAATTTTTCTGTTTTAAAATTTAATTAATTTTTAGGAGAGTAATTAATAGAAAATATTATACGTTTTAATATGTATAAATATAGATTTGCATAAGGCGGAGTGATCCATGCATCTAAAGACGAATGTCACGGCGCTTTTGTGTGTGCCTCGAATGCCACCGTCGGCTTTTATTTGTGTACCAACACTAGACAGAACTGGGGAAATCTTCTGTACTTTAAACAGCACATGGGTCCTCACATGGTACCTTAAACAGCACATGGATTCAACCATAAGAAGCAGTTTCGTATCGTTTATCTCTTGGCTATGTTTGTGCAATTACAATCTGTGTTTCTTGAATCTCGTTTATATTTGTGAAATTAAGAATGAAAATAGTACAAAAGTAATAAAACATAAACCTAATGAACCACTTTTTCTAATATTTTGTTCATATTATTAGTCAAATTGTTATCATTAAGGGTTTTATGTGCAACTAGTTGAAAACCCGTACTTCGCAATGGAGTACATTCAAATTAAATACAACGGTTAATGTATGCAATTAATGCCAAAAATATGTTTAAATATATTTATAATAAATACAACGATCAATGTATGTAATTGATGTAAAAAAAATGAAAAAATATATTTATAAAAAAATTGAAAGGGATATTTTTATAGACAAAATAATGTAGAAGAAAATATTCAAATTAAATCTAATAGAACATACTAAAGAATATAGGACAGTTAATATAGTACTTTTGAGGAACATATCTTTTAATGTATTTTAATATTTTTTGGATAGTTTCCAATCGTTTGCAAAAATTAGCAAGAAAAAAAAATTTTTTTTTGTCTATTTCGTTGCTATGAACGTGACGATAAAGTAATTTAAAGTACCAGAAAGAGAAATCACATGATCAGCATTTCATAAATTAATTCAAAATTAAATTCTAAAATTTAATCTTTAAAAATTCACCAAAAATCAGAAAAGGGAGGTAAAGATTTGAAAAAGATTTAGTTTTAAAGGGATTTTTATGATCTTTCTCATGATATAAATTTTATAACCCTCAAATTATTATTTTAAATGCAAACTTAAAAAAAGTTACTGAAACAACTTAAAAATTTAATTTAAAAAAATCTAAGAAGAAATTTTCATAAATCTTTCTTAGTGCATCCCTACACTATAAGATGAATCGCCATGCAAAATTTCAGCCCTTTAGGTCCAGCGGTTTGGTCTGTGCGTTGTATGTCAGTGAATTAGCGAATTATCAGTGAATTAGCGAGGTCAGTGAATTAGCAGTTATGTCAGTGAATTAGCGAGGTGTGCGAGAGTGATATCCAATACCGCCCCATACCATAATACCCGGTGCAGGACCAGTGTGGCGGTGCATAACGCAGCTGTTCAGCATCCTCTCTTCACGGTGTCTCCAGACTCGAATGCGACCATCGTGGTGTTGCAGACAGAAGCTTGACTCGTCAGTAAAGACAATTTCATTCCATTCTGCAGTACACATCCTTCTGACATCGCACCATTGGCGGCGGAGACGTCTGTGGTTCTGCGTCAAGAGTAGACAAAGCAATGGACGTCTTGCGGACAGACCACTCTGCTGTAAACGGCGTCGAATGGTACGCGCAGACACTGAATGATGCGTTACAGACTGCATGTGCTGTGCTATGGTTCGTGATGTGACTGAGCGATCCGTCACTGCCATGCGCACAATTTGCCTGTCATCACGTGAAGTGGTGCGCTGAGGTGGATGCGATCGAATACGTCGGTCCGTCGTACCCTCCTGCATCCAACGATCACATATCCGCATTACAATTGCTTGGTTTCGTCCAACACGACTACCGATTTCCCTGAAAGATAATCCACAATCTCGGTAGGCCACTATCCTTCGTCTGTCGAACTCGGATACTTGATCAAAAGATGATCGCTGTTTTCGACGAGGCATAATTGATCGTTTTTTTAAAAAAACCACAAGAAAAACACAATTGCCGAACTTGAAATCGTCGAAATATCCAAGCCTTAAATAGCGCTTTGAAGTGGCGCCACAGGCGCGCGTGATGTGCGTCTGCTCTGAAATTCTAATCATTTGCATATCTCACCTCCGCTAATGCATGTTGTAAATTTCATGTTATTTGCATGTTTCCTTCAGGGTGTTGCATTTACAGTGGCCAGCAGTGTATATATATATATATATATATAGATAGATTATTAGCATTATAATTATGCTGTATGCTGTATATTATAGAAACAAATGTGAGGGGGTTGATGAAGAAAATCAGCAGGGGTCGTGTAAGGAAAAGTTTGGGAACCCCTGCTCTAAACGATCGTACCAGATACATATCCTCAAATTTGTCGTTCCTGTATACCGGAAGTACATGGATACTTGGATTCCTAATGTATGATTCGGACATTTAGTCTCTGACAAAAAATGGAGAATACAGAATTGCAGTCTTCGAGAGAAAGGTTCTCAGAAGCATCCTTGGTGGTTACAAAGAAAATGGCAGTCTTCGAGAGAAGGGTTCTCAGAAGCATCCTTGGTGGTTACAAAAAAATGGATTCTCAGAAGCATCTTTGGTGGTTACAAAGAAAATGGCGTATGGTGGAGACGTTTTAATTCAGAAATCTATAGATTTTTTAAAGAGCCCGATATTATTAATAGTTTTAAAATAAAAAGAATGAAATGGGCCTCTCATATATTGCTAGAATGGATGGAAAAAATATTCAGTAAAGAAGATTTTTGTTGCAAGGCCCTATACTAGCCGGAAAAGAGGAAGGCCAAAGCTAAGATGGCTCGACTCTGTTGAATGAGATTTTAGAGTGATTGGAGTGAGGAACTGGTAGACCAGGTCTAGAAATAGGTTGTCTTGGAGGAATCTTCAACAGATGGCCCTAGCCCACCCTGGACTGTCATGTCAAATATGATGATGATGATGGATATCTAAAGCATAATTGGTAAAAGATGCAATAGATGAAGCATATCACAGAAATCAACAAACACAAAGATTTTTCAAAAAATAAATTTGGAGATGAATGATATGGAAAAAATTTGGCAGTTAAACGAATTAACTTTAATTTGACTTCAAGTAATATTACTAAATGTGTAGTATCTTATTTGAAAGTTTTCTTATTACTTTTAATTTTAAAAAGGTGGGTTTTTTATTACACTCTAGGATTTTTTTAATGCAGTCTGAGTTTATTAATTTTTTCTTGCGGGGAGCCCTGGTCTTAACCCATCGTTGGCTTCACAATGGCGAATTACAAGGGCGCTGGCTTTCGGTAACAGAGCCTGTGTTTTCGAATCCCACGATTGGCATGGATGTTTGTAGCCGTTCGGAATGAGCTTTAAGCTGCAAGTCCCGGTATATTTAGCTCTCGTGTAGAAAAAAATTACCATAGTGCTCCAAACTAAACCAAACCAACCTTAACTAGTTGCAGAGTTGTATACTGTGATGGCCCATGGCAGTTGATAAACGCCGTTACTAATATTGAGCAAAGTTGATTTGACACCTGTGAATCAATCTAGCGAGATATAAACATTGATTTCTAAACTATTGTAATTGTATGACTAAGAAGAAACATATAATGACATCCGTTGAATGTTAGAAGAGTTGTTTATTATCAAACGGATCAACGGATAGAGATGAGCAAGAATTTTGCTAAATATGACAAAGATTCATCCTAAGATTTAGCTTTCATGTTACCTGTTAGAATTAAATATTATTAAAGCTTAATAAAATATTAATAATTAAAAAATAACTAGAAAGACTAATGGGCACATAAATGCAACAAATACTTTATGAAATTGAAATGCATTTGCATGAGGATAATTTTTTCCATGTTCTCCTTCAAATTGACAATTTTTATTATGCAATTCGAATTATTATTTAGTATTCACTTCTCTCATTGGCCTTCCTTGTTAAAGAATAATATCACTGGCGGAAGCCAATATTCTTATCTTCGGATTAATGTAGAGGGAAATTCAAAAACAACAGCTGAAATTAATCATCGAAGGCGTGACGACACAAGAGACAAGGTACTTTATTTTCACACACACATAGATAGTTCAAACCATCAGAACAGCATAGCAATGCTATTCTTAGCACGAAGCTAAAACAGACACAACCATCTTATTCGAATTCAAACTTAATTCTAGAGAAAGACAAAACAGTGCTACGAGTTGCTATTCCATGAATACAAAACTATCAAAATTCTAAATTCATTACGATTACATTGATTGGGCTGACATCTGGGGGCGAAAAAATAAACTATAAATACTTTCAAACAATCACGTAAGTTTGTTATTGCTATCTCACTACTTTCAATATCATAGGCTCCTCTAGAGAAAAAAATAAAAAACCTCGAGAATTTCTGAGGTTTATGGGTTGTCTTAATGTGCATCCTCAAGTAAAATGTGCTGTCTACTCTAGTTACCAGAGTAATTTATTTTAAAATGAAGTGTTTGCAACTGCATTTATGAATTTTGAAATTTAAATTTGAATATCTAAATTTTTGCAAGCATAGATGTTCCATGTAGTTGTAGATAATCTGAAATTTGCATTTTCATAATATTTAAGGTAATATATTAAAACCAAAAGGTAATCGGGAAATTTAATGTCTGAAATTTGTCATTAAATGCTCTTTGTCCATTCTGTATTTTATAAGAAGAAATATCTATTATATCACAGTACATCAGGTAATCGAAAAACAGAGAAAGCTTGTATCAAATACCTAGAACAGAACTTGACAATCTCAAGGTCCTTGATATTACGTAAGTAAAAGTTTTATACTACTCAGCATAAGTTTATGCTTTGAATGTGTTCAGCTTAGGTTAAAGCTTTGCTCGACAACGCAACAAACGAAGCACTATAATTCTTGCCTGAACATTGAGGCTGCTATGTTCTAATCCCATTGGATTCGCTCACCCCAATGTTAACCTATGGAGAAAATTTGTCCACGGATTGCGGACTTGGATTCAAAGATTTTTTTTTAAATTGTACTCCGTCATACAGAAAGAAATTTTACATTTGCGTAGATTTTTTGTTTTTTAAAAAAGATGCAATTAATATTTTAAAATTTAAATTATTCGGGGGAAAATCTGGTATAGTGTGTTTTAAATGCTCATAAATTCCATCGGTGGACGAATTTTATAAAATGAATCCTCTAGCGCTTTGCAGAAAAGTTCAGGCTATCTGACATTACAAATTTTATTTGATTATCAGCATTTATGTTAGGAAAGTGCGTCATCCGAAGCATTCTTCCCACTTTTACACGGCCGTGACGTGCGTCTGCAGTAGGGCGTGGCTGGGTTGGCAGTCCACTCTTCGCAAACCGTGTTTGGCAACGGGAAATATGCAGAGTGGATTGGTATAAAAAGCCAACTGTTCTATCGCTGAAGCGGACTGCGGCAGATATCAGGCAGGAAATCGCTTGAGCAGCGATGTCGTTTTAAGTTAGGGCAATGTAAAGTTCTATATGCCGATATTTTATTTTTTTCTGGTGCAGAGCTTATTCCAAGAGAATGTTTTAAAACTTTTATTTTGACTAAAGGGCTTTTATTCCTTTTTTTAATAAGTCTCTTACTGCTCAGAGTCCACTGAAGACAACAATTTATGTACCTGTAAATTGTTGACAAAAATATATTTTAAATAAAAAAATTGGGGGCAGCGCTTAACCCCCCTATAGAGAGATAGCCATTACAATCCCTCAAAATGTCAATCCTAAGGGGGGGGGGTGGAATTCTCGAACCGTCAACTGGACTCCCACCACAAGAGTCTGCAAGAAGAGGAAACGGGATATACTGTTTTTTTCTTAGTACATAGCAGCCTTAAATATGGCAATTTCATATTTTGCGGCAAGCATTATGTTCAGTAGGTAAGCGCTACAAATTTTTGTTCAATTGTTCGTCACCAAAATTTTATCTGCCAAAAGTACAATTTACGTTTTACATTCTCATATAAGATGCATTTTTTATTCAATTCCCAATACAGTTTTAAGTTCTAGCCATGGTTTCGTACTACAAAAGCGTTATTTTTTTTCAATTCCGGTCACGAAGGGAGATTTTTGAACAATTTACAAAACGCCAAAGTACCTTTTTATAGCGCACCTGCCGAACCATTTTTGAAAATGATTTTTTATTCGGGTGAGAGCTATTTTTGAAGACACTTACAGCTTCTTAAAAGTTGTTTTTAGAGAAATCTACAGATTTTTACAGACAGTTTTTTTTCAAAGACCCATAGCTACAGCAATTGTAGAAACTTGTTTAAAGTATCATTATCTTAATCTGTCTAGGTAATATAAATAAAGAGAAATGTGTAAAGGGGAAAAAATGTGCCGAATATTCCTTCGTTTTATTGGTAACTTTGGTGGTTTTCAACTAGCGGATAGCGTAACTATCGTGGTGCATGAAAGATTGTTGTGATGCGTGAATAATATTATATATTGTAAACAATTTACCTTCCAAAATATTGTTAATCCCGATTTTACCATTTTTTTTCTAGAAGCAAAATATAATATTGTGGTATTAACCTTAACAGTAATGTCTAAGATTGATATATGAATATAAAATACAGGGTGCGGCAGAATGAACACCCACATTTTCTAAAGGTCACTAGTAAGGGAGTGGCGGGGTACGGTCACAACAGATTCGGCAGATTTTCTAGTTGTCAGTAGACACCATAAGTTGGTCCGGTGAACATCGCGGTTTCGCCGTCGAGGAGTTCTTTAACCCTTCAGCGGGAGCGCCAATTTTTGGAACACCAGCAGGCGCGCGTTGCACAAAGTGCAACATCTATTTCAATCTGGATTATTCCTTTTGTAATAAACTTTTTTTTTCAAATTGAAAGTAATAATTCTGCGTTTTATGACAAGATATAAAATATTGATAATATTGAGATATAGTTATAATTAAAGGCCAAAGAATGCAGATACAATCGCCTTATTTCAAAACTGTCTGGTTTAATGCATATAAGGACAACTTGCGGATCGATTCCTATTATGTCCAAAAATCCTAAAAAAAGGATGAAATTGTCTATCTTCGTGATATGCGGAATACCGTGTAATAGCTGCACATTTGATTTACTGCATCAACTCATAATTTTGCCGTATTGCAATCCAGTATAATCGCTGGTTTACCACGGTGAAATCACGACTAACAATGAATGGATAAGTATGCAAGGTTCAGAAAATCAGACCTGCATTAGAAAGGGTATAGTTATAAATAAAAACTGCTTAAAACATTAAAACCTTACTTGTAAAAACAAACCATTCAAAATTACGAAAATGTTGTACTTTGTACACGGGAGCGCCCTTCTGAAGGGTTAAAAACAACGATTGTATAATAGGCTGGAACGAAAAAAACTTTTTTTTGAATTTCAATATACTCTAGTTTTCAAAAGTTGCCTTTTAACAAAATAAAGACGGAAATTATATATTAGCGTAATTGGTGCGTATTTTCAGTTGGCGCAAGAAGGGCAAACTTTTGGTTTTTATTAAATTTTTGACAAATTTCGCAATTATTTTGAAATTAAATACACTTGTAGTACAAAAAAGTAGCAAAATATGTAATTTAAACATTCCTTTTAGTCAGGAGACATGCTAAACTGATTATATAATGCGTTTTACTTCATAAAAATAGTACACATAATGGCACTTTAGGACGAGGTACTTAAAAGACACTCGGACATCACGGTGGAACGAAAAAAAATTTTTTCGGAATTTCAATATGCTCTAGTTTTCAAAAGTTGTCATTTAAAATTAAAATTAAGAATGTAAAATATTTTTGCTCTACTAAAATATTTTGAATTGCCGCAAAGGGCATCAAAAGGGATATTTTTTATGAAAAAGTGATTATATTTGTATATTTTGTTAATTTATTTTATAGTATATTAAAATAATGCATATTTTCTGTAAACAAAATATTCCAAATATGATATTTTGACAGAAAACTCACATATTCTAAGTATTTCTAATTTTTAGATGCCATAACAGAACAACTGATTTTGTGGAATTTCGCGATTTTCATCATATTAATTTTACAGTAGCAAATAATACACTTTGGAATGCAAATAATACACTTATAATACACTTTGGAATGAAAGAAAACAATTTTTAATTGACGGACCTTAGTTAAAATAAACAAATCACATTTATTTAGAAAAATATTAATGTAATGTCTATAAAGACAAAACGTTATTTTGAAAAAAATATTCATGCTTTTCAAAAGTCCATAGTAATCACACATGGTTTCCATTACTTATTTCAATGACACATTGAATTGTTTTATTGTTTAAAATTTTGGCTTTATCTTTTGAGAATGTATTTTTGTTTTTATCAATGCATCTCTTGCAGAAGTACGACGAACGGACAAGGATAATCCGGTAACTAATTTTTCCTGGTTTTCTCATGGACAAATCAGAAGAGCACTTTCCAACAGAGATTGTATTATACATTTCTAACAAATATTTTGGGTCCACACTTAAATCATCCTTAATTTCTAGTAATGGAATGTTATTTTCAATAGGTGAAAATTCAGTCACTGGAAGTTCATAGCAGTTTTCTAGTTGTTTACCTATTTCTCCTCCAAATTCATTTGGACCTTTAGTTTTTCCATCTAGAAAACAAAATAGGTGACGTAGGGGCAGTTCATTTAAATTATTGACTTCAACAACATTCCATGTCAGACACAAGTAGTAGAAAGTATTGTTAAATTAGTTACTGGGTCATCTTTGTCCGTTCGTGGTATTTCTGCAAGAGATGCATTGATAAAAAAAAGTACATTCTCAAAAGATAATGCCAAAATTTGAAACAATAAAACAATTCAATGAGTCAGTGAAATAAGTAATGGAAACCATGTGTGATTATTATAGACTTTTGAAAAGCATGAATATTTTTTTCAAAGTAACGTTTTGCCTTTATAGACATTACATTCATATTTTTCTAAATAAATGTGATTTGTTTGTTTTAAACAAGGTCCGTCAATTAAAAATTGTTTTTCTTTCATTCAAATGTCTATTATAAGAATATGCTACTGTAAAATTAATATGATGAAAATCGCGAAATTCCACAAAATCTAGTTGTTCTGTTATGGCATCTAAAAATTAGGAATACTTAGAATATGCAACTTATCTGTCTAAATATCATATTTTGAATATTTTATTTTCAGAAAATATACATTATTTTAATATACTATAAAAGAAATTAACAAAAAATACAAATATAATCACTTTTTCATAAAAATATCCATATTGAAGCCCTTTGCGGCACTTAAAAATATTTTAGTAGAGCAAAATGATTTTATATTCTTAATTTTAATTTTAAAAGACAACTTTTGAAAACTAGAGCATATTGAAATTCCGAAATAAAATTTTATCGTACCACCGTGATGTCCGAGTGTCTTTTAAGTGCTTCGTCCTTAAGTGCCGTTATGTGTACTATTTTTATAAAGTAAAACGTATTATGCAATCAGTTTAGCAGGTCTCCTGACTAAAAGGAATGTTTAAATTACATATTTTGCTACTTTTTTGTACTACAAGTGTATTCAATTTCAAAATAATTGCGAAATTTGTTAAAAATTTAATAAAAACCAAAAGTTTGCTCTTCTTGCGCCAACTGGAAACACGCACCAATTACGCTAATATTTAATTTCCGTCTTTATTTTGTTAAAGGGAAACTTTTGAAAACTAGAGCATATTGAAATTATAAAAAAAGTTTTTTTC
Source organism: Dolomedes plantarius (assembly GCA_907164885.2). Lineage (NCBI taxonomy): Eukaryota > Metazoa > Arthropoda > Arachnida > Araneae > Dolomedidae > Dolomedes > Dolomedes plantarius. The sequence continues at coordinate 205,508,520 of OU015490.1, read as the reverse complement.
GTTCCACCCTATTGTATAACCGCGACAGAGAGGGCATTCAGGACGCGCTTCCGACTCCATGCAACTGATGCCGTTCATTTTCGAAAAACAATCCTGCGATGGGGCTTCAGGGAGACCCGTAAGAAAGAAGCTAAAATTTTTATTATTGAGATTAAAGCAACCATTTCTTTTTATAATATTTAAGCCTATATTTATAAGCAAGAATCAATAAAAAATCAATTTTCTATATGGAAATTTATTTTATACTGAAATGTTTATGCTTTTTTTTACACAATTTACATACTTTTTAAAAAATCCACTCCTTTGTCAATTTTCAATTTTTTCCTATAATTTAAATTTTTACAATAATGTCATTGTATATCCTATAAACCTAGGGAAAGATTTTTTTAAATTTGGTTCTTAATTTTTGTAAAAAAAAAAATTACTCACTATATGGTAATTTTTGACAAAAAATTCTCCTTTTTCATGTGTATCAATTTGTAAAAAAAAGTAAGCATTTATACAACAAAACTCTCCCTACTTTTCTTAAACATTCAACCCAGATTTAAAAAAATACTACTGTATGTGCATATTTCTCAAAGCCTTATTTCTTAGAAGTCATACAAAATTGCAAAAACATGATTTTGAGAAAAATGCATCTAAAGTATAAAACACATCAGAAATTAACTAAAAATAACTTACTTTTGGAGCAAACGTTTTTTTTAGTAATTTACAATGTTTGAAGGTTCTTATGATAACAAGAACATATTAAATTAAACATAGAAAAAAAATTTAAGCAGTTCCATATGTGAAGGAAATTCAACGATTTACTAGAATTCGTAAAAAAACACCTTCATAATTTTATTTTAAACAACTAAAAAAATATATTTTGCTATTTATTTTATCTTAAAACACACCACCACCCATAGCAACACCTTCTTTTCCCTCCATATCCATTCCTTTTCGTAAACATAAAAATTTTACCAAAATACTCGAAGAACAAATGATCATCAAAACATTAGCTAAACCAAAACATTCAAATGCAATGGTTCATAAATAGTTACTGTTAAAAGTAATTTACTCAAGTTATCATTCTTCTTGGATTAGTTTCGCAAAAACTGGAATAATATTAATTGTGTCAAAGGTTAGTTCTTGCATGAAACTAAATGTAATCACAACAATTGGCCCTTTAAAAATGGCAGATCGGACATTTAAATCCTTGCGAGCAGTTATAAAATGCTTAATTTGTACATGTTCTAATTGTCCCAAAGACCTGAAATTTTGTACACAAGTTCTAAAATGTGTGCATTATCATTTTCTGAAAAAATAATAAATAATGATTTTTTGACGGATTTTTGGGGAAAATGGGGTTTTCCCTTCAAATGTGAGAGTAAATGGGTCTACATTACCAAGGTAACCAAGCGGGACATCAGAACGCCTGAAAATGTGAGACGATTCCGGGAGTCGCTATTGGTGAGGAAGTTGCCGCCATTCCCCCGGAGATGACCAACAGAGGGAAGGAAAACTTTAGAGAACGGCCTCTGCAGTTCATCGCAAATAAGGGGAGTCACCTGAGTGATGTTATATTCAAAACCTAATGGAAAGATACTAGATTGTTGATTATTTTCGAAAAAATAAAGTTTATTTCTGTAAATATTTTTTTTCGTTTTTTATTGCCCTTTGAAATGTGGTAGTCCACTCTGCTTCAACATGTATTATTGTTAGTGGTACTAAATATCTTTTAATATAAGTACTTCAGGCAGGGGAATGGCATTAGAACATGTAGTAGAAACCCCAACTACTGCTCAGTTTTTTGGGCGGAACTCATAGCTATTGGGGAGGCTTTGAATTATTGTGTAAATGGGGGAGTCAATACAAACACCTGGATTCTGAGTGATAGCCATAGTTCTATTCAGCACCTGGCTGAATGGTGGAAACATGTTGAATGACAGTAAACATTGTCCGGCATTTTGGCTGCTTGAATGCCCACAATAGGATATTTTTTCAATGGGTACCGCCACACGTGGATATTTTCGGTAACTCGGCTGTAGATGAACTGGCCAAGGAGGGCAGCCTTAAGGGTTCTTTTGACGGCGGCTGCCTTTCTTACTCGGAACTTTCTTCTCGGATCAAACTTAAAATCAACTCTTCTTGGAGAAAGGCCCCCGTACATGAGTGGTATAATTGCAGCCGTCCTGGTGCAGCTTTGAATGGCGGAAGCAGTAGCGGAGATCAGACAGGTTTGACCAAGCTCCGCAGCGGTCATCTTCGTGCTCTACGGTTTGTGTTCGGCCTTAAAGAGTTTCCCCTTTGCCCGATGTGCAGTGTGGCTCAGGCCACCCTGCACATAGCCTGACATGTACTGGTTTCCAGAGGAGCCACCTGTAATCCAATCCTGGCACGGTTCTTCATCTTTTGAAAACTCAGAAGTTCATGGACTTGATCTGTTGTTGCGGTCGGTCAAGTGGGATAAGAAACAACAACAACAACAGCAATAATTTATTAAATACACACTTATGAAAAAGTAGTGAATAGGGTGGTACTGCTTCATCACTAAATATATACTTGCCACTTTATATAATAAACAATAATTAACTCACTAATTGTTGCTAAACCACTGGAGAGGGGCAAATTTCGAATATTAGATCTTACCTACCGCGGCTTTATTATCTTGCACTTAAATATTGTACTTCTGTTGCTAGACAAGCGACTGATCTGCATGGCTGGCTATTCTAGTTTCTTATGTAACAAACTAGAATGGCCCGCTCTCTGTACTAGAAATGGCCAAACTAGATTTGCTAAACTAGAATGGCCAAACTAGAATGGACCGCTCCTTACTTAAATTTAATTACGAACTCTGACGTCATTAATTCCTCGAAGAAAGAAATCATAGAGATATAAAATAGTAACACAAATTTTAGAAAAAATAGCTAACCCAAAGAAAATATCAAAAGAACAGGAAGAATGCATTGGTATCCACAAAGTTCACATGGATTTTCTCAAGAAATTGGTATTTTAAATGTTGGATTGCATCTTAATACTGAAACTTTTCACCGGGTAAAGTTTAAATTCCTTGTCTACGACAAAAATAGACGTATTAAATACCCACTATTAATTATCCATAATTTTCTGAGGCAGTTCATAGATTTTTAATTTTATTGGGTAGAATTTATGTTTAAGAAGATATATCAAGTGGCAGCTGTTGAAACTCAAATACTGAGACCAGAGGGCGCTGCGTGCACTCTGACATACGATTGATGTTTTCATGTGAGTAGTTAGAACTTGATCTGCGAACAAGGTGATAAACCACGATGTCCTATTCTATGTTTCTTGTTGTTGTGTTTGTAAATAAAACTTGTATCAAAAGCATAAGTCTGGATTGATTCATTCATCAGGTAAGAAACCTTTAGATATTCATTAAGAACGAATTTAGCGAATGTGAAATAGAAGTTGTATCAACAACCAATTAAACAGCAGTTAAAAATTTTGGAAAGGAAAAAAATTACACCATTAGGCATGAATTGTATTTAATATTTTTTAGAAATATCTAGCCATATAAAAGCAATATTATTCCATAATTGATCTCAGGTGGCTCCAGTGACACTTTAAATTTTGTTGTCATCACCCCAAAAACATCATGATCTTGAGCATTATCCTGGTACCCCATTTCTGGTCACGAATAACAGCATTACGTAAAAATAATCTGTTCTAGTATGTGTTTTGTTTAGTAAATTGAAAGTTATATTGGAGCAAACTGATATTATGTTTCTTCAAAAGGTTCCTTTCTTTTGAATTATAAAAATGGCGGGATCAGTTCGTCAAAGAACTTGTTAGCATGTGATTTTATGTTTAGAACGACTGCTTAATTGTTCACGTTTATTCGTTATCACTAGATTTCTTAACTATAGTAAACTTTCACTGCTTCTTCGTAAGTTTAGCTTATGTCTATTTAAGGTTGCTGTTCTTGCTAATAAACCCCTGGTTGGAGGTTCCATTCACCAGATCCTGAAAGGCTATTGGGCTGAAAGGGGCGGTTCCTGTTTTGAATTAGTACCACAAGGGTTGGAGTCCGACTTGGCTAAATCACCGGACCCGTAATTTTGAACTGAGACAAGTTACGAGACCAGTACACTTCATCCCGCACCCCCAGAGGTAAATTTGAGAACTAGGAGGACATTGCAGCCACGCCCTATTTTACGTGCCCCGGCCACCATTTGTGAACACGGCGGTGGATTTGCGCCGAGCATTGAACCAGGTACGTTCAGATCACTGTCCCGCTGCTCTTGCCAACTGGGCCACTGCACCCATGATTATATTGTTTTTAAACAATATAGGAAACAATAATAACAAATAAGATAATCTTCAAAAATTATTAAAATAATAACATTTTTCCACTGGGAAAAATCATTTCGAGTGTTTCCTTAGTGTATTTTGCATTGTGTTTTATTTACACGAGAAAATTTTAGAAAGTAAATGTAAACTAGCTGGTACCCGTCAAAACATGACGGCTGTATAGTAAATAAATGTACTAATACACAAATTATACTCAACACATCATTGCCAAATGTTGAAAATCTTAATAATGCTCAGAAACAAATTAATGTTTAAGCCGCCTCGTGCTTAGTGAGTATCTAAAGCCAGATTTAAAAATGTCACCGAGCATGCGCGGAAAGCAATTTTTTTTAATTGTAAATTATCACTCATTAAACAGCGCGAAATAAGCAATTTCCATCAGGTTAAATCTTATATTTCACAAACATAATTATCATAAAAATAAAAATGGCAGAGAGAGATCTAGACAGACTCCTCGGCATTGAAACATGTCACTGAGCATGCGCAGAAACAGTGAGTTTCTAAAGCCAGATTGAAACATGCCACTGAACATGCGCAGAAATCAATTTTTAATTGTAAATTATAGCTCATTAATAAAAATTGCAGTTACAAAAACCAAATTTGGCAGATCTACAGGTTACAAACTTTCGTTTAAGACCAAAATGAAGTCAATGGATGCAGTAGTTTTCTCTCACGGACTGCCCAAAATGTCGGCTTAGCAACTTAAATATATAGATTTTCAGCAAAAGTTGCTCTTACAGCAACAGGTTAATTCTGAGATGCTTTTTAAAAAAACACGTATTTTGTACCAAGATAACCTACAGAGGAAAATTTGAGAATTTGGAGCATATTCCAACCCCGACCACCATTAATGAACACGGCGGTGGATAAGCAGCGAAGAACATCGAACTAGGTACGTACAGATCACTGGCCCACGCTCTTGCTAACTGAGCCACCGAGACCCTATTTAAAGGTAAATGAACAAAGAAGGATAAATTTTATTTTATTCTGATTTCTAAAAGATGACTACTATTTCTATAGATAAAATTGTACTCCAGCTTTTAAATTTAAAATTGTGAAATTGAATTTGTAATAGTAGTTAATATGGTTGATCCTAATATATATATATATATATATATATATATATATATATATATATATATTTGTTGTTGTGGTTGATCCTAATGCCCCCTGGCCGGAATGTATCCCAGACCAGGTCCATATAGGCTAGCGGACTGACGGGCGTGGCTCCGGTTTATAATGGCACCACAAGGGTCGAAGTTCGATTTAGCCAGTTGCCACCTAAGTTTTCACCGAGCACCCCCAGAGGTGATTTCTGGGGGGATCGTACCCTCTCCCATCCTCTCTGACCAAATAGAGGGACTTTCCGGTCTACGGATTTAACGTACCCATATCCGGCCTAGACACGGAGGCATTAAATAGCGGTTGTCGGGATTCAATCCGAAAGTCCTGAGCACCAAAAGACGATGCGCTACTACTAGGTTACCCATTGCCATGGGTTTGTGGTATATTACTGAATTATATAAAAGAAATTGAAATATTCTGCATCCATGAAATATCCATATACAACCTGAATACACGTGATTCGCTACGGAGTACATTGAAATTAAATACAACGGTCAATCTATGCCCCCCCCCCACAAAAACAAACAAAAAAAAATATATATATATATTTATAAAAAAATCGTAATGTTTTTTTTTAGACAAAATAATGTCGATGAAAATATTCAAATCAAATACAACGGTCAATGTATGCAATTAATTTGTATGTTTAATATCCATAAAAAATACTAATTTGAACTAAATTCTTAATAAACTTCCATCTCAATTTCTCTAGTGGTTTCATTTTATCTTTTACCGTATTTTATTTTTACCATGTTTTTATTAACTCGCTTTCTTGTTTGTTTGTGCGTTTGTGTGTTTGTCCAGTACAAATCTTGCAATCGATTTTCAACAAACTTGTCGGATACCTAGACATTTGAAACTTTTAGAATAGCTCATAACACGATGACAATACATTCTTTTAATACTTTTAGTCTAAAAAATCCGCAAGGTGGCGCTTCGATCGAATTGAATGCTTGCACTTTTGCGTAACGGTGTTTGATAATTTTGAAAACAGAATACATGCGAATTCAATTTGTTTACAAAAAAGCTGTGCGAAAAATTAAAAAAATTATAAAAATCAAAGTTTATAAAGTCTGTGGATAGTGGAAACGACCAAAAAGTGATTAAAATTAAATAAAAGAAAGTGAAAAAGAATAATTAATTGAAGGTTTGTGCAATTAAAAGAGAATTGTCAAGTTTATATTATTCAACAGAAAATTTAAAAACGTGGTATATAAAAAGTTCTTTTTATCTTGTGATTATTTTTTGTCAATTTATTTCGTTGTCATGCACGTGACGCAAAAATAATTTAAAGTATCACTAAAAGAAAAGAAACAACGTGATCAGCGTTTAATAAATTAAATTCTAAAAATTCATGTTTAAAAATTCACTAAAAATCAGAAAATATAGGTAAAGATTCGGAATTGATTTCATTTTAATGGAATTTTTATGAATTTTCTCTGAAATAAATTTTATAACCCTCAAATTATTATTTTAAATGCAAACTTTTAAAAAGTCACAAAAACAGCTTAAAAATTTAATTAAAAAAAATCTAAGAAAATTTTTTCAAAAATCTTTCTGAGTACCCCCCCCCCCCCCTCCTACACTATAGGAAAAATCGACATGCAAAATTTCAGCCCTTTAGGTCCAGCGGTTTGGTCTGTGAGGTATCTGTCAGTCAGTCAGTTACGGAACTGCTTTATATATTATATAGATCAGCGGTCGGCAACAGGCGGACCGTGGTCCGTATCCGGTCCGCGGAAGGTCGAAACTCGGACCGCCAAATCTTGTTAAATAACTTACCTACCTATTCAATTTAATTAATATTTTTACATAACTAGTTTTAGTAGGTAGATACATAGCTGTTGCTATGCTGTTCTGTGTGGCACAAGAGACTGCGGTGGAGTGTGAGGGAGCGGGTGGCAGGGGACATACTGGCCGGCATGTTTCGACACGTTGTTAGTTATTAGGTAGTTGCGTTGCGATCTTGTGAGGAGCATTCGTTCATTTGTGTTATAATTTGTCGTGTACTAAAACATTTCGTACCTACATCAATATGGATCCTAAAAAGCGAAAAGTTGACAGTGAAAATAGGAAGTTTCTGACTGAGTGGACTGAACAATATTGTTTTATGCTGCCTGATAGGCCTAAACCGGTTCCAGCTTGCCTCATATGCAACAAAACTGTCGCTATTGTTAAAAGTGCCAATTTAAAGCGATACTACGAAACAACCCATCAGCAGTACCACAAAAACTTTCCTCTTGCAGTGTAGCCCGTAAAGAAAAACTCCAAGCATATTTAACTTCATACAAAAAAAAGCCCGGTAGCAACTTCTGACAAAAAAGCACTAGTTCGCTGCATGGGCGAGCAAAAAAATCCCCAGAAGCAGCATTGCGTGTGTGCTGGACGCTTAATAAACACCAGAAGCCATTTTCAGACTCTGAGATAGTAAAAGAATGCATGTTGGAAGTGGCCACAGCACTTTTTGAAGAGATAAAGGATATTGTTGCCGCAATTCAAGGTATTCCATTGTCGGCAAGAAGTAGAAGAAGAACCAAAATTTTAGCTGCTGACAACAAAAGTAGTTTGCTCGAACTTCTGCAGAAGGCACCTTGCTACGCCGTAGCACTTGATGAATCATTTGACATTGTTGATGATGAACACATGTCTATTTTCCTGAGATTTTTTGACATTGAAAGTAAAGCGTCCATGGAAGAATTGCTAGCAATATGGCCGTTTAAAGGTAAGACTGGTGGAGAAGATTTATTCAAGACTTTTGATGAATTCATAACAAAATCAAATATTAGTTATGATAAAATGGCGTCCTTTTCAAGTGACGGAGGCCCAGTGATGACTGGCAAAGAACAAGGATTAGTAAAGAGAATCAGGGATAAGAATGCAGGCCTAATATGTTATCAGTGCATAATTCACCAGACAGTCCTTTGTGGAAAACTTAGTGCTACTCTGAAAGAAGTAATGGACAGCTTGGTCAAGTTGATCAATTTTATGAGGTCTCGTTCTGCTCATCAGCACCGACAGTTCAAGGAGTTTCTTTCTGAATGTGATTCGGTGTATTCTGACTTACTGAAACACAACAATGTTCGTTGGCTAAGTAAAGGTCAATTTTTTAACGTTTCTGGCAAATAAAAGAACAAATAACCTTCTTCTTGCAAAACTTGGATACCCAGGAAACAAGGAATTACTTGGAGTTCATAACAAATAAGCGCATAACAAACGATGCTAGCTGTGGCTTTCCTGAAAGACATTCTGAAATATTTAAATGTGCTCAACACCGAGTTACAAGGAAACGGAAAATTAATATGTGATCTGATACAAAGTGTGTCTGCTTTACGTCGAAAACTGGATATCTAGAAGTCTGAAGAAGACATTGCAGTATTTTTAAGGTTTATATCAGATCTTCGGAAGGAATTTGCTGCAAGATTCCAAGACTTTGCAGAGATAGGGAAGCTATCTCAATTCCTTATATCGCCTTATGAAGTTGCTGCAGCGGCAGAATGGACTAACGTGGCTGCGACGTTTTTCATTCTTTCAGAGCCTTTACTTCAGATGGAGATAATTGACATGCAAGAAGATATTTCCTTGCAAATGCATAAAAAGCGATGCTAGCTGTGGCATCTACTGAAGAATCCACTGAAGAATTTTGGGGTAAGCATGTTTCAGAAAAGTATGAAAATTGCAAAACACTATCTATCAACCTGGTTACTATGTTTGGCTCCACATATGTATGAAAATCATCTTTTTCAAAAATGAATTTTTTGAAGAATAAATATCGTTCGAGATTAACTTACGCCCACCTTGAAGACACTCTTCGCATTAGCTTTTCCCGCGTGAACCAAATTGATAAAAACTGGTTCAAGATCGCAGGTGTAATTTCTCGCATTATTTTTTAAGAATACCTACCTATTGTGTTTTATATAACTACTTAAATGAGTCAAAATAAAAATTTTAAAACTAGTAAGTATTATAAGTTTTTTTTTCTGGACCTCGATAAAAATGTTCAATAGTATCCGAACCCCACTTAAAATTACTTGCCGACCCCTGATATAGATAATGGAAAGATCCAATATATATCTCGCCATTTGCCATAAAGTGGAAATTTTCAGAGGTTCTTCAGGTGACTTTTGACAATATCTGTAACAGTTTGTTTCGTTCAAATTCGCGATGCTTAATATTCAGTAACCATACGTTTGTATATAAACTATTCTGAAATAGAAAATGGTTATAAAATATCTCTTTGCAAGTAGAATAAAGGGCGAGAACAAAATATGACAAAGTGTAAGGATAATGAATGGAAAATCGTAAAACCTTCGCGAGCGAGTGTTATACCGCGATAAATTTCTCCGTTGTCTAGAGGATCAAAAATTTATCTTCCTTTTTCGATTTCATTTAAAACAAAAACCCTTTTCTGGTTGAAAGAAAAGTTTTCCGGAATCGAAAACGCAATAAAATTGTATTTCTAGTTTGAGTGTTATTCAGTGTATATAAAAAAAAGTATTTGAAACTATACAGGAGTATTTCCATTTTATATTTACGAACTAAAATAATCTTTTAACAGTTAAAACTCAGTGGACCAGGCAACTAGTTAAAGGGAAAATATTAAGTGAGTTTCTGAATGATAATTTAGTAGTGGAACATAAGCTTTGGATGTTGTTGTTGTTCTTGTTGTTTCAAATCTCTCCTGGTATAGCCGACGCTATACCAGGTCCATAAGTCCATATATCCTTAGTAGGTGCATTAAAAGGCGACGATTGGTAATACAATCCTCCCTAGATAAATTTAAAATTCAGCCTGCGGAGCCTATTTACCCGTTATATATATATATATATATATATATATATATATATATATATATATATACCGGGTGACCATAATTAAACTGGCAGTGCTCACAGTGTTCTGTAGCGCGATCTATTTGCGAGAATGACGCCACATTTTGTAGGAAGATTAAACAAGACGGGGGACGAAGGATTCCGCTAAAAAATAAATTAGTTCCAAAAGTCACCGCTAGGTGAATATTTGGCGCTGTGTAATAGAAAATAGAGTGTTAACAAATGCAAATTAATACGGAATAAAATTACCTTTTATTATGCACATTTTCTTATTTGGTTCAAGTGCAATATGGCAACACTTTTAAAAAGGCGTAAAATCTACATAAACACCGATAAAGTCTCGTGATCTGCAATATCACGTCCGCTGAGCAGAAGAAGAAGTTCTTTATTCAAATTTTACGTTACATCCATTGGCACAGTGCCAGCTGCTTGGGTTTTAAAAGACAATGTGTTACGTTTCGAATCAATCGGATTGAAAGTTTATGTGCAATGTCTCCTACTTAAGTCGAGCGTGCGTTACTGGTCAAATTCTTTTACCTCAACCAGTGCAACGCGTCAGCCGCTCTTCGTGCTTTTAGAACGCACAAAAAAATGCGTAAAGGTAACGGTCCTGTGTCAGTTAATGGGCTAAAAGCAATGGTTGCGACGTTTGAGAAAACAGGTTCTCTGAAGGTTCAGTCAGGTAGAGGACGAAAACCTGTACCACAGGATACAATCGAAGCAGTTGCCACGGAAATTGTCGACAGAGGACCAGACAATATTGCTGCCACCTCTAGCGCTCGTGGATTAGCTCGGAATATGGATATGCCTTACAGTACGGTATGGAAAATCTTACGAAAGATTATCAACTTCTATCCGTACAAGATCAGCCGCGTACAGGAGTTACTGTACCCCGACCATGATAAGCGATTGACTTTTTCTCTCACCTTTCTTGCCAGAATGGAAGTGGATGATGCTTGGCCGTGGAAAATCTTATGGGGAGACGAGGCCCACTTTTACCTGCATGGAACTGTGAATACCCAGAACTGCCGAATTTGGAATGACAAATCACCACATGCAGTCACAGAAATTCCTTTACATTCACCAAAGGTAACTGTTTGGTGTGGGTTCACAGCGGAATTTATCGTAGGTCCATTCTTCTATGAGAACATTACCCCGACAGGACCGTAAACCTGTTCTGTTACCGGAGAGAAATATCGCCACATGCTGAACAACTTTGCCTTAATGCAATTGAATTAATAAGAAAATGTGCATAATAAAAGGTAATTTTATTCCGTATTAATTTGCATTTGTTAACACTCTATTTTCTATTACACAGCGCCAAATATTCCCCTAGCGGTGACTTTTGGAACAAATTTATTTTTTCGCGGAATCCTTCGTCCCCCGTCTTGTTTAATCTTCCTACAAAATGTGGCGTCATTCTCGCAAATAGATCGCGCTACAGAACACTGTGAGCACTGTCAGTTTAATTATGGCCACCCGGTATATATATATATATATATATATATATATATATATATATATATATATATATATATAAATATATATATATATATATATATATATATAGATAGATAGATAGATAAATAGACAGATATAGATATAGATATAGATATATAGATATATATAAATACATTCAATCTTGGGATACATGCTATCTCACCCCGTAAGGAAAAGGTTAAGCAAGTTATGATGTGACCAGGTGTGGCCTGCTCCTTATTACACTTTTCACAAGTGGGAAATGTTTTGTTTTGTCGTTCAGAATTTAGGCACCTCAAGTGGACACTTTGAAACATAGAGATTGCAGTCTGCTCAGCTCTATCATGGTTGAAGATAAGAGCACTTCCTGGGAGGCACTAAAGCATCAGTGATGGACTCCATAAGCTGTTATTAACTTCAATGATACCTTTTAATAAGACTATTTTTTTCTCTGAGTTATTTTATTTAACTTTACAATGTACGTCATTTCTTTCTCTTTTCTAAAATAAAATCAAATATTTTAGTCTTATTAAAAAATTATAATAAAATTATTTAAATAAATCTTTTTAAACTGAAAAGCTCAGATGTTAAAGAAGTTTATAAAGGTTACAATCCCACTCAAAAATAATTTTCTTTCAGATCGAGTTTGGTTACATTTATAAAGATCCTAAAAGAAATTTTTTTTCAATAACTAAAGGGCGACGCCATGCAGTTACTACCTCTCTTAATTGATGAATACAATGAGAAAAGTTTTTAATAACACTGAAATATTGAAAAACATTAACGACAGAAAAGTTTTTAAATGCAGTGGATGATGGATACCGTGCTTTACGATAAATATCTTAATTTCCTCCCAGAAACTCACATCGATTAAACAAGGACTAGCTTTCCTGCCCATTGAACATTTTAAAAGCTCCATTTTTCAGGCTCTCTCCTTTAAGGGCACTAATGACTGAACAGGCGTTTAGATATATCTTACACGGAAAGAAATGAAGAGGACCTCTGTGCACTGTGCAGCAAGCATATTCATATTCTTAATGGTCTTCGGATGCTCCTGAATTTAATGGTTCTGCGATGTTTTCGATTTTCCACATCGTTGAATGTTTCCCTTTTTCTTATTGTTAGCGAGTATTGTTCTGTTGTAGAAGCTGGGAAAAAACTCGATATTATATGCAAGAACATTACTTCGTATTTAAAATGCGAACCGTTCGACTCTTTCTTAATATTTTCACAATCAATACGCTCCAAGATCTAATCTACATTATTATTCTTGAAAATGCGTTAGAGGAGGAGCATTTTTCTCTGGTTGGGCTTCAGGAGAGTATAAGGAATGTTTTGGCTTAATGAGGGTCATTTGCATAACTGATTCGCCGCCTAAAAAATAGCAAACAATGCATAATTGTGGTTTCCATATTTGCATTTTTAAACGCATTGTGTGTGGTGGGGACGTAAACACACTCTGATCTTTTGTTTAGAAAATTTGGGAAAGAAATAGATTGGAAGCATTTAAACAAGAGCAAATTCTACACAAGCTAGATAAGTAAAATTAATCTGTTTTTCTCCTCAGTTTACTAGTATCATATGTATTTTGCATATATATTTCTATTAACCTTTTGGTTATCTTTAGAATGAAAGGAAATTGAAAATGTTTATTAAAAACATCTGAAGAAGTAAAAAATAATGTATACTTTGTAAATCATTGCTTGTTTTCTTCCTTAACGTATTTCAAACTTCACGACAAAATTTCTCGATTCACTAATCACCAATGTAAATGAAAGGCAAAATATTTCTTGCATCTTAACCCTTCAACGGGTGAGCCAGTGTACGGAGTGCAACATTTTCGTAATTTTGAATGGTTTGATTTTGCATGTAAGGTTTGAATGTTCTAAGTAGTTTCTACTTGTAGCTGCTCCCTTTCTAATGCAGGTCTGATTTTCTGACTCTTGTATTCCTTTTCATTCATTGTTAGTCGTTGTTTAACCGTGGTAAACCAACGATTATACTGGATTAAAATACAACAAAAGCAGGAGTTGATGTACTCGGTCAAATGTGTCGCTATTACACGGTATCCCGCATATCACGAAGATGGACAACCTCATTATTATTTAGGTTTTTGGTCATAATAGAAATCCTTTCGTAAGTTGTCCTTAGATCCAATAAACCGGACATTTTTGAAGTAAGGCGATTGTATATGCATTATTTGACCTTAATTATAAATATATCTCAATATTCTAAACATTTTATATCTTGTCATAGAGCGCAGAATTATTATTTTCAATTAGAAAAAAAAAAGTTTGTTACAAAAAGAATAATCAAGGTTAAAAGAGACTTTGTGCCACGGGCGCCTGCTGGTGTTCCAAAAATCGGTGCGCCCGTTGAAGGGTTAAACCAACTAGTGACATGCTCATCAAATCGAATGGATCTGAATAATGAGATTTTTTTAAATGAAATATGGTTCCTTCTGAAAGTAATTCTGATATGGTTACAATAGTTTATGCCCTAGTTTGAGAATCAATTATTGCTTTTGAAACAATTTTCAATTTCTGAAGTTTCTTGGTATAGGGTTCATAAAACATCATATGTCTATTTACAGATAATATTTATAAATTAAGTATTTCTGCTCGAACAGTAGGTTCTCTAAAATATGACTGTACAATGTTAATCAAATAAAAACTCGAATGAACAAGTCTTACCGAGAATGTTTCATTCAATCGTGATTGTTCTTGATCAAACACTAATAAAACATACTTCTCTTCTAAACACCAGTTTATTCGTTTATTTAATTTTGATCTCTACATTTGACTGAAATAGATTAGGACATCCACACAAAACAAGCATCGGATGCCACTTCTCGCACAAGGAGCCTTTTCGACTCTGACAGAAAATAAAACTCAAACAAAGTAACAAAGTTCACGCGACCGAAACGCCATCAATTGGCGTGAACATGAAACATTCTCCCCACCTTGAAACCTCAGGGTTTCAAGAGATTACAAAAGTTCAATAACATAAGCAATATTACAACTTTTACACAAAGCTAGTAAAACACAAGAAATATAATAATCAATATATCTAAGAAATAAGAAATCAAACTCACAAATTACAAAACTTAAATATTACAAATTAATTGTTTTCCATAGGCAATACACAAATTTTTGAAATGGCTCTTTTACAAGTACTAGACTGTGTTTTAATTTTAACCACACGAATTTTCTTATCATCACCAAAATAAATTTTAATTATCCTACCCATAGCCCATTTATAGCAAGGCAAATTATCTTCTATTAATAACACTAAATCTCCTAATTTTATGTTGTTTTTCTCGAACATCCATTTAGATCTCTGTTGTAATTGACTCAAATAATGACGATGCCAAAATTTCCACATATATTGAACAAGTCTAGTAACCTTTTGCCATCTCTTGAGATGACTCTCCTTCAAACTTGTCAAATCAGGCTCATTTAAAGAGGTTAGAGACCTATTTATTAAGAAGTGTGCTGGAGTAAGAACCTCAAAATCGTCCTCGTTAGCTGACAAAGGACAAAGAGGTCGAGAATTCAAAATTCCCTCAATTTGCACAATCACAGTTAAGAACTCTTCATAAGTTAAGTTTATTCCCTTAACAACTCTTTTTAGATGATATTTGAATGACCTAATCGCTGCCTCCCAAAGGCCGCCAAAGTGTGGGGCTCTTGGTGGAATAAACTTCCACTCAATACCTTCTGCAGCTAAATAGCCTGCCAACTTATCATCTGGTTTTCTAACCATTTCATGAAGCCTTTGAATTTCTTTATTAGCTCCTACAAAGTTTTTGGCGTTGTCCGAAAACAACTTTGCACACTTACCTCTGCGAGCCATGAATCTTTTTAGAGTCGCTATAAATGAATCAGAAGTCAAATCTGACACAATTTCAATATGCACTGCTTTAAAACAAAAACATACAAAAATACAAATATAAATTTTATGTAAAGCACCTTTGCGCTGAGCCTTATTCTTAATATAAAACGGCCCACAGAAATCGGCCCCAGCACAATTAAAAGCAAAATCTGGAGAAACTCTTTCCTTGGGCAAATTGCCCATGATTTGAGCAGACACAATTGGTTGTGCTTTGAAACAAATGATACATTGATGAACAATTTTTCTGCAGCTATTACGTCCATTCAGAGGCCAAAATTTTTCTCTAACAAGGTACAGTAAAGAAGAAGCACCAACATGTAAATATTTCTTATGAAAATATTCTATTATAATTAGAGTTAACCTGTGACCTTTTGGCAAAATTATCTGATGCTTTTTATTAAAACTATAATTACTATTACACAACCGTCCTCCGACTCTTAACAATCCTTTAGAATCCAAAAAAGGATTCAACGCTTTTAATTTACTACCTGGAGGTACACAGTGGTGGTTTTGAAGACTACTGATGTCCTTAGCAAATGTCCAGGTTTGGACACCTTTAATTAAAAATGTCTCTGCATCGTCCAACTCCTTCGCTTTCAGTGGACCTGTTGTCCTCACTGCACCTCTTAGGTTCCTGACAAACCTAAAAACAAAACTTAAAACACGAACAATGTTAATGTAATTGTTACTAATTTCTAAAAGACACTCTAAAAAACCAGGATTAGTACAAAGGGAAAGATGGATCAAATGATCCTTAGTTAGCTCCGAGTTCTTTGCAGGTCCTTTCACCTCTAGGAAAAACTCATCATCTGAGACATCAGGAATGTCCTTTAAGTGTGGCCAGCAACTAGATGACAGGAAAGAAGGTCCATTCCACCAAATGTCTAATTGTTGGATCTTTGAAGGAAAAATCCCTCGTGAAATTAAGTCCGCAGGATTCTCCGCAGAATGGACATGATGCCAATGAAAGTTTTTGGTATTCTCTTGAATTCTGGTGACTCGATTTGCAACAAAAACCTTCAAAGCGCTAGGTGGTGTCTTGATCCAAGCCAGCACCACGGTGGAGTCCGAGAACAAATGTACATCATGAATGTCTAGTTGCATGGATGACAGAACCTTAACGATAAGTTTCGAAAGTAAATCTGCTGCACACAGCTCCAAGCGTGGGATACTTAATTCTTTGATGGGAGCCACACGAGATTTGCTGCACAAGAGTGACACCTTAATGTCACCATCCCTTGACACAGACCTAATGTAGACGGCACACCCGTATGCCTCTTTCGAAGCATCTGCGAAGCCTATAAGTTGCACTTTCAGCGCCTTAGAATTTAAAACATGTCGTTGGACAGCTAAAGTATTTAATTGACACAGTTCAGAACTGAATTTGTCCCACTCTTTTCGTAAGTGTAAGGGAACTTCCTCGTCCCAATCAATTTTTAAAATCCATAATTTTTGCAAGAAAATTTTGGCAGTAATTATCAAAGGTCCTAAGAGACCTAACGGATCAAATAATTTTGATATGTCCGATAGCATTGTCCGCTTAGTTGCAGGACTCACAATTTTTTGAATACTGAAGCTAAATGTGTCCTTTTCAGGATTAAATTGTAATCCCAACGTTTTTAGTGTTGCTGAGTTCGGGTCTTCGAAATTGTATTCTCGGTCCGACGTTGGAACCTTTTTTAACAGAACAGGATTATTTGAGCTCCACTTATGAAGCTCCATGCCAGCTGATTTTAATAACTGTATCAACTGGTCTTGTAGTTCAAGAGCAGAAGATAACTCATCGGTACCGCTTAATATGTCGTCGACATAAAAATCCCTTCCAGCAGCTGCAGCTACAGGAAACTTTTCTTGCTCATCACTACAGATTTATTTCAATACTCTTGTTGCTAGGTAAGGGGCACATTTGGTTCCGTAGGTAACAGTGAGCAACTTAAATACACGTAATTTCTCTTCCTCTAAACCCTTCCATAAGATGCATTGTAAGGCACACTGATCTGGATGTATCCAAATTTGCCGATACATCTTTTTTATATCGGCGGTGAAAACTATAGAATGTTTTCGAAATCGCAACAAAATAGCAAATAAATCATCTTGGACAACAGATCCTGAATACAAATTATCATTAAGCGATTGTCCAGATGACGTTGCCTCCGATGCGTTAAAAACAACGCGTAACTTTGTAGTACTACTATCTGGCCTAAAAACGCCATGATGAGGCATAATATACTTTGGGGTTTCGCAAGTTGCCTGCATATGCCCCAACTTCTCATACTCAGTTAAAAATTCCCGGTATAGTTGCATATACTCTGGATCTCCTTTCAAACGTTTCCAAAGGGAATTAAATCTTTTAGTCGCTATGTGTTTTGACTCGCCCAAACATGGGGGTTCTATCTTAAAAGGCATTTTAACAACATAGCTTCCATCGTCCCTTCTGAAATGTGTTTTCATAAAATGTTCCTCACATATTAACTCCTCCTCATTTTGTAATTTGTCCCCTTCAACATCTTCAATTTCCCAAAATTTCCTTAAATTTGCATCCAAATCCTCTATTATTAACCCACAATGAACAGTAGTTTTGTTTTCGATTGGAACACTTCCAGTAGCAACAAACCCAAACACGGTATTTTGAAAAACAATGTCTGTACCCGGAATCCTAATTTGACCCGCTCTTAAAAGTTCATAAAATATTTGGGCCCCTAATAAAATATCCACCTCTCCAGGTTGATTGAAACTCACATCCGCAAGCTTGAAACTATCTATTTCTAGGGTATTAATGTCAAATTGTCTGGAGGGTAAATAATCTGTTATTTGGGGTACTACTAATAACTCAATTTCCCTTTCAAAGCTTCCGCTAACGTTAGAAATTTTTGTTTTTATGGTCCTATTAACAACAGAAGACGACTGATTTAGTCCAGAAACCACGATATTTCTTTTTTCTTTTTTCAAATTCAATCTATCTGCTAACCTTTTTGAAAGGAAATGACTCATACTGCCCACATCTAGTAACGCGCGTGCACTCGTAAACATCCCAACATTATCCTGAATCTTCACATTCGCAGTACTTAACAAAACCATCTTGTTTACATTTACGCTTGTAGCAGTGAATGACTGTGTGCTGGTCGCAGATGCCTCATTTGACAGTTGAGAAGAATTACTACTGGGATTCTCAATTCGCGGAATAAACACATTTGACCTTGGATTTAACGCTACACTTGCATTTCGCGGGCGAAGATCAGTTTCGCTTTCTCCTAAGTGCAAAAGAGTGTTATGTCGTTTTTTGCAAACGAAACAGCCGGATTTTGAATAGCAGTTAGCAACTTTGTGGTGATTTAAACAATTGAAACATAATTGCTTATTTTTAACTACCTCAATTCTCTCATTAACAAGCATATCTTTAAACACAGGACATACATTCAAAGGATGCTTTTCATTAGCTTTACAGACTACACATTTCGGAGTTTTAACTTCCGATACAAATACCTTTTGTGTACTGTATTCTTTACGATATTTTTGCGAATGGTTAACAACTTGCGGCCGTGAAAACACATTACTATCGTTTTTGAATTTTGACGATACATAAATATCGCAATGCCTGGCTAACTGTTGAGGCAAATAATACGATTCCCCCTGCTTAACGCCAATATGAATTTGTAGTTCACGATCTAATGAATCAAATATTTTTTCGGAAACCATAAGTTCACAAACTCCTTTGAAATCATTTACTTTCCTTAATTGACAATAATGATCAAATGCTGCACTAAGTCGCGAAGCAAATTGGATATAACTTTCGTTTGAACGTTTTTTCGCTTTACGGAAATTATTTAAAACTTCTTGTGGGGTGGATTGAAATTCCTTTAATACTAATTCCTTTAATTTTTCATACATATCCAGTTCATCCTCACTTAAATATATCATTAAATTGGTAGCCTTTTCGCCCAAGATATTTAATAGAATTTCTGACTTAAATTGTTCTGGGACATTTTTGGTTTTGAAAGCTCTTTCAAGCGATTGGAAAAATAAATTAAACGATTCTGCTCGTGTAGGAACTGGTATTGTTAAAGTTTTGACACTCTTTATCAAACTTTCTAAACTAAAATTCGAATCGCAATCACTATTCATCACATTAACCCTTTGTGTTACATCTTTTTGTAAATTTGCAAGCTCAAGTTGTTTCTCTAATTGCGCGAGTTTAAGTCGTTCCAATTCCAGTTTTTGAGACTCATTTTTCTCATACTCCATTTTGTTTTCAATTATTGACTCAACCACAGTTTTTACGACTTCATAATTATCTTTATAAATATCGCTCTTTTCAATTAACTGTTTAATAGTAACTACTTTGGCACCCGAAGGAATACTAATTTCTAGTTCTTCGGCGACTTCTATTAATTCACTCTTTTTAAGTTTTGAAAGCATTTTGATTGAAAAGAGAACTCTGACTATATGCAACTCATAAAACCGAAACTAATACAAAAATTTGGAAAACACAATAAAATAAACAAAAGTGTACTCACAGTTACCCTGAAACCGAAACGGACATTAATCCAATAATGATGTAAATCCAAAAATGAAGGCACACACAAAACTTGGTAACTTTTTCACAAGAATTCACATTTCGCTGATTTCGCTGATTACTACCTCCGGCACGGCTTGACCACAATGTTCTTGATCAAACACTAATAAAACATACTTCTCTTCTAAACACCAGTTTATTCGTTTATTTAATTTTGATCTCTACATTTGACTGAAATAGATTAGGACATCCACACAAAACAAGCATCGGATGCCACTTCTCGCACAAGGAGCCTTTTCGACTCTGACAGAAAATAAAACTCAAACAAAGTAACAAAGTTCACGCGACCGAAACGCCATCAATTGGCGTGAACATGAAACAGTGATATCATAAGTTCTGTTCTTGCTTTTGAGTATATGATTGATGGTTAGTTCGTAAAAAAACTGCGCAACCAGCCTTAAAGGTATCGTGCTTCACCATACTACTAAAACGGGTGTCTTTGCCTAAGCGTCTACTGTTAGATAACATTACAAATTTTCTTTCGTTAGAGGGAAGAATATTTTCCCATAAGTCTCAGATTTAATTCGGTCCCTAAAAGAAAAGTATTTTAGGCGGTTACATTCACAACGTTAAATAGCCCTCAAAATTTTCTTTACGTATGACAAACTTATTAAACCGCAGTCAAATACTATATTTACGAACACATTATTTAAAAGATTAAAATCCAGGAATATTTGCTCGTTAGTTACATGGTCATGGTCATGGTCATGGTCATTAGTCAATGGCTTCCCCACCGGTGGTCCAACACCACATATAAAACAGTTGCCAAATAAATGGGGATTCTAAAAGAAAAGTTCGTTGAACTGGATGGGCCGAATATATCCGATGACTATCAGGTGTTGAATTAAAATTTCTTAAAAGTTTAACATAATTATTTTATTATTAGAATATGATATGTTAGAATGTGAGTACGTTAATCCTCTATCCATTTTGCCATAGGGATATTTTAAACCCCCAACCCCCCGGAAGGTTCCTGCCATGCAACTGTAAAAGTTATACAGCAACAGTAAATGTCGCCCTAATAAATATGGTGGATGTTGTTGATTGGTTGGTTGGTTGGGGTTTCATGGCCATGCTGTGTCAAACACATGGTAAAACCCGAGTAACTCTATATAAGTCCGCATACTTTAAAACCATACTCCTGTGTAAACATGATAAAAAGGTGATTTATAAACAGAAATGGTATATAAAGATGATAGAAACAATGATATATAAAGTATAAGGATATATAAATGTGACTAAAACGATTATATAAAACACTGATAAAATGATTCAATGGTATGAACGATGATGCTTAAAAAGTGTTCGAGTTTTCTTTTGGAGTCGTCGGGGTTTTCTGGCACAGAGTGACCAAAGGACAAAGCTCGCGAAACACTCGTCAAGAGTAGAATGAATGCGCAGAAAATAAGACGTAGACATACTAAGATAAACAGGGGTATAATAAAAAAAGGATTGTAAAAACAGTGAAATGTACACTGTGATAAAATCAATCAAAAATAGTAGAAGTTAAGGACAGTCATATATAACTTGTTATAAAATAGAGTCAAATAAAACAGATAATAAAACTGTCATATACGAGTATTCGAAATAGTTAGATAAAATTAAAAAACAGTAAAAAAAAAATGAGCAAATAAATGCAAAAGTGAAAAAGTACAGTAAAGCTAATGAAAGCGAAAAATTCCGGGAGAACAAAACAGGGGGAGTTAAGACCTCAAGTGAGGAGTTAAGATCCTAAAAAAAAACAGCATTGTCCGAGTCCTCGAGCGCGTACAAGTGTAATTAATCGGATTCTCCTCGAGCCTCCGGACGTACTGATGGTTTTTTTAAATATAAATAGGGTCTTTCGCCTTCCTAGAAATGGTGGGTGTTGTACATTCTAAGATGGCGAACCATCGTTGATTCTGGATAATCTGAAATATTTAAAGAAAACAGGTGACAGAATGGATGACTAGTTGGAAGTGATGATCATCTAAAATTTATTTATCTATTGTAAAAAAGTGGCTCAAGGACCGAAAAACAGGATTCACATCAATAGCGTTTTGGAATATTTGGAGGATGATTCTGCCGTCGCTGAGAGTTCCGGGTGTTCAGCCGTATACATCGGAATTTTCGGTCGTTCTCCATTGTGGAAGTATGCGGCCGAACGCTCTGCTGGTCAGGAGAGGTCTGTGCTTGTAATCAAAATTTTCTTCTCCAGTCGTGCCTGGCACGTGATGAGCCGAACAGATGTGGAATTGGCGAGTTGGCGCACGCAGCCAAAACTGTAGAGACAAAGCGATTAGGGTTTGTGTGTCCTGTGGGGAAGGTAATAATCGTGCACACTGACACTGCACACAGGAAATGTCATTGCTGCAACCCTTTTGCTGGAATTCGCATCAAGAGAGGGTGGCTCTAAGCGAAGGGACAAAAAAAAACGTTTTTCGTGAATATTTTGCCGTATAGACGGGGACGTATCTAAATTTAGGTACCGAGCCCGTGCTTAGGGGAACATTCCCATATGGTGTTTATTTTTAAAGGGTAATATAATGGATTTACAAAAACGTGACGACAGTTCCCCTCTCTTCAAGTCGGTGGGAAGTGGTGGTGGTTCGCATACGATACAATTTCTCGCTTAGTGGTTCGCAAACTTCTACAGATTGGGAACCAGTCTTATAATTAAAGAAAACTTGTTGTTGTGGACTATGTACACAGGCCGGAGTATGCGGACCAGATCCACACAGGATAGAGGGCAGATGGGTGCGGCTTTGGCTTACAATGAGGCCACAAGGATCGGAATTCGTCTTTTTTCGGTGCAATCTCAATTTTGACCGAGCGCCCTCAGGGGTGACATGTGGGAAATCGTACCCTCTCCCACCCTCTTTGACTTCACAGAGGGACTTTTCGTTCGACAGATTTGACGTGCTCAGAGCCGTCCCGGACAAAGTATTTAATAGCGCTTGTTGGGATTCGAACCAAAAGCATATTCGTCACCAAAACCCGATGCGTTGCCACAAAATGAAGGACTTAAATTAAATAACTCAGTAATATTTGGACCTGGGCAAAGTATCCGGACCAGATCTATGCAGGTTTACGGGCGTAAGGGTGCGGCTTAGATTTATAATGGCACCACAAGGTTAAAAGACCAGTTTAGTCAGGTTTTCCAACTCGATTTTGACCGAGCATCCCCGGGAGAGAAATCTCCGTCGATCGTACCCTCTGCCGCGCTCTCTGACCTCATAGAATGACTTTCCGGTCTACAGAATAAACATGACCATATCCGACCTCAACCGGAATGAATTTAATGATATCCGTCTCGGGCTTCGAACCGAGTACCTCCTGTTCTAAGCCCAAGCCTGTGATTAGCTAAAATAAATCATTCTGTCCAAAGTATGTCTCCAACCGTAAAACAACCAATTAATTGAGTGCACGTGGTTGAAACTTCTTTATGATATAGAAAAAACTTATCTGCTCAGATTCTCATCAGCAAATATCTTCTTTGGGACAGAGATGGCGAAACTACTGCATACGTCTCAAATGTGGCACTCGGACGGTAAATGAGTAAAACAATACAATTTTAATTTTTTGTCGAATAAATTTTTGAAATACGAATAACTTTCGACCAACACAAATTTGCTGACATCCAAAGTTCTTTGATTGTAAAGACGATGTTTCCTGCAAGTTTATGCTTACTTTTAAATGAATTAGTTTTAAATCGCGAGACGTTAATAAGACTATAGCTGTCAAACGTAATTTGGTGATTACACTATTGGTAGTATATACAGTGTATATATCACCAAATAAGAGAATCGGTAATGTAACTAATTTCTGCACCAGATTTTGCTTGCATATACTCCAGAGGATACCGCTTTATTGAACAAATATTGGGGTGAAATATTTATTATATTGCGCGGTGATTTCAATGTTAACTTCGCCAAGTCTGAAGGACAACTGCTGATTGACTTCTTGATGACAATGATTAATGCATGAAGCTTTAAGGAGGAATTGCTCCGTGTTAAAAAGGTGTTTTACATTTGGTCGCTGGCACTAGGTGGCGCACTCGCCAAAAAGCCTACAGCTTTGTCACCGAAACCATAGGCTTTATATGGATTTTTCGTTTTTTTTCAGCAAAAAACAAGTTATTTTTTTAAGTGCGTAATTAATATAAATTCATTTATTGAACTTAACAATTGTTTTTTATCATTTCAAATGTTTATTTGGACTACTTTTTTTTTCTAAACATTAAAATTCTTACAGGAAATGAGTTAATAATGATACATTATTTTCTAGACCTAGATATTTACATGCACATAAAAGAGCATACACTAACTACAGCTACAAAGTATGTCCACACATGACATCGCAAACATGTGACACTTGAAATGTCACATGTTTGCCATGTCATTATATAAACTTTTTCAGAATAAATGAGTTCAGAACTTTGTAATAATTGAATAAATAATGCAATTAAATTACAGAAAAGTATTGTGAAGGAAATCTTTTATGGAAACAAAAATTTGTGAAAATACTACTGATTAACCAAAACTAACACACACATGGTAATATAATATTTTTATTTACATAAAAGTATGTATAATACATCATACACAACAGCCTTTAAAAAGAAAAGCAACACTATCAATAATCACAAGTAATTCTAATCAGGACTAATTAAATAGAGAGTCAATTCAGTATTTAATCGCAAAATACTTTGAATTATCTTCGTTTGGAAAAAAAATATCAATCAAAGCATCTCATATTACACTTTTTAAAACTGGAGGTATAACCGTCAAGTTGGTAAATTCCTGATTATAAAATTTTTCAGTGATTTAAAAAGAAAAAAAACCAAATAACATTAACAAAAAAAATCAGCTATATTTTTACATTTTCACAAAGTACAGGTTTGATTCTTCTCAAAGTAAAAAGATCTGAAATTATTTTTTTCTTAAAAAAAAAATATATACAACTGATTTTGCATAAGCATTTTCAGTGACAACATTGTTTATCGTACACTGAAAATATATTTACTTATCGAAAGTAATTTAATAGTGATTAAATTAAATATTAAGGTTCAAGCATATTAAGTTTGTAAATTATTGATTACAAAATTTTTCAGAAAAAATGAAAATAAAAAAACCCCAAATCACATTGGCAAAGTCAAATCTGCTATATTCTTGCATTATCACAAAGTACGGGTTTCATCGTTCTCACAGTAAAAAAGTCTGTAAATATTATTTTTCAAAAAAATTTATACACAACAGATTTTACATAAGCATTAATGTTGACAACATTTTCTCTATATATAAAACAATTCCGTAACTGACTGACTCACTGACATACAACGCACATACCAAACCGCTAGACCTAAAGGGCTGAAATTTTGCATGGCGATTCTTCTTATAGTGTAGGGGTGCACTAAGAAAGATTTTTGAAAAATTCTTCTTAGATTGTTTTAAATTAAATTTTTAAGCTGTTTTTGTAACTTTTTTTTAGTTTGCATTTAAAATAATAATTTGAGGGTTATAAAATTTATTATTATTTAAGAGATTAAAATTTATTATTATTTATTATTAATTATGAGAAAGATCATAAAAATTCCTTTAAAATTAAATCTTTTTCGAATCTTTACCACCATTTTCTGATATTTGGTGAATTTTTTAAAGATTAATTTTTAGAATTTAATTTATTAAATGCTGATCACGTGATTTCTTTTTCTGGTACTTTAAATAAATTTACTGTCACGCGCATAAAAACTAAATAGATTTTTTTTCTTTCTTTCTAATGCGGTAAACGATTGGACACTATCCAAAAACATATTAAAATACAATAAAAGATATTATGTTCCTCAAACTGTACTATATTCTTTAGTATGTCTTATTACATCTAATTTGAATATTTTCTTCTACATTATTGTGTCTATAAAAATATACCTTACGATTTTTTTATAAGTATATATATATATATATATATATATATATATTTTACAGAAATTGTATACATTGATTGTCGTATTTATTATAAATATATACACTGCTCAAAACAATCAGGGGAGCACATGGTTTTAACGAAATTACGCAAATACTTACACCGATAAGTAACATAAAATAAATCATCCATAATTTAAAGCCTAGCAGGAAACAGAAGAAGAAAACTTCATATGCAAATCAAAGTTCATGACGTCAAAAACCAGAAAAAGAACATAAGGGCGGAAATCGGGATGTTGCAGAAACGCCTGTTTCACTGCCTTAACTATGAAATTCGATTGCTCAGTTATTCGTTTTGAGAAAAGGTTACTTGAAAATGTCTCAACAACGTGATTTACCGGAATCCATGGCATGGCGTGTTATAGGCAGACTTGAATCCGGGCAAACACAACGTAGTGTCGCGGACGCTGTTGGAGTCGCCAGAAGTGTCGTTGCAAGGCTGTGGAATCGATTCCAAGAAACAGGGAATGTTAGACGTCGACCAGGGCAAGGTCATTCACGCGCCACTACAGCAACTGATGACCGGTATATACTGTTAACAGCTCGTCAAAACAGAACAGACAATGCTACTCTGCAAAGACAGTTGCTCTTGGCAACAGGACGAAGGGTGTCCAGCCAAACAGTACGTAATAGGCTTCATCAGGGAGGTCTCTATGCACGTAGGCCAATGGTCTGCATTCCGTTGACCTCACGCCACGTGCGGCCCGAAGAAGATGGGCTGCTGAACATCGAGATTGGGAGCAACATGATTGGAGGGTGCGATCATGATTGCACGCTGATTCATCATGAGGCTGCTCGCAGCCTCGTGATGGATCAGCGTGCTCTCCTGACCTGAATCCAATCAAGCATGTTTGGGACATGCGTATTGCTGCGAGACCAAGGCCCCCTTTTACTCTCCGAGACTTGGAGATTGCACTTCTTGAGGAGTGGTATAGTATTAACCAAAGTCCTATCGATAACATCATCGCATCCAGGAAAAACAGGTGTGCAGCAGTCTTAGCTATTCTAGGAGACCACACACAATATTAAAAATCTTGCATCATTTCTAAACAATACTTTTTTATCGTTTACATGTAGCCAAATTGTTGCCCTAAATCATCTTTTCATGTTTTTTCCATATTTTCAAAGAATTAAAGCTTAATTACAATTTTTGTACGCCTTTTTTTCTGTATTGCGCATTAATACGCGTGTACTATCCATTTTATGCCAATACGTGGCTGTGTGGCACGTTTTCTTAACTTCTTTACTTGCTCCCCTAATTTTTTCAGCAGTGTGTAGATATATATATATATATATATATATATATATATATATATATATATATATATATTTATCTTTTTTGGCATTAATTGCATACATTGAGTGTTGTATTGAATTTGAATGTACTCCGTAGCGAAGTGCGGGTTTTCAGCTAGTTTATCATACAATGGAAACTTAGTTACGTAACGAAACTTACTTAATAGTGATTGAGTTCTTAAGCTCCCAGGATATTCACCAGATATATATAGTTTTCATAGCAAAAAAAATTATTAACATACTAAATATTTTTGACTTACAGTTAGCAGAAAAAAGCGTTAATTTAAAGTAGAAACGTTAACTGGAAACATGCTATTTCTGTGAACGTTTAAAAAAGTGTTGGCTTTAGCTCAGACATGTTTCTCAATTTGCCATTCACACAAAATATGTTGAATAGAAAAAGTGTTTCATAATTATAAAGAATTGAAATTAACAATACACTAATAATACATTATTATAAAAGAAAAATTAAATGATTGATATGCAATTTACTATAGATAAATATGAACAAAAAATTATGCATGACATGTTTTACAGATATTGACAACATTATTGATTGATAATGACAAGGGAATTACTTTACAAACTGAATAGAAATACAGTTAGATTTAATATCATAGTTAATTCTAATGGTATAACAAATTATATTATTCAGTTCAATTATTAAATGAGTAGAATAATTCAATTCAAAAGTAATATAAAACAAAAGGTAAAATTTAATAAAAAAATAATGACTTTTTCAATTTTGATTATTTCCATATTTTTTAACATTAGTGCAGAGTTGAGAATTTTTAGTTTCTTGTTTGAGTATAAAATGCATGCGTGTAATGAGAAAACAGTTAGTAACATTTTGAGTTAAAGTTATTTTGCTCATTGCAACCTACTACTGGTATAGGAGGTCCAGTAGAAATTTCGTTTATCACTTGAAAAATTCATTTATTATTTAGTTTATCAAAATCATATGTTTTTATTATTACAATTTCTAGATTATTAATTACTTTTAATAACAAATTTGAAGGGTATAATAAGGAAGGAACCTTTACTTTTAAAGAAAATGTTATTTTGATCAGTATTATTGTTTATATTGGTCAATTTTTGTATGCATAAGTCACAGTTAAAAAAACTGCTGATCCTCCTAAAGCAACATAACCACCAACATAATTTATTATGAAATCTGATGACGATAGCATTAAATAATCATATTAAATAATAATTCTAAATCATTAACACACTATAATAAGAATGGCAGACTTTCAACATCATGCACATCTACATCTGGAGATATTTCTATATTTCCCTCAAAAATATGAAATTTGAAAGGCAGTGTACTTCAGTTTCTGTTATAAATAATATTTAACAATTACCATAAATTGTGAAATGTTTGCTCATATAGATAATTAGTAAATTTGAAAAATATAATTCTCTCTTTAAAGCCCATGAAAGAACTTCTCCATTAATATAGTGATCTGCTTCACTTTTTTTAAATTGTCATAATAGTTAAATAATTTTTTTTGTTTCTTTTTGTTTGGCAAAGGGTGTTTCTTTTTCTTTGAGGGGGCGGGGTGTAATATAAAAATTATTTTTATATTAATAATATGACTTCTCCATATTCCTGTAAAACATAATTTGTTAGATTTCTAAAGATGATGTAATTAATCCCTTCGTCCCCCTATAGACAGAGAAATATACTGAGACTTAGAACAGCCTCTGTCTAGGGAGACTGAGCCGATAAGAATCATCGGACACGCCCTAGTCCATGATGTAACATAGCGACATAGGGATTAACCCTTGCACCACTTCTGTTTTTCCCGATATAAAAATGTGAACACGGCTGAAAGCTGGGGCTTTTTTTTCTGATAGTGTTTGTACAAATCCCATGTCACACGGTCTAGCTCCCTTCCTATGGGGAACTTCGTAATAAACGACAAATAAAACTATTTTAATTCATTCGCCTGTTTACTACGTCCCAAGAATTCGCTTACAGATATTCCAATATCCGCTGTTCCAACTGTTTCTATTGAAATGATATGTATGAGTTTTCTCTCGCTGCTCGAGTTCTTTCGATAGCGCCAAGTTGTTTGCAAATTTCTCCTGTTTCTGAGTTTTTTCCTTGCTGGGCGTATTTTTGTTGACTTTGTATGTCCAACATCTACTATCACACTTTTTAAATAGTTTTTTTTTGTATTTCTTATTCTGGATCTCTTCTGCTTCCTATGAGATCGTCTTTTCTCAACAGTTAATGTACTGTGATTCTACGAGGATCTTGATCCTACGCATGGGAGGCAGTGTTGTTATAGGTACAGCAATCACACATATTTCTACGAAATATCAATTTGGATCAACGGCAAACAAAATGGTGACTTCAATGAATTCTATGGATATTACGATTTGTCCTACAGTGAATCAACATGCGGTAGCGACTTCTGGGGATAAGATGAACGAACTCATCAATTTACTTGAAGCAAAAGCCAAGTGAGGATCCGTCTCTGCCCAAAAAACTACAGACCAATAAACCTTCTCTCCTCTCTTAGCAAGCAAGTGGAACACATTCTTTGTCACAGAATCAATAAGTTCTTGAACGAAAATAATATTATTAATGCGCAGTTTGGCTTCCGAACTCACCATTCAATTTACCAGTTGCTCGGAGTCATAGAATTCATCCATGATGGTTTCCAGAATCCAATGCATTCTGGAGTAACATTACTCGATCTGGAGAAGGCTTTTGACCGAGTCTGGCATAGTGATCTCATCTACAAACTTATTAAGCTTAAAATGCCAGCCTCAATTACCCACTTAATGCAGTCCTACCTTCTCGGCATATCTGTTTATAAAGTCGACCATGCACTAACATATTCTAGCATGCCCGAAATCAATGCAGGAGTCCCTCAGAGCTCTACGGTCTAATTAGCTCTCGAGTAGCAAAAACTTGACTGTAGTGCTCCAATCCAAGACAAGCCTTAGAGCTATAGGTTACCACATATCCTTTTTAATATTTTTATTAACAACATACCTCACTCTCTAATAACTACACTAGCTATGTTTGCAGATGACACGGCCATACTAGCTAAGCATCATAATGCTAAATTCATCTACAAGTTCCTACAGAGACATATTGGAATTCTTGAACGATGGCTTGAACGGTGGAGGCTCAAGTTAAGTCTTTCAAAAACTAAACCTATTTTTTTAATTACAATAGAATTCCACCTTCTCTGGTCACAGTATGCGATCACCTGGTTCACTTTGAGAGGGATGGCAAATACCTAGGAATTTACCTCTATAGTCGACTGACCTATAACAAAAATAAAGAACAACACATTAGAATTTTTTTAAAGTCCGTAAGGATATCGCCCACCACCTGTACTAGTATCAAATGGGTTTAGATAATAAATTGATCTTGTATAAAACCGTATTTCGTCCCATCCTGTTGTACGCCGTGCCTGTTTGCCGGCTCAGCGACTGACACCCATATGCAACGATTGCAGACAATTCAAAGAAAACAGTCCGCGGTATTAGGAAGGAGTCTTAGTACCTTAGAAAAGTGCTTATTTATAGGGATCTGAGAATCGAACCCATTCGGCAACCCATTAATCATGTTTGTGAGATATAGAATTAAACCTGACGGAAATTGTTTATTTCGCACTGTTAAGTAACCATATTCCTTTTATTGTGTTCAATAGTAATTTTTTAAAGTGTATTTCTCTATTCTTAATATTATGATTTTCAACATTTGGCAATGATGTGTTGGGTATGATGTATTATTAGTACATTTATTAATTATCCAGCCATCCTGATTTGACGGGTACCAACTAATGAATATTTCAAATGTTTTGCCCAAGGATGAAAAAAAGGTTCGTTATAATTAATGAAGAGACGATTCCTGGTCTTAAAATCAGCTGCAATGAAAACAAACTTCATACTTTAAATAATGTCATTAAGCATTAAGTGAACACTTTTATGTTCTACTATTATTATTTTATGTTCTATTTATCTATGACTTATTTTATGTTCTATTCTAGAAAAACCGTAACATGTTTTAAATGTTCTAATGTCAAGGGCGACTGAAGGATGCAGACCATCATTAACAGAATTTCTAGTGGACACCTCAAGTGTCTTCCTCATAATCAGGGGCAAAAATCCTACACTTTTTACTCTAAATGCAATACTGCATAGGCCTCTCCTGACCATCTTTTAAACTGCCTGGGGCTTACCAAGGAAGATATTTATAGAGATCTTTGCTTGTTTCTGATATCTTCATAACTTTTGATCTCTTGAGCCTGATCAAGCCGACGGCTAGAGCGAGTGGAATAAGTCACAGACATATATATATATATATATATATATATATATATATATATATATATATATATATATATATATATATATATATATATATATATATATATATACATATATATATATTTATTTATTTATTTATTTATTTATTATTTATATATATATATATATAAATATATATATATATATATATATATATATTTCAAATCAATGAAACAGCTCGGGTTAGATCTGAAAATAAAAAATTATATTTCAAAATTAATTATTAACATAACATGCAAAGAACTACAGTGTTATGAATTTCAACTATATTTTATCGTGAGTTTCTATGTAATATCTATATTCCAGAAGGAATGAAGTTATAACTCTCTAATTCATAGCTCAATTCATTTAACTGGAGATAGCTTGAAATTTGACATTTCACTGTTGAATTTTCCATGAAATTCTGTCATCTCCTACTGTTTGTAAAGTAAAATATAAAAGGATTAAAACTAAATGTTGACCTACGTCTATTTTCCTCGTGTTTTTACATCTCTATCATTTCGCTATTAAATTGGCTTTTAACTCTACGGAAAGGAATACACAATAATTTTAAAAATTGTGTTCAAAAAGAACATTTTAGCCTGCAGGATATATTTTTACAGACAATTGTAAACAATGAAAATAATGCTTTTAAAAATCTCCAAGAGTTGTACATGTCTGTCTCAATTGTCTCGTGAGAAATAAACAAGTTAAATTCTCTATCAGACAGCAACTGAAATTAGAAATATGTTGTTGAAACACACTGTTTTTAAAGGACTCCTTCGAGACTGTTTTTTATTTTCTGAACTTTTATATGGTTTTCGCATAATTGTAAATTTGAAAAAACAAACTTTGTCTTTGAACTCGTATCATGCAATTCTATTTTTAGTTTCCACAGAAACTATAAATCTAAAACTTTACGAGCCGTTTTCGTAGTAGGCTGGGAAATATATATTTTCTACTAGTATTCTTTAAGTAGAACGTATCTTATATATGTGGCTTAAAATCTCAGTATCTAAATATTACATTGGTTGTTCGAGAAGACTAATATTGAATGTTTTTACTATCAAATAACTATTTCCCATAATTCTATTCCTGTTAGTTATATTCCGATATACAATCCTACTTTTAGGCGATATAAGATTCAAAAGATAAAGAGTGTATTTCTCTCAGAATATACAAATAAATTCTGCATTCATTTTGTAGTACATAGCTTAACGTATTTCTATACATTATGAAATATACTTTATTTCTCATTGATTTATGTTAATTTTGTTTTACCATTATTACCATTCATCCGATTTTGACAGTAAATACTATTTATTTTTTGTCATTGAGAGTTAGATTTCAATATGTGTCCCTTTGTGAATTTTTGAAAATTCTGGCGAGCTTTGCGACTTTGGGTAACGTCCTACGTGTCAAAAGAACCAATTAGGTAATCTCTAGGTGCCGTGGTTGTCAAGTTCTGGAATTTTCTATTTCTATCACAGTGTCCCCAAGGGTGTATAAGTATGCCGAACTATGCCAAAAAAAAATCATTTTCAGTTGAAGTTTGAGCTGAAACTCTGCTGCTCTGTTTGAACTGTAGGTTACTTATTGCGCCTGTATTATGTCATATCTGAGGACTTTTGATGAATTTCTCTGCATTACTAAGCGATACTTTCAAATACCTCTGTAAGATGGTGACCTGTTTAAAGACTATAAAGAAAATGTTGACCTATTGCCATTTCCATGTGTTTTTACAACTCTATCATTTTGCTATCAAATTGGCTTTTAAGTCTAAGGATAGGAATGCACAATATATTTAAATACGTGTTCGAAAGGAAGAACATTTTAAACTCCTGGATATATTTTCACAGACAATAATTCCAAACTAAGAAAATAAACCTTTTGAAAATCTCCAAAAGTTGTACCTGTCTGTTTCGATTCGCTCATGGAAAATAAACAACTACTATTGCGAACTGGTGAATTCCTTCCCAGATTTCGCAGAACGAAACGCTACAATATGCAATATTTTAAGAGTAATTATAGTTCACCAACCTCACTGAGAACAATCACATATTGACAAAAACGACTGCATCCTGACAAGAGAAATTTTCATTGGTGAAATTTTGGTTGCGACTGTAACACGACATAGCTTCCTCTATCTTTTTCCTATCTTTTTAATAACATCTTCTTTTTCCGGATATTACCTCTAAGACTCAATTGGTTGTTGTTGTTCCTAATGCCCCCTGGGGAGAACTTCGACTACGTCCATATAGGCTTCGGACAGATGCGTGCGGCTTCGGTTTATATAGCCTAACAAGGGTCGGAGTACGTCTTAACTAGTATATATATACATATATATATATACATATATATATATACATAATATATATATACATATATATATACATATATATATATATATATATATATATATATATATATATATATATATATATATATATATATGTATATATATATATATACATATATATATATATATATATATATATATATATATATATATATATATATATATATATATATATATATGTGTATATATATATATATATATATACATATATATATATATATATATATATATATATATATATATATATATATATATATATATATATATACACTGCTGGCCAATGTAAATGCAACACCCTGAAGGAAACATGCAAATAACATGAAATTTACAACATGCATTAGCGGAGGTGAGATATGCAAATGATTAGAATTTCAGCGCAGACGCACACCACGCGCGCCTGTGGCGCCACTTCAAAGCGCTATTTAAGGCTTGGAGATTTCGACGATGTCAAGTTGCAATTGTGTTTTTCTTCTGGTTTTTTTTAAGGGGATGGTGGACTTTCAAATTACCAAAAATCGAACAAAAATTGGAATTTTTTTGGGAGTGTATTAATATTTTAAAAACATGTAAATATTGGAATGAAGTGCATTTAAAATGTGTAGTGAAAAGAAAAATAAAAAATTGGTGGCTTTAGAGTAGTAAGTATTAAAGGTAGATAAAAAATTATCTTTTAAATGACTTTTTCTCAAAATGAGAAATTTCCAGATTTGCAAGTCTTTAATATGCTCCTCGCGTCATAATTTTTGACGAAATTTTAGAAAATTTATAATAAAGATTCCTGTAATATATCAAAATAAAGTTTTGTATCCATTTTAGGATTCGAGGTCATTTAGGTTATAAAAGTTTAACTTTAGTGTAGAAAAGTACAAAAATTTCGCGAAAATTCAGAGTACAAGCATAAAAATATTTTCTAAAAATTAACTATTCAACGAAAGTGCAAAAAAATACATAACTTTGTTCAGAAAGTATTTATAAGCAATATAAATGCAAAATTAAGTGGAAAAGTTTAAAATTGAGTCGCAAGGAGCATTTTAAAGAAGGGTAATTTAATTTAAATTTTTTAATTATAAAATATTTTTTTAAAATATTTATAAAACTTTATAAGGTGTTTAATATTGTTATACATTAATGAATATATATACATAATTTCATATCTCTGTGGTAAAAATTTCAAAAATCGTTTTGAAAGGTCCACTATCCCCTTAAAAAAATGATAAATTATGCCTCGTCGAAAACAGCGATCATCTTTTGATCAAGTATCCGAGTTCGACAGAAGAAGGATAGTGGCCTACCGAGATTGTGGATTATCTTTCACGAAAATCGGTAGTCGTGTTGGACGAAACCAAACAACTGTAATGCGGATATGTGATCGTTGGATGCAGGAGGGTACGACGGACCGGCGTGTTCGATCGCATCCACCTCAGCGCACCACTTCACGTGATGACAGGCAAATTGTGCGCATGGCAGTGACGGATCGCTCAGTCACATCACGAACCATAGCACAGCACATGCAGTCTGTAACGCATCATCCAGTGTCTGCGCGTACCATTCGACGCCGTTTACAGCAGAGTGGTCTGTCCGCAAGACGTCCATTGCTTTGTCTACCCTTGACGCAGAACCACAGACGTCTCCGCCGCCAATGGTGCGATGACAGAAGGATGTGGACGGCAGAATGGAATGAAATTGTCTTTACTGACGAGTCACGCTTCTGTCTGCAACACCACGATGGTCGCATTCGAGTCTGGAGACACCGTGCAGAGAGGATGCTGAACAGTAGGGTGGAACGAAAAAAACTTTTTTTTTAAATTTCAATATGCTCTAGTTTTCAAAAGTTGCCTTTTAACAAAATAAAGACGGAAATTAAATATTAGCGTAATTGATGCATGTTTTCAGTTAGCGCAAGAAGGGCAAACTTTTGGTTTTTATTAAATTTTTGACAAATTTCGCAATTATTTTGAAATTGAATACACTTGTAGTACAAAAAAGTAGCAAAATATGTAATTTAAACATTCTTTTTAGTCGGGAGACCTGCTAAACTGATTATATAATACGTTTTACTTCAGAAAAATTGTACACATAAAGGCACTTAAGGACGAGGCATTTTTTTAAGACACTCGGACATCTCGGTGGAACGAAATTTTTTTTTTTGGAATTTCGATATGCTCTAGTTTTTAAAAGTTGTCTTTTAAAATTAAAATTAAGAATGTAAAATCTTTTTGATCTACTAAAATATTTTTATGTGCCGCAAAGGGCTTCAAAATGGATATTTTTATAAAAAAGTGATTATATTTGTATTTTTTGTTAATTTCTTTTATAGTATATTAAAATAATGTATATTTTCCGTAAATAAAATATTCCAAATATGATGTTTTGACAGAAAACTCGCATATTCTAAGTATTTCTAATTTTTAGATGCCATAACAGAACAACTGATTTTGTGGAATTTCGCGATTTTCATCATATTAATTTTACAGTAGCATATTCTTATAATACACATTGGAATGAAAGAAAAACAATTTTTAATTGACGGAGCTTTGTTAAAATAAACAAATCACACTTATTTAGAAAAATATTAATGTAATGTCTATAAAGGCAAAATGTTATTTTGAAAAAAAATATTCATGCTTTTCAAAAGTCCATAGTAATCACACATGGTTTCCATTACTTATTTCACTGACACATTGAATTGTTTTATTGTTTCAAATTTTGGCATTATCTTTTGAGAATGTACTTTTTTTTTATCAATGCATCTCTTGCAGAAGTACCAAGGATGACACGGTAACTAATTTAACAATCCTTTCTACTATTTGTGTGTGACATTGAATGTTGTTGAAGTCAATAATTTAAATGAACTGTCCCTACGTCACCTATTTTGTTTCCTAGATGGAAAAACTAAAGGTCCAAATGAATTTGGAGGAGAAATAGGTAAACAACTAGAAAACTGCTATGAACTTCCAGTGATTGAATTTTCATCTATTGAAAATAACATTCCATTACTAGAAATTAAGGATGATTTAAGTGTGGACCCAAAATATTTGTTAGAAATGCATAATGCAATCTCTGTTGGAAAGGGCTCTTCTGATTTGTCCATGAGAAAACCAGGAAAATTTTGTCATTCGCGATGGCTTACATTAGCAAACCGGATGCTTCGTTTGTATGTGGGAACAGAATTTACTGCAAAAAATCTCCGAATACTGATTACATTTTTAAAGTTTATGCACCAATTTGGTTTAACATAAAGCTGAAATCATCTTGTATCCGTGGATCGAAGCACTTGTGGAAACTTGTAAGCTATTCACGTTACCTCAATCAGACACTTAAAAATGTAATTGACCCTGTCATTCAAAGAAATGCATACTTTGCCGCTTCTGAAAATCTCCTCCTTTGTATGATATTAGACTATCGCAATCAAGTAAGAAAGCTTGGATTAAGCCGGATTCTAAAAGCAAGGGCGGAAAATGAAGGAGGCATCAGAAAGAATTTAGTTCCACGTATAAACTTTGATGCCAAGGATTATATTCATATGAATCAATGGAATGATATTAAAGTATCAGAACCTCCTATGACGAGGCATGTTTCTGATGACAAACTAAAACAGTTTATAAAGGAAGCAAAAGAATCTGATCACGAGAAACAAATTATTGACTTCAAAAACATTCCATGTCACACACAAGTAGTAGAAAGGATTGTTAAATTAGTTACCGGGTCATCCTTGACCGTTCGTGGTACTTCTGCAAGAGATGCATTGATAAAAACAAAAATACGTTCTCAAAAGATAATACCAAAATTTGAAACAATAAAACAATTCAATGTGTCAGTGAAATAAGTAATGGAAACCATGTGTGATTACTATGGACTTTTGAAAAGCATGAATATTTTTTTTCAAAATAACGTTTTGCCTTTATAGACATTACATTAATATTTTTCTAAATAAGTGTGATTTGTTTATTTTAACTAAGCTCCGTCAATTAAAAATTGTTTTTCTTTCATTCCAATGTGTATTATAAGAATATGCTACTGTAAAATTAATATGATGAAAATCGCGAAATTCCACAAAATCAGTTGTTCTGTTATGGCATCTAAAAATTAGAAATACTTAGAATATGCGAGTTTTCTGTCAAAATATCATATTTTGAATATTTTATTTACAGAAAATATACATTATTTTAATATACTATAAAAGAAATTAACAAAAAATACAAATATAATCACTTTTTTATAAAAATATCCATTTTGAAGCCCTTTGCGGCACATAAAAATATTTTAGTAGAGCAAAAAGATTTTATATTCTTAATTTTAATTTTAAAAGACAACTTTTTAAAACTAGAGCATATCGAAATTCCGAAAAAAAAATTTTCGTTCCACCGTGATGTCCGAGTGTCTTAAATGCCTCGTCCTTAAGTGCCTTTATGTGTACTATTTTTATGAAGTAAAACGTATTATATAATCAGTTTAGCAGGTCTCCCGACTAAAAAGAATGTTTAAGTTACATATTTTGCTACTTTTTTGTACTACAAGTGTATTCAATTTCAAAATAATTGCGAAATTTGTCAAAAATTTAATAAAAACCAAAAGTTTGCCCTTCTTGCGCTAACTGAAAATATGCACCAATTACGTTAATATTTAATTTCCGTCTTTATTTTGTTAAAAGGCAACTTTTGAAAACTAGAGCATATTGAAATTCAAAAAAAAAGTTTTTTTCGTTCCACCCTACTGAACAGCTGCGTTATGCATCGCCACACTGGTCCTGCACCGGGTATTATGGTATGGGGCGGTATTGGATATCACTCTCGCACACCTCTAGTACGCATTGCCGGTACTTTAAACAGCCAGCGCTACATCTCCGAAGTGTTGGAGCCAGTTGTCCTTCCTTAACTTCAGGGGTTGCCCACAGCCATATTTCAACAGGATAATGCGCGACCACACGTGGCACGCATTGTCCAACGGTTCTTCGTCAATCGCCAGATTGAATTGCTTCCCTGGCCGCCTCGCTCTCTGGATCTTTCGCCGATAGAAAACATGTGGTCCATGGTTGCTCTACGATTGACCCAGATTCCATCCCCAACTGCCACAGCAGATCAACTTTGGCAACGTGTGGAAGCTGGTTGGTCTGCTGTACCCCAAGAACTCATCCAAAGTCTCTTTGAATCAATGCCGAGGCGTGTGGCAGCGGTGATCTCCAACAATGGCGGCTACTCTGGCTACTGATTTTGGCAGGAACCACACTTCACAGAAGTCTATAAATTTAATCATTTGATAATTGGTCAACATGTTATCTACAAAATAAATTTTGTTGTGATATCTCTTGTCTTTCTTGGTGTTGCAATTTGGGTGGCCAGCAGTGTATATGCATGTAGACTTTCCTGTCTACGTAGCTGGCTGGCGTCTAGAGAGTCTCTGATAATTACACACTTGAGTCAAAAATACGCTACACTTTGTAAAACTCAACAATATTATTTATTAATGGAGATAGGAATTACGATATGCCGGAGATCCTACTTTTACTGTCTCCGGTACAATATAACAATAATCATGGGATAGCCTAGCGTAAAGCTTCGCTTCCCTTCAACACAACAAAAGATCGGGCAGCTTTCTCGCTCCCGTCAAATACACCAAACCGTTGCCTTGACTCGCCCTGTTGGAATTACAATCTCTCTCCCGTGCTTCGCACTGGGATTCAACACAGTCGCTCTCTCGTGCCTATCTCACGGACTCCAAAACACAACCTTTCCCTCTGATGGTCTGTCCCTCACTCCTCTGTGCACAAGGCATTTTTCACACCACGCTTCGAATTGCTTCCAAGCCGAATTGCCTCCAATTCTACCCTCAACTGTCCCCTCAAGAATGTCGCAGGAAGAAGGGTTTGGTGCGTCTCTGGCTGCGCATAGCAATAGAGAATATTACTATGGCATAAGAAGAGATTTCGCATAAATCCTTTATATATATATATATATATATATATATATATATATATATATAATATACCGTAATTTCGCACGTAAGTTTTCTGTTAAAAAAACGAAATCGGGGTAATCGCCGCACCGGCGTAAACGCCGCATATAAACTTTGCTTAGTTACCGTACCGTAACCAAATATTGAGACACCAGCAGAGATTTTAGGCTCTTTCTGTAATAAACTAATACATTTTAATGATATAAATTCGATATAGTGCTAATTTTAAATATTTCTCTTAATAAATTATACTTTAACACTAGAATCGCCGAATGACACCCCATACCTAAAAGCTCCGCAGCCAGTCATTTTGACCGCTAAGATTTGCTTTATCTAAAATGCTTTTTTGTAATGAAATGTCACGTACCACTACCAGGTCTACTGTAGTACACTGCAAAAAAGGAATAAAACCTAAAAGGGTACAAGCGCATTTTTTATTTCACAGTAACACATGATAAAGTATTAAAAAATAAAAAAAGTAACGTAATCATTGAACATCAAATGGATAAAATACATATAAAACATACAAATATGAATTAAAGTAATAAAGACTTTAGGTAATACTAATAACCATCAAAAGAAGGTATAAGATACACTGGTAAGATTTACAGATCAATCATAAACATCGAAGTCCTCGTCTTCCGTATCGGCATTGAAAATAGCCAAATTTTTGGATTAATTTTCGCCCGTGGATAGTCTGGATTTTCTCGTTGGACGAAATGTTGTCGCCAGCATTGGGAACAATTATTTCTGCCTTTCTAAAACTGGACATAATTGTCTTAGTGGAGACATATCTCCATGCTGGAGAGACCCACTTCGCGACTTCTACGAAAGTGCCTTTCGCATAGTTCAGCGTTTTGTGTAGGAATGTCGACCTTCAATCCTACACGATTCCCAGCGACTTTCCAGTCACCAAAGTGTGTATGACATGATCGTCATGCTTTTCCAAAAATAGTGAAAAACGCAAGCCCAGTGAAAAACGACCTTTCAAGTAATGGGTGAGTCTCAATTTTAGTAGAAAAGCGCAAGCTAAAAAGATGATTTTAAAATCCGAAATCGGCGTAAACGCCGCACCAGCGTAAGTGCCGCTCTCAACAGTTTTTGAACTTTTTTTACGTATGCGCCGCGGCTCTTACGTGCGAAATTACGGTATATATATATATATATATATATATATATATATATATATATATATATATATATAAATATATATATATATATATATATATATATATATATATATATATATATATATTATATATATATATATATATATATATATATATATATATATATATATATATATATATATATAAATATATATATATATATATATATATATATATATATATATATATATATATATATATATATATATATATATATATATATATATATATATATATATATATATATATATATATATATATATATATACGTGCGTAGGATCAAATCATCGGCGGCACTACGACCAATCGGCTACACAACTACCCTCCTAGGTCACCGGACTTAACCCCATTTGATTTCTTCCTTTGGGGATATGTCAAAGATCTTGTGTTCATACCACCTTTGCCAACTTAAACATAGCATTTGTGATTCTTTACAAACAGTTAATAGTGAAACATTACAACGTCTCTGGCATGAAATGGCATATCGCAATCATATTATACGGCTAACTAAAGGAAGTGATATCGAACACCTGTGAAAAAAAAATTTTAATTTTTCCTTTACAATGACATATTAATTGTAATTTTCTGTTTGTAATTATGGAAAATATTAAATTTTGTAATCGGAGGATTCTTTCCTGATAACCCTGTATAACCTTTGATGACTTTACGGCACACATTAGAAAAATGCTTCCGTCGCAGATAACGATGTTTTCTTTTTTGTACAATATATACCGGAAGAGTCAATGAAGCTATGCATACATCCCACAACTTACGCCTAACTTTGTCAGACAGGTTTCGATGTTTCGCCATTTCACAATTATCTTAATCCCTTTAACTCAAGAAATAATTTCTCACGAGCAAAATCGGTTAATTTTCCCGAAAACATGATTTGCCTCAGAGTCGTTTACAAATTGATGAGAATCTGGCATCCTCCTCACGGAATATCATCTAACAACAAACAAAAAAAAATCATTAATATCGATTGATGAGCTTTTGCCTGATTTCCTGGCGGAATTCGGAGCGATGTCTTTTGTCAAAAGAGCTCTTTTTCCAAATCATTTATGTAAATGAATTTAATTCGTCCTTGTATTGGATTCTTATTTCAGAGTTAGTTGAAAGCTGTATATGCCCGGCCTTAGTAACTTAATCCATGCGTCTAGACATTCAATTAGGTAGTGAAATTAGCTGAGACGGAAGAATGTTAATGACTAGGTTTATGTTTCCAGAATTTAATTTACCCTTCGCATTGAAATGCTATCATGGAATACGTTTAGGAATGATAGATTATGGGACTATTTTTGAAGATTAAAGAACATTGATATTGTGTGTACATATACGTACGGAGGGAATGTTAGAAGAAAAAAAAGCCATAAAAGACCTGAATTTCAAAATTTCGTTCGGGTAATTTCCTTTTGTTAGTGTGTAATTATATACAGCATAAATAATCGAATCCGGATTTACCAAATTGCAGACACTTTTAAAAGCGTCACTCAGGTTTATCTTCCACTGGATTTTTAGATTTTGATTAATTTTTGCGGTAATTCCTTGTTAAACAATTTTTCAACCTCAAAATAAAAATAATCTTCTGTCAGAATTCGTCAATAATCACTTTAAAAAGTGATATAAACATGAGGCATATCTAATAGGCACTAAGTATCGGGTTTTGTTGCATGTTGAAAACTACATTTTGGAAGAGGATTATTTGAGGTTCCGTTGCTGCCATCTATCGGCCGGAAGAAGATTTATTATTGGAAGTAAAATTATTTTACGTAGTTGCACAAAAATGGCATTACAGCTCAGTATTGCCGTTCTCAGCTGACAGAAAAGAAAGGGAAAAGTTCGAGTATTTTTAAACCATGGCAAATAGAGCAAAAAATGGTTAAATCGCAAAAATGGCATAAAAAATGCAATAAAAATGGCATTGGCTGCGGACTTGATATTAAAGCTAACTATTTCTATAAAAATGCAGAATAATTATTTTCAATTTTTGAATTATAAAATATACTTAACAAATGAAATATTTATTTAAAGTATTTAACGGTAGACCTTCATTTCAATGTATAATCAAAATTAACTTGAATTGATTTGACTTTAAAGTTGAGACAAATCCTAGAGATTTACAAATGGCTTATTATAAAACCGTTACACCAGTGTTTTGAATTCTTTTTCTTTTTAATTCATACATAATGGATTCAATCCACATTCCTTTAAGTACAACCATAGGGGTTTGAATCCGGGTTATGTCAATTTTAGCCGCTACAATTTGGATTTGTGTATTGTATTTCGCCATGGCTGTGATGAAGATTAACCAAACAGATAATTTTGAGTGATATTTTACTTATTCAAACTTAAAAAATCCTTTCATCCAGGTGAAAAATCTCCGCTCAAGAAAAAAGTATGAGTGGCTCAACAAGAACTCGGCAAGCACTGACATAGTTTCCTATTCACAAGCGGTGTCTTAACTTGGTTGTTGTTAAAACGGAGGGATATAAATAATGAATACTCTACGAGGACAAATAGAATTAATTAATATA
This sequence comes from Dolomedes plantarius, assembly GCA_907164885.2. Lineage (NCBI taxonomy): Eukaryota > Metazoa > Arthropoda > Arachnida > Araneae > Dolomedidae > Dolomedes > Dolomedes plantarius. The sequence continues at coordinate 205,464,704 of OU015490.1, read as the reverse complement.
GAATTAAGGGTGGTTTAGATCATTGGTTAAAAACATAATGAAACAGCCAAGCTTCACTGCGATATATGTCAGATTTTTTCAGTAAACCTTATGCGCACAATTCAATGTAAATTATTCAGAAATATGTCTAGAGATCAAACTTACTGCCCTGAATTACAGAGATAACGAAACCTAGAAAATGTCAAGTCGAAGAGTGTCAATTTCTGGGTTGATTCAGATTCAAAATATGGCTGAGTTGGTATTATGCTGGCGGAAGCATACTACCCAGGAAACAGTTCACAAAGGTCAACAATATATAATTCAGAGTGCTAAGAGAAGAAGAATAGTGAACACTGATGTTAGGATGATCGCTGGAAGGTAATTACCGTTTGGTATGATTGGAAAAATCATAAAACTTTGACTTTTCCAAAGTTCTTGTACAACAAAAGCATATACACAAATAAAATAATTCATGGTATTAGGTGTGATGCCCAGACATATGCCTGTATACTTTCCATTGAAATATGCCCAAAATATATCTCAGCAAATCAAAATAATTCCACTATAATGATTCTAACCAGACGGTTGGGTTGGGTTCCACCATGAGCCGTATTATCTTACTAAAACTGACCACATAGATCAGTGCTCCCCAACATTTTTATCGCCGTGTACCGGTCAACGTTTGATAATTTTACCGCGAAGGGGGGGGGGGGGAGGGGACGTTGATTGATTATATTTTAGATTGTTTTCATTTAATAATTTTAATTTAATTGTATTTAAACATGCCTTCAAAATAAAATACAGTTACACCAAAAAATGAATATAAAGTGATTTAACATTTATACTCACTAGAACGCTAAATCAACGAGAATCCTGAGCTTGTTTCTTTGCAACGAGGCGGTTCCATCTGGGGGTAATAGGAGACAATGACACCCGAAGTGTGTTGTTTATGTCCAGTTTATTCCGTTGTTTTGTTTGGGTTGCTGTCATTGCAGAAAACCCCGCTTCACACAGATAGGTTGTCGGAAATGGCAATAGGGATTTAAGTGCTATGGTGGCAATCTCAGGGTATTCCGTCATGACTTTATCCAGAACACCGTCAGAGTTGTTGTCTCGAACGTTATTTATTTATTTGTTTCTTTTTTTTTCTATCGGGAAAGCGCATTTGTTTTCAATTTTATGGCTGCAATTTTAATTAATAATCTTGAAATGTTTAATAAACAATAAATTAATTTAAAATAGTTACAAGATTTCTCCTGTTACAAAGGTTAAAGGTAGCACAAACACGACAAAGTCGCACAAACCCGAGAGAATACACCATAGTATATAAAATGGAAATAATTTAATATTCCTTGGGCGGCCCGGTACCATTTGACCCACGGACCGGTACCTGTCCGCGGCCCGGGGGTGGGGACCACTGACATACATAGATGGATGCACAAATGGATTTCGGAAGTGGTTTGACTTTCTCTTTCCTAAGCATTCTGTTTAACAATACCCAGTCACATATAACATCTGCAAAGTTACCTTAACCAAAGCATTTTCAGCTCTGTATCTTTATTAGGGGATTCAAGGGGTTCTATCAGAAGCTTGTCCATGAACATAAAACAGCACATATGTGACAAAGTTCAAGAACATAATTGAATCTTGTTGTATATCCACTGCATTGGTAGTATGGAAGGCCCATATCTACTAAGTGGTTGGTCACAGGCTTATATCCACGATATAATAATCCCAATAAATATTGGTCTAGCTTTCTTTTTCTTCGTAATATTATTCACTCTCTTTAATTCATGGCTTGGTAAACTTACACGTGATCTGAAAAAAAGCGAAATTCCATTGTAAAAGTTTTTAGATTATAAAAAACTTTCAAAAAGAATTTTTGCGTTCTTAATGACACAGGCATAGACTTTTTCAAATAAGATTATGGATATATCATTTTTTTTTACTATATTTTATGAATTTAGCTCTTTAGCTTATAAATGTTTTTATGGATTTTTACCAGTTTCAAGAATTTAGCCATAATTTGAATAAATGTTAAATATTGTTTATGTTTTGTCCACTGCGGAGGTACTTGTAAGACATTCGCCTTTTGTTAATTCACTGCTGTTTCTTGCTGGCTACTTTCTTATGGAAGCACTGATTTTTTAAGTGAGACAGCATTGCTCCCTGTATCTACCGGTCTACAGATTTAACGGGCCAAAATCCAGCCTAGACACGGAGGTATTTCACTTGTCAGGATTCGATCCGAGCAACATCGGCACCGAAAGCCGACGTTCTACCACTAGGCTACCTGGAGCCCTTTTTTTTTAAATATTGTAAATCTATAAATATTCCACTCAAAAGTACATTTAATTACCAGAAATGTAAAAGTAGTGATCAATAATTATTCATGGTCAACATTTTTCAAACTTTTTGTCGTATTAATCTTCTTAACAACTGTCATGTAACCAATACCCTCCCAGCTTTTCGCATTGGAAGCGAAGTGAAGAGAATCCCCATGGACATGGACATGGACAGAAGAACTTCGTGAGGTACCCAGTGGGCCTGAAAGGCCCATCACCCTCGGTATGAGTATGCGGAAAACTGTTGCTTTTTACAAATGGCCCAAAGATATGAATAATAGGGAAAAAAAAAATAAATAAATAAATAAAAATAAATAAAAAATATATATATATATGAAAATATATATATAAGATTAAAATAAAATTAATTATATTTAAGTAATTAATAAGTTAAACTAAGAGTGAGAAGAAAACAAAAAATTTATTATGACTATTGAATTAAAACAAGAAAGAGAAATTACTAACAAGAAAACTCAAAGTTACAAGTAGTAGCAGCGAAGGTCAGCGAGTTGAAGCAAAATGCAAGGCCGGGAAGAGATCCCGCGCAAGATAATTAAGTAATTAGGCTGTAATGGGTGGATACAGCAGTAAAAATAGTAAGGAGATGATGAATTTGATAATCGAAGAAGGGAGAAAAGCGATTGGCCGAGAGCCCAGAAAAGCTCGAAGCTGATTGGACGAAGAAATAAGGTCCAGGATCTTCTAAGAAAAACTACCCAAGTGAAGCAGCAAGCATGGGGCCGAAAGGAGGAAAGTGAATGGATTAGAGCCACACAGAGCTCGCAAGGGGATTGGCTGAAGAAATAAGGTTCACAATCTTAGAGAAATAATTGTACAGGGGGATCAGCAGGCAGAAAAATAAGATTTTATGGTTAAGTTTTGAGAAAAATAAGAGCAATTAAGGGAATTTTAGGGAAAGGAGGTATTGGAATTAATTCCTGTACATAGTACAAGAGTAGCGCGAGGCCTGCGTGAGAAAAGTCTATTGTCATAATCGGGAAGATTAGCAAGGTCTTCATTAGGTACAGAATGGATATTAGCAAAGAAATTAGTGGCGAGTTTAACTATTGCAAGGCGGATAGGATCGATATTTAAGTCTTTATGAATGGAATAATTATTTTTGTACCTGCAGGCTTTGGTAATTAACCGTAAAGTTTTGTTTTGGGTAGTTTGTAATTTCTGAATATGGCTGGAAGCCGCAGACCCCCAAACAGGCGCAGCATAGAGGAGTATAGGTCTAAGGACAGTTTTATAGAGCAAAAGTTTATTATCTATACTCATCTCATTATGGTACAGAAGGTGGGCAATGTCTTTACGCGCTTTAAAGAATTTACAGATGTTATTATTAATATTCTTTTTCCAAGTTAATTTACTATCCAAGAAGATACCAAGATATTTAATTTCTCTTTCAAAGTGAATGAGCTGGCCACATACATTTACTGGGGGAGGGGGGATTCTACTGTAAGAGAAGAAGATGGCTTTAGTTTTAGTAGGGTTTAATTTGATACGCCATTTATCGAACCAACGTTCGAGGATAGTGATATGTCGTTGAAGGTAGAGATGCATGAATTTAATATTGTGATTTTGAGCGAGAATTGCTGTGTCATCAGCGTAGAGGGCAAGAGTGGTATTCGGGGTAGATGGAATGTCGTTAATGAAAAGGGAAAAAAGCACCGGACCTAATTTAGAACCTTGAGGAATACCAGCATTAATAGGGCGAAGAGAAGATGTATTACCAGAATAGCAGACTGCAAAAGTTCTGTCAGTGAGATAAGATTGGATAAATTTAATAAGGGCAGCAGGAATTTTAAATTTAATTAATTTATAGATAAGGCCACTGTGCCAAACAGTATCGAAAGCTTTAAGTATGTCAAAAAAGACTGCACCAGTCTGCATTCGGTTCTGAAGTCCATCATGGATGAACTCAGAGACGCGAAGCAGCTGATGAGAGGTAGAGTGCTTGGGTCTAAAACCAAATTGTGCATTATTAAGGATGTTATTGTCATTAATAAAGTTATGAAGACGAGTGCAGAAAATATGCTCAGTCAACTTTGAAAGAGAAGTAAGCAGACTAATAGGCCTATAATTTTTAGGAAGGGAGGGGTCCTCACCAGGTTTATGAATAGGAAAGATATTGGCGGATTTCCAAGCAAGTGGAAAATACTTAAATTTAAAAATACAATTAATTAACTCAGTAAGGTAATCGGCATATTGAAGAGGGAGATTTTTAAGAGCGTTATTATTGATACCGTCTTGACCAGGGGCTTTACGATTAGGGAGGGAATTAATAGCACTAATGACTTCGTTAATATTAGTATTTTCAATCTCACTATCGTGGTTGTTGTTATTAAATTTATTAAGGGTGTCGTAAACTTTATCGATAGTGCTAGGGCAGAACACACTGGCATGAGGGTTAAATTGGGTTTCATAGTTGTTGGCTAAGGCTTCAATTTTATCAATATCGTTAGTGAGGGTACCATTATTAGTATTGAAAGTGGGAAGGGGCTTGTAAGGTCTTCTAATTCTTTTAAGGTATTGCCAGATGGAATTGTCACTAGGGGCTAAGGATTCAATAAATTCCTTCCATTTATTATTCTTGAAATTTTTGATTTTGTTTTTAACTTGAGTATTAAGAGCTTTATAGATACTGTAGATATTGGGGTCTTGGGTGTGTTGCCAGGATTTCCTAGCATTATTCCTATATTTAATGAGATCGACAATATACTGCGGCAATTTATGGTAATGATGAATGGGGGAATGGACCTTAGCAGACTCAAGGGCATTTTGGATAGTGTTTGTAATGGAGGTAACAGCAAGATCTATGTCAGCAGAATTGTTAATGGAGTTAAAGGGTGGGGGAGAGTTAGCAACATACTTAGTGTAGGATTGCCAGTTAATATGGGAAGGAGGGAGAATTTTTGGAAGCAAGGGGTTACAATTTAGGTCAAGTTTGACAGGCAAGTGATCGGAGGAGAGATCAACAATAGTATTAATATCATAAGGAAAGGCTATATTATTAAGTAGAGCAAAATCGATAGTGGACTGAGAGCCAGAGAGGCCAAATCTAGTGGGGTGAAGAGGGAAGGCAATATCAACAGAATTATTAATGGAATAGGAGTTAATTTCTTTACCATAGCTATTAGTGGTGGGATTATTATGCGGATTCCAGCGTGGGTGGTGGGCATTGAAGTCGCCAAAGAGGATAACATTGTGATCCAGATTAAATAGCTGATCAAGTTCATTGGTAATAGGCCTGCCATTCATGACCCGAAGGTAGGTAGAGACAATAGTTAAAGTTGTGTGGTTATTGATCCAAATTTTAACAATGGTATTTTCTAAGGTATGTAAATTAAGACTAGGCAAATGATTATGTTTAATATTTCTTTTCACATAGATCGCCGTACCACCAAAACGAAGGGGGGAATTATTGCTAGGGTCAAGACGGGGGGTGAAGTAAAGATTATAATTTTGAATTTTAAGGGATCTAGGAGTATTGGATTTTAGTTCCTGTACCAAAATGAGATCTACGGGATTCTGAATGACAAACTCCCGTAGCTCATGAATGCGTGTACCCAAGCCGTTAGCATTCCAGCTCAGAACAGAAATTATGGGAGAATTAGAGGGAGTGAATTAAGGGGCAACAAGGTTGGCTGTCTCGTTTGAGGCAGCAGAAAGTACTGAATTTAATGAGGTAGAGTTTAAGGAGTTAATGAGACTTTGAAAGTCTTTGATGTTTAGGTCGTTACATAGGTTTCTGATTTCTTTTAGAACATCTCTGATTTTGATAAGTTTATCTAGAGAGCTGTCAAGGTTTCCCAAGGGCTGCTCACTAGTGGTTTGAGGATTATTAATAGAATTTTGAATAGTTTCAGGTTTATTATGTGTGTCATTACCAGAGGGGGGACGGGATGCTGAATTTTGATTAACAATTTGACTGAAAGAAATGTTGGGTGTTACGGGTTTATTAGTGAACATATTTCCAGAATTAGTGGGCACAACAAGTTGAGGGGGGTAATTACCAGCTCTTGCTGCTTCCTTGATAGTTTGGATTTGTTTTCTACGGTATTTCACTTGTTCGGGATGAGCACTACATCCCCGAAAATTGGCCGGATGGTCTCCGCCGCAATTGGCGCAGATGGCTGGGGTGTCCCTGGATTTGGTGCAGTTAATAGATGCATGAGCACCAGCACATTTCATACAAACGGCTTGAAGCAGGCAGACTTCACTGCTATGGTGAAATTTTTGACAATTAAAGCACTGTTTTGTTCCCTTGAACTTGTAGGCCTCAATACGAACCACAAATCCAAGGAAATTCCTGCATTCATAAATATCTTTTATATTTTCCGTTTGCCTAAGGTGGCAAAGAAAGATGGGTAGGGGCTCCTTAGTTTTAAATTTTTTTAGTTGGGACACTCTATTCACTTGAAAATTAAGATTAGTTAATTCGGATTTGACTTCCTCAATGGGAATGTCACAAGGGATACCCTTAATAAGAATTTTGAGGGGCCTTTCACTCTTAGGGTTTTTTCCGAAAAATTCAATTTTGCTTTGGACCAGATACCTTTGTATCGTCCTGAATTGTTCAATAGTAATAGGAGTAATTTTGACAAATTTGCCCGAAACAGTCTTTGGTGGATCAACGTTAATAAGGTTTTTAATAGTCTCAATAATTTTGTGATAGTTTGGAACCATTTTTATGAAAAAAGGTTCAGGTTTGGGTTCCCGGGTAATGGGATCATCAAGATTATCAACTTCGACATCAGACCCATCATCACCGATAGGATCATATTTATTCCTTGTTTCCAAGGCATTAGATTTAGCTATTGATAAGAGGTCTTCACGCGCAACTCGCTTGACCCGTGGCTCGTTATTGTCATTATTTCGTTTAGATTTGCTATTTTTCATATGGAAGTTAGAATTATGAAAGCTCAGTACTTCAGTTAGAGAATTTAAAGTTTCTGGAGTGGGCCGTTGTAAAAAGGCAACAAAGTATTTCCACATACCTTTAAGTTTGATGAGGATTTGGTCCTGTTGAATCCCAGAAGCATCGTGATAGTCCTTGATGAAATTGTCTGTCGTACCGTAAATCAGTTCAAAAGTATTGGCAGAATCTTTGAATCTACCAGCCGGAATGTAGGCTTTGATGGTATAGAGGCAATTAGTAAGTTCCGTGATGTCGAAGTTATCAGGATCAAGATGTGAATAGCCGGTCTCCGAAAACGAGGGTAAGTCGCAATCCATAGTAGCGTTCGTCATAATACTGACGCTCACCAAAAAACGTCCGCTCAGAGCAAAAGCCAAGAACAGAATTACCGAAGAGAATCCCCTCTCTCTCGGCTTCGTATATAGCAGACGTAAGGGACGATGCTTAGCAGTTTTGTTTTGACTCCCGGATCCAAATTCACCCTATCTGCTTTTATCTTTCTAACTATTGGTCAATTCACTATGCAAGTCTACGTTGGAGGGCGTGGCCCATGTAACGTAGTTACAACATTTTTCCTATTGGGTCCCATTGGGTCGAGAGCAGTAGAACGCCGGCGAACGTTCGAGTAGATTAACTTTTAGTATAATAGGACGACTTTCGGAGAGGTCATACTTTAAAGCTGTTTAAGTTATGTGTTTTTATGTTTGAATGTAAATGTAATGTTGTAGTTCGTGGTTTGTCCTGTCTAAATGGAATAAAGTCGTCTATTTGTTTTGTGAATTCGTCGTCAGTTGATTTAGCGACATTGCAACAACATTTAACTTTAACGTAATTAAAATGTAGAAACACTTAAACGTAAATTTTTGTACAATCTAACGCAATCTTTGTGTGCCTTTTTTCGCAATTTCGGCGTAATAATATTAAAGTATCGTAAGTTTTTAAATATTCCACTCTAAAGTCCATTTAAGTATCAGAAATGTAAGAGCTGTTACCAATAATAATTCATGGTCGACATTTTTGGAATTTTTTGTCGTATTAATCTTTTTTTAACAACATTTGACTTAAACGTAATTAAAATGTAGATACCCTAAAATGCAAATTTTTATACAATATAGTGCAATTTCTGTGTGACATTTTCTGTGTGATAATTTTCTGAGTAACATTTTCCGAAATTTTTGTGTGATAATTTGTATATATTGTAAATTTATAAATATTCCACTCGAAAGTCCATATAATTATCAGAAATGACTTTTTTCAATACTAATTTATGATCGACATTTTTGGAATTTTTTGTCGTATTAATCTTTTTTTAACAACATTTTACTTAAACGGAATTAAAATGTAGAAACACTAAAATACAATTCTTTTCCAATATAACGCAATTTCTGTAACACATTTTCCAAAATTCCTGTGTGATAATATTTAAGTATCGTAAATTTATAAATGTTCCACTTTAAAGTCCATTTCATTATCAAAAATGTAAGAATAGTTTTCAATAATAAGTCAAGGTCGACATTTTTTACACATTTGTCGTATTAATGGTTTTTCAGCAACATTTGATTCAAACGTAATTCAAATGTAGAAACACTAAAATTCAAATTTTCATACAATATAACGCAATTTCTGTGTGATAATATTTAAGTATTGTAAATTTATAAATGTTCCACTTTAAAGTCCATTTCATTATCAAAAATGTGAGAATTGTATTCAATAATAAGTCATGGTCGACATTTTTGGCACGTTTGTCGTCTTTATCTTTTATAGCAACATTTGATTCAAATGTAATTAAAATGTAGAAACCCTAAAATTCAAATTTTCATACAATATAACTCAATTTCTGTGTGACATAAGCATAATTTAACATGTACAAAATATTAAATCAAATTACCAAAGCCAAAATATATTATATATTATAGTAATTTCAAGGAAAAATAATTTTAAATTCCAGTAACAGTTACTTCCAACACAGTTCAAGTTATTCTAACATATTCAAGCATTCTAACATATTTATTTCTTTAAATTAATCGGGAAATTTAATGTTCCTCTGAACATAACAGAACCCAACCCGCATTCGAATATATAAACTTGAAACTGCCTCTCATTCCCCAAATTCCTAATTAATATTAATCATCTGAGAAGCATATAATCTGGGAAACAGTAAGTATTGTTACATAGATTGGAATATGCAGCGATTGATGAATATTTCTCCATATTTATTCCGTCATAATTACTGAAAATCTCATTCACTTGAAGACGTTCATTTCTCCAAAAGATTAAACAGCTTTCAATTTTGATATCAAAGGGGCCCCAGTTAAGAACGGGGAATTTCGATGAATGGCATCCAAGTTTCATTGAATCAACCAATCTCGGAATCATTAAGATACTTGATTATGTAATCAGCTTCATTAGATGTTTGAAACTTTTGCAATAATCAGTTCTGTGTAAGGGGAAATGCTAAGTTACTCCGAGTTAAGCCTAATAAAGTGCCTTAAAACTTTGCATAAATTGAACATCTCACACTTATTAAATTAGAAAGCATTTCCCTCATATAAATCCAGTTCTGTTGACGAATTTCTAAAACTATAGTTTTCGTGCAGTTATTGTCTGAATTATTTTCATTCGGTCGGACAATATCCACAAATCAGTAGTTCCAAATGTCCTTTGTCAGTCTTCTTCTAAGGCTTCTTTCATAGTGTCGTGCACCCCTTTGGTAATCTAGTGAAAGCTATGGAACCCTCTTCCTGATAATAAATACTCATATAACGAATCGTCTAAAACTTAAAATTTAGAAATGTAATAAAGCAACAAATAGTTTTGAAAATTCTAATTATATTCGATTTTATTCGTATTATAGAATGAGAAGGATATGCATAAAATATGATACATGGAAACGCAAAAGATATCAATATATTTCGAAAGCAAATTTGTGATTAAAAACGTACTATTTATACTTTGTTGTTGTTACTCAAATGATTCCAGACCAGGTTCATAAAGTCTAGCTGGCTGAGGGATGCGACTCCGGTTTAAAGTGGTACCACAGATTTCAGAGTCTGATTTTGCCAGGTGCCACCTCTTATTTGACGGGGCAACCCCATGGGCGACATCTGAGGAATCGTACCCTTTCCCACCCTCTCTGACCTCATAGTGGGAATTACAGATTTAGCGGACCCATATCCGGTCTAGACACGCAGGTATTTGATGGCGCTTCTCAGTATTTGATCAGCGCAACCTTAGCACCGAAAGCCGACGAGCTAGCACTATGCTACCTCGAGCCCATTTATACTTAAATTAGCTGAAAACCCGCATTTCACTGAGGTGTACATTCAAATTAAATGCAACGGTCAATGTATGCAATTAATGCCCCCCCCCCAAAATAAAAAAATAAATAAATAAATATATATATATATATATATATATATATATTTATTTATTTATTTATTTATAAAAATATCGTAAGGGATATTTTTATAGACAAAATAATGTAGAAGAAAATATTCAAATTAAATCTAATAGGACATACTAAAGAATACTGTATTTAATTTTTTCTTTTGATAATGTCCAATCGTCTGCCGCATTAGCAAAAAGAAAAAAATTTTTTGTCTATTTAGTTTTTATGCACGTGACGATAAATTTATTTAAAGTACCAGAAAGAGAAATCACGTGATCAGCATTTAATAAATTAAATTCTAAAATTTAATCTTTAAAAATTCACCAAAATTTAGAAAATGGAGGTAAAGATTCGAAAAAGATTTCAATTTAAAGGAATTTTTATGATCTTTCTCGTGATATAAATTTTATAACCCTCAAATTATTGTATTAAATGCAAACTTAAAAAAAGTTACAAAAACAGCTTAAAAATTTAATTTAAAACAATCTAAGAAGAATTTTCAAAAATCTGTCTTAGTGTACCCCTACACTATAAGAAGAATCGCCATGCAAAATGTCCGCCCTTTACGTCCAGCGGTTTGGTCTGTGCGTTGTATGTCAGTGAGTCAGTCAGTTACGGAACTGTTTCATATATATATATAGATTATATATAATAATTTGATTTCTCAATTTTCTTTAAAGGGGCGGTGGCAAGTTTGTTTGCATCACTAAAATTGCTATATCTTCACTTCTAATAGGTGGAATTTCATAAATTTACATTAATAGACAAAACTATATTTCTATTTTAGTAAACCAAAATTGAAAGTTCTAAAATTTTATGGTTGTGGTGTATTCACACTACACCGAGGTTCTTTCTCTGGCATAGGGACAATGAGGTAGATAAAACTAGTCGTCTAAATGACACAAACATTTATTGACAATTTAACAAAATATTATAACCAAAACTCTGAGCACGAGGTGGGCAAGCCTATTGCATCTTACCAGACCCCGACTCCTACTACTGATTTCTCCCGACGATCCCTTCACTCCCTAGGGTTCAACGCCCCCGCAGCCAATCCCTCTGATTGGTGAAAGGGGGGGGGGTTCACGGGGTACGGCACTTCTACAAACATACACTACAATGGTATTTTAGTATCCTGTCCCCTTAAAAGCATGAACTTCTGTTGTATATTTTACATCATATGAGGCGGTGAAAGGCAAAGTGGTGTAAGTCAGTAAGTCAAGTGGTGTAAGTCAAAAGAGTTTAATTGCAAAAACTACAAAAAATTCCACCATAAATTGAACAAATTATAATTCATAACAATTATTACAATACTGCAAATAATAACTTTTTACAATTTCACTATAAATTGAACATGGAGATTCTTTATTTGCCCTCAAATGAAAAAAGTTGAAAATGTGACTTACACCACTTTTCCTTTCAACGCCTCAATGGGGAACTGCATTCTTTTTTCCTTATGAAACCCGGTTTTTTCTTTATTCTGCATTCCTGTAGCAATGCTTTGTTAACTGCACATCACCTCTCTTTCGAGTCATGGTAATTAAGTATCAAATTAACGAAACGACCCTTAAACAAAGGGAATGAGCAACAAGTTATTCGATTCTCTGATGGCCATGCAGCCGGGACAATCTCCTTATATGACGGTATCTTGAATTCTGGGTTTTGTTCTAATCAATTGTTGCTACGTAGTTGAGATCTAAAAATGTCCACTGCTACGCTGGGCGAGATTTTGTAATTCACATTGAGTCTGAGATTAGTTGTTGGATATACATCTTCCCGCCAAAGGTAGCTACAATCTTTCATTGTAGATTAAAAATGTTACTCGTTGCAGTTAAACATTCTTAGTTCCAACATAACATTGAATTGATCTTTTTGATTGTTGTTGATATTCACGTTTTGTTACCATTATTATATCACGTTTTGTTACCATTATTATCTTATAGAGAAACAAATAGATATTTATCTATTTGGAAGTTATTAAAATGAATACAAGTTACGTGGTTTAAATGTAACTATATTTCATTGCTTGAAAATAAAACTCTTCAGTTCAGGAAGAACGTTGAATTAACATTTTCAATTGCTATTTAGATTTGTGTTTTTTCTTAGCAGTAGTACCTTGAGAAACAAGTAAGCATTTACCTATTTGAGCATTATTAAGTTGAAATACATATTTTTTAGTTGTATTCTGTAGTCGAGAATTGAAAAATCTTTTTGATATATTTATTTAAGTTTACGTTTGAGAATCGCTTTTATTAGTCATCTGTGTTCCATTCTGAAACTGCTATCGGTATTTTTCATTTAAGGTATAAATTTTCAAAATATCTACACCGAAGAAAATATTAGTGTGCACTAATAATTTTTTCCTTAAAGAAAATAAAAAAATGATAAAGAATATTTAAAGAATGCCGAAAACAAATTATTTAGAAATCTTTTAATGTTTAATAGCTAATCAAATATAGTTATTGCTTATAGATCAAAATGTAAATGTGCTATAAACTTTAAATTAAAAATTTTTATACACAATTTAAAATTGTTCGAGCATTTTTATATACATAATTATTTTCATATGACTTTTATATACATAATAATTTATTATTTTATATACATAATTATTATACATACTTGTTTTTATATTCACAATTATTTGTATATCACTTGAAAGACGATATTATTTCAAATCGCGAATTCATGAAAAAGCTGAAATTTTGTTTTCCTCACCTCTTTAAATGAAGTATGTATAAATTCACTTTATTTAACAAAGTATATCACAAAAAAAATGTTATCCATAATTCTTCTCATGGCTGTAATTTTTTTCTTAAGTTATTGCTTTTAAATAAATCATTTTTCAACATTAAAGAGAACCTACAAACTTTCAAGCATCCAAAAGTTTGTTAATCCTATTTTTCTCCAAAAACAACTTTATTTTCGTAGAAATACCCTAAGATTTATATAAATATTATTTATGAAAATATTTTAAAAACTTAGATAGATGATACAGATCTCGCTCTCTCACTTTCGATGAATTTGCATGAGATAGTAACATTTTTTTGAGAAATTTAATTATTAAGGTCCTAATGTAATGCAAATGAATTCCAAATCTTAGTCAGAGAAAGTTTGGAAATCAAGATATGAAAACCCTAGCAACGCCATATATCACATCAAATACTAGATAAAGAAACTCACTTAAAAGATATGAACCTTAAATATGGTATTTTAATATTTATCCTATTACAGAATCTGGATTGACACGTCGCCAATTTGAGTTTAAAGCGGAAGAAATAAATTGAACTTTATTATGTGTTGAGATATCGAAGTCAAAGTATAAGAATTTGTTCCCTTTACGTAATCTTTGGTTATTTGATATTTAAATTCAAGAGTCCCTCTCTGTCGATAAAGAAGCTTTAATATTCAGCCCCAGTCATGATTAAATATACGATTTCCGAACGGGTTTCATTTGTCCGTAATTTGATGCCATAAAATCCGTACTTTTACGTCAAAAAACCTTGAGATTTGTATGGAAGCAGAAAAGAGAGAAGAGATTTTCTGGATTTTTTTTTTCTCTTTGTTACTCCTGCTCTGCAATATTTACTTTTAGGATTCACATAGATGCAGTGTTAATTCAAAAGAGCTTTCCAAATAAGAACGAATTTTTCTGGGTGCCTTATATAAACGAAAATTGAGCATTTTTAAGAACTTATCGCACTCTAATGCTATTTTCATTCGCAAAACTTCATTCATTCATGAATCTAAGCATATCTGATGAAACTGTTTCATATCAACTGCAGCAAAATGTGTTCCACCAAATCCAAGTGCTCCTCGAGATAGGCATCTTTCAGTATTTACTGAATAACAACTGTTTAATAAAATAAGTGCGACTCATTTCAAATTTTAAAAGCCTTCAATAACCTAACCGGGATTGAGAGCCTGAGATCCACAATAATATTATAAATCATTCTTGTTTCTTATTATAATCTCTGAATGATTTCTAAAGTTGGAGAAAAAATACAACGAATTGCTACGAAATGAATTCAGAGTTAAAGTGGAGCCAACACAATTTCAGGGAGAGAATTATAAAAATTTAATTGAAATTGTTTCGGGTCTTAAGTTAAAGGGTAATTTTGAAAGAGTTCGGGGTGAAATTTTCTTGGGCAAAGTATTTCATCAATACCCAGTTGTTTTTAAAACAAGTTTGATATCTATCCCCATTTCCAATAGAATTATTGATATGTGAGGAAGTGAATTATAGAAATTTAATTGAAACTACTTTGGGTTTTAAGTTGAAGGGTGAGTTTGAGATAGTTCGGGCTGAAATTTTCTTGGGCAATGTAGTTGATCCATACCCAGTTGTTTTTAAAACAAGTTTGATATTTATCAACATTTTCAATAGCATAATTGTACGTGAATTTGTGTTTTCTAGATACGTTAAAGAAAAATCTAAATATCTCAAAACAGAACGCAAACTCCAGTATTAAATATTAAATATATATATATATATATATATATATATATATATATATATATATATATATATATATATATATATATATATATATATATATATATATATATACATATATATATATATATATATATATATATATATATATATATATATATATATATACATAAATATATATATACATATATATATATATATATATACATATATATATATATATATACATATATATATATATATATATATATATATATATATATATATATATATATACATATATATATATATATACATATATATATATATATATACATATATATATATATATATATACATATATATATATATATATATATATATATATATATATATATATATATATATATATATATATACATATATATATATATATATATATATATATATATATATATATATATATATATATATATATATATATATGTGTGTGTGTGTGTGTGTGTGTGTGCCCCTCATAGCGAGCACTTTTGGCTTACCTATATGGTGTTCTCATGGTAATATATGTTATTAATATTTTAAAATATTCATTTTTTTCAACTTTATTACATTTTTCTTTGTCGGGGTTATGATTTTATTTATCCTGGACACTTATTTTCGTTACAAAATCTTTCCAAAAGGGGACCTTTAACCGTAAGATCTCATTGAAGATGAGCTATAACCATAATTTCTAAGTTTTGTAAAGGACATATTAAGCCGTGTGATACTCCGCTGTTAGCTTTCACTGTAAAGTATAATATATGTCTCAAAAGTGATATAACTTAAAACCACATATTTCCATAAAATCCATTTCTACCAGTGACACATACATTTGAATATGGGAACTTCAGATGACACAATACTAACTTTTTTGATAATTAAAAGATTAACCTTTTGTAAATATTGAGACTTAAATGTCTTAACTAATTTTTAATAATAAATGTTTTGTAATATTCATTAAATTATCCCAGATTTATTAGATTCTTGATCAAGAGAAATATTATTTTCAATTTGATAAATATTAATTTGAAATTTGAAATGTATTAACTTCAATACTATTAACTTTTGGTTACTTGTATTGTTTATGGTTAATGATAGGCTTTACACTTTATTTATCCCTTTGAATTTAATTTATATGTAAGTTGTATTTATACTAGTATTGCATACTAGTGAATATATCATTCCAGTTTTTAAGGACATTAAAGCTCATTCATGTCTAAAATAAATTTAATATCAGCAGAAAACTGTTATATTGGCATATTGCTTTTTCTGCTTGTGAATTACATACTTTTTAAATCTTATCTTTTTTTCACCTGGATTCTCCAAAAATAAGAAAAACGATTATCCTTTAGTACTTAAAGTCATCTTCCCTTAAATCCAATTAATTATCAGAAAACTTTTTAAAGGTTTTCCCATTGTTTTTCAATATTGTTTTACTTAAGTATAACATCGAAATCTCTGAATACTGATTTTATTTTGAGTAAATCGGCCAACAAAGGAGCGAACGGTGTATATTGCATACAACAAATTTCTAAAAGATAATTGAATAATAAATAATCTCTTCTGTTGATCTTGTTGTCGTGTCTAGGAATACTGCAGAATAATAAAGACAACTTTTTAAAGGTTTTACCATTGTTTTTCAATATTGTTTCGCTTAAGTATAACATTGAAACCTCTGAATAGTGATTTCATTTTGATTAAATTTCTGAACAAAGAAGCACACGGTGTACGTTATATTGTATACAACAAAGTTGTAAAAGATAATTGAATGATAAATAATCTTTTCTGTTGTTCTTGTTGTTGTGTCTAGGAATAGTGCAGAAGAATAAAGACAACTTTTCAAAGGTTTTACCATTGCTTTTCAATATTGTTTTACTTAAGTATAATATCAAAACCTCTGAATAGGGATTTCATTTTGATTAAATCTGTCAACAAAGGAGCGCACGGTGTATATTGCATAGATCAAAGTTGAAAAAGATAATTGAATGATAAATAATCTATTATGTTGTTCTTGTTGTCGTGTCTAGGAACAGTGCAGAAGAATAAAGTCCCAAACTGAACTAAAAGTCTGTATAGCAGCGGTCTGTATAGCACAGATCAAATGCATGTGGGATGTAGAGTTCTTGCGGTGATAAAACAAGTTTGAAAAGGGCAGCCAAATAAGAAAAAAGATTATCCTTTAGTTCTTAAAGTCCTTTTCCCTTAAATCCAACTAATTATCAGACAGCTTTTTAAAGATTTTACCATTGTTCTTCAGGTAAAACCATTGGCTGGACAGGGGTTTGCTGGACTGTTAAAGATATGTTCTGAAGAAAACTGGGCTTCTGAGCAATTTCTACAGTTGATAGAGGGTCTTGTGCTGTCAGAGTGGATTATCATACCCCTGAAGTGATTAGTTCTTAGTCTAGCTATTGTAGAAGCAATTGTTATGGAACAGTTCAAGTCCGAAATTAGTGGTATCTTTAGGAGCTGGTTGGATAATTTGCACTTGGCCACTGCGTTAACATCTGCTGATGGATGGATGCTTTGTAAGAGGTCTGAACCAAGTTCCGAGCAATAATCTCTTTTAAATTTACAATTAAGCTTAAAATTAACTAGTATACAGATGTCAGTTTTACGCTCTATTGTGTACTTTCGCCCTTGGGCGTTAGCTCCTATTGCTCCGTTTGTCCTAAACTAACTCGTACCTGCGCTACTCTGTGCTTGCTGTGGGATTAGGATGCGCCGAGTAAACGACTGTCTTCAGGTACTAAGTTTGTCGCATGCCTAATCGGTGGAACGACGTATTATTCTGACTTACGCTCTACTGTGGATTTTAGAAGCGGATATTTTGACTATTTGACTAGATAAGAAAACACACAAATTTTTTTCTCTAATATTTTAAAAATTTTTATCATAATATTTTTTGTCTAAAGATTACCGTGAAATAGTCAAAATTTAGAACTGCGTCAAAATTTCAGAATGATGAATTTGTTTTTAGTAAATCTCTCGACAAAGGAATGCAAGATATATATTGCATACAACAAAGTTGTAAAATACAGTTGAATTGTAAATATTCTCTTTTAAATTTGCTATGAGGCGAAAAATTACAATAGTATACTGACGTCATTTTTACACTCTAATACGGATTTAGAAGATGATATTTACACACTATTTGCCCACGTTTTAAAACACGCACAGATTTCCTTTAATGTTCAATATAATTTATATCTCAGTTTTTTATTACAGATTATAAAGTCATTATCCTAATTTAGAATATAGTAAAGGTTCATTATAAACAATAAATTTGTACTCAATAATTTCACATCCCTAGAATAAAGGTTTACGGGAGCAATTCATCATTTCTTCCTAAAACTTAATTACTGAGCTTCCAGCAAACGCAAATCAATTTCAAATATAGAATATTTCTCTGTTTACTTAAACCTTCACAGAATTCGCAGACCGCTGTCGTCATGTGCAACGTCATCAAAGCTGAATCGAGTTTCGTTTATGAAGAACTCAATTTTAATTTGGAATTTCGATTATTATTATATAGAATTTTAATTCTTAGCTTACACAAACTTGATTGAAACGTTAACAGTAACATTTTTAAAGGATTGTAGGTCTTGTACTCCATTGCCTAGGGAGATAGTGATTGTAAAATTGAGAGATTACTTTTATAGCAAAATTCATGATTAAATGTTAATTTCAGAGAAAAAGGTGGTTTATTGTTGTAAAACAAAGAATTTTATTATAACAATTTATCTATAAATCAAATACAGTGAAACATCGATATCTCGAACTTGAAGGGAGAGACAAAAAACTTCCAAATATCGAAAATTCGAATTATCGAAAATCACATGTCATTAATAGTAATAGGGAAAATAAAAACTTTTTTACATACCTTTTTATTTCAATAATAATTTTTATTTCAATAAAAACTATTTACAAAATTCTTTGAAAAAATATTCAATTGTTGCTTGCTTCAGAGAAGAGTCTGAAATTTTATCTATTACACTTTCTAAGTGGACAATGGCTTTAAATGTGTCCTCTTATCTATTTGGTTGACTTTCAACATATCTCCTCAAAGCGTCCACTGCAAAAAGTCCTTTGTTTGTCACATTTGGTGGCAAATGGCGGATTTCGTCCTCCTCTTCTTCTGATAATACACAATAAGCTTTCGCCTGACCGATGATGTCATTGTCCTCCCACTGACCACACACTATTACCGTATCATCTACGACAAAGTCATTAAATTCCATGTTACCGAGGTGAATGAGCATCCAGGCACTAGCTTGAATGCAAGACAGCACAGGCATGCAGTCACACCTGCAGTTTTATCTTTCACTCCTTGTTGCAGATAAGAAATTCTACAATTTTCTTGGAAGCCACCCACCTCTTGATTTTTGTTCATGCCTTAATTTCCTGTTTTGTTAAAACCACCCCAACCCCTCTAGAAAGTAATCTTGGAGAATAAAAATAAAAAAATAAAAGAAAGGATCGATGGTCACTGCATATGCATGGCAACTAACTGAAACGAGATAAGAAAACAATAAACAAGAATTTCAACTCCCATCTTGGAGGGTCAAGAGAAGTTGTCATTTCATTGTGTTATCTTCGGTCTTTATATCCATTCTTTTTAAAGTTTATGCAGGGTTTTACCACTGTAATATTTGAATAGCTTTTCTATTTTTTAGAAATTTCTATTTTTTGGAAATTATTTGTTTGTTTTTAGAAAAAAATTTTCTTCTCCATTTATGGAAAAAAATTCAAGTTATCGAAGGATGAGCCAAAAAAATTTCGCCAAATCAAGGTTTTTTAACATTGAGTGCATAGGAAATTTGAAGGGAATTTTTATTTCTTCGAGATTCCGAAACATTCGCGAAATCTAGGTTCGAGTTAGCGAGGTTTAACTGTACCACACTAATGGTGCTGTAACCCGATATGGCTTATAAATATGGTAGTCGATAAAAAATTACCATGAAATATACACACATTCATAACTGGTTTGTACAGACCTCTTCAGAAGATGTAAAACAGCTATTGCTCTGCAAGGTATGTCACATGTATAAAGATGTGAAAAATGTACATAAATCAAATTTGGGAACCGCTCCTTGTAATTGCGCTTTGTTACACTCTGTGGGCTTGTATTGCTATTTATTCATACTCTCCACTACAAAAAGATCTAAACAACAGCATCTTTCTGAAACAGAATAGAAAGTAAATATAAATGAAATTACAAATAGAAGGCACAGCAGGAAATAGGTAGTGTGAATTAACTGTCGCTGTAATTGTGGAACCATTGGACTAGAAACTGAGATCACATTGTTTCATGTAATGTACAAGAGCAAATAACAGTCTAAGTATAGGTACTTTCCAGTAATCTCAGGTTCAGGGATCTTAATCTTTAGCTTACGTGGATTACTTTTCCGATTCCCTCTTGAGAACAGAAAATTTCATACCCCCTTTGTAAGAACGGCCATTAAGGGGGTTATATTTATATATATATATATATATATATATATATATATATATATATATATATATATATATATATATATATATATATATATATATATATATATATATATATATATATATATATATATATATATATATATATATATATATACATATATATATATATACATATATATATATATATATACATATATATATATATATATATATATATATATATATATATATATATATATATATATATATATATATATATATATATATATATATATATATATATATATATATATATATATATATATATATATATATATATATATATATATATATATATATATATATATATATACATATATATATATATACATATATATATATATATATATACATATATATATATATATATATATATATATATGTCGAGAGTAATATTACACCCGTCATATTACAAATTATGGCAGTCATGGTCCGGTGGTGTAGCAAGAAGTAATCCAGTTGTGGCAGTGATAATGTATATAAATATAAATTTGAATTAATTAATTAATGACTCATTGGATAAGGTTAGTATATGGTATTCATTGTGATTCCCAAGTGATTTAAACAACTCTGATTTTAATATGACAAATTGATTTATTGATTATTAAACACATAGATAATATAATACAATCCTACTAAATACACATACTTCGTCTACACATATTACTTACAAATTAATTACTACTACGTTAACTGTCTACGATACATATATTTAATTCATTCTCAATTATTTTTATATCATTTTATACACATATCACTCATATTAACATGGTTCAATTTACTGACATGATAATAAATCATAAATATAATTCGTATTAACGTAACTTAATTTTCTGACATGCTAATAATTCATCAATATCACTCATATTAACCTAGGTCAATTTACTGACATAATAATAATTCATCAATGTTACTCATGATATCCGGTCTCAATTTACTGACATAATAATTCATCACTATTACTTATATTATGTATTTTAATGCAGTCGCGCCCTACCAGTTTAATTCTTAGTATTAACAATTCTTAAATGATTGAAGCGGCGATTATATACACAAGTGTGAGAAAAGGGAAAGCACGATATCTAATTGCTGATGCGAGATTGCAGGGGCGTCGATCCTTCGTCTGGGAATGGCATAATCTTGAGGCACTAGGAATGTTCATCTAAAATCATTTGTTCGATGACAAACAACTAACATCGGCTAGCTTGTCCTTCATAATCTGGAATCTTTCTCTCCAATGGCATCATCATCATTTCAGAGCGGAATTCATACGTAACTCTCCATCTATAAGTATTCGATGTGTTTTCTGAATATTCGCTTCGACTATCAGCCCAACAAACTTCTTGTTAAATCCCAGTCTCAAATCTAAATCTCTTCCTTCAGTTATTTCATCACCATATCTTTCTCCTTCTAACTCTAGGGCCCTCCTACATTGCTTTCCGATTGGCTATATTGTCTCAACAATTTACCATCTGATTGGCCAGTGGTTTATCCTTAATATTTTATTCCATCCATTGGGCTTCGTGGGCGTATCTTCTTGGGACCCCTCTCTCTTCATTCCGCGGACCTGGACCCTTTTACAACCTGGCCTGGGGCTAAAGACTTTTGCGTGTGGGCTCTCCTTCTATTACGGCCATAATTTTTTACCTTTTCTTCTTATTCTCTATTCAAACCGCCCACTTGCATATTTATTTTATGCCCATCTGTTTCTGTAAATGCTACTCTCTTCTCTATCTCCTTCTGTTATCTTTATAGCCCTCTTTACAATCGGCGCTTCTTAACTTTCTCACGTTTTTCTCTAGTTTCAACCAATTAGTTTTATTCTTTGCTCTCCCTTCTTCCAATTTCTAGTTCCGCGGACACAATGTCGTTCTACTCTACGACACCAGTAAACATTGAACAGGCATCAGTTCGAGTTATTCCAGTTTATTTCTTCATTCAAACACGACCACTGATCCAAGGTTCACCCAATTTAAATGTTCGCCATTTACATTTTGGAGAACACGACGGCACACGTCCGATCCCAAGAAATTTCTCTCGCGCTGTGCCATCCCGTGGTCAAATTCTGCACGTGTACTCTGTCGGCACATGCGCAGAGCCCCAAAAAAGACTCCCGAAGGTCTCCTCGTGTCTAACTCCTGTACTTGATTCTAGAAATAATTCACTCTACGTGATTTCCTTTCATTGCAACCGAAAGTCACTCTCTAAGCCGGGGAAAAAACCATTATTATCGCGCGTCTTGAAATCTGAATTACTTTAGTTTTTCCCGCGGTATGAAAATAATTTAATCTCGAAGCCCCCTTAAATTTACATTGATTATTCTCTTCCCAACTTAATTTCTGTCATATATATATGTATACACACGCACACGCACACACACACACACACACATATATATATATATATATATATATATATATATATATATATATATATACAGTGGACGCTCGTTAATTCGAACTCAAAGGTTCTCGGAAAAAGTTCAAATTATCCGAAGTTCGAATTATCCGATGTTAAGAGAAAATATATAACCTTAAAAGTGTATCACCGAAGTAGAAAAATCTCCTAGTATGTATAACCCCAGAAAATATATTATACTATGTTATCTAAAATTAACATATTAAAAAGCAATACAGACTTGCCTTAATCATAAATTGAAGCAGAAGATATGCAGTAGAAAGTAAACTTTAATTAAAAATACGAATTACACTTTGGGGAAAAACTGTAAAGTGGATGTTTGATTTTCTTTATGATGCCTACATTGTTCAGCCAACTTCTCGATTTGAAGTAAACATTTCAATTCATTTTCAGAGGAAGGTTCCATCTGAATAAATGCTTTAAGAGTTTTAATAGAGTCCATTATAGGTTTGTCCATTATGGCCGCATTAAAAATATCTTTCGGCAGGTAAGTAGAGAAAAGCCCTGACAGTTTCCTACCGAAATTAGTGCAAACGTCTTCGTTTACATCAGAGCTTTGGCCACATACAGTTTGATAAGAAATATTGTGCCTTGACTTAAATCGAGAAAGCCATCCATCACTGCATTTAAAATCTTCAATACCCATTCAACTTGCCAATTCATCAGCCTTCGTCAGCACTAGGGGTTTCATTTATCGGAAAATTTCGAGATCTAACATCCTGGAACCATAGCAGTAGAGCTTTTTCTAGATATTCTTGGGATGCATTTCTCATGCGTTTCCTTCCTCTAGCAAATTTTGATTCTTCCCATGAATCTAAAATTGACCCCTTGTTTTTCAAATAAGTTGACAAGATATTTTTTTAAATTCCATAGTCAGCTGCTAACTTTGTTTTACATTCGCTATTCTCTACTCTCTTTAAAATTTCTACCTTTGTCTCCAAAATTAGGGTTTTGTACTTTCCACGCGTAGACATCCTGAATTTTTACACTTTCACATCACACACTGAGGAAGAAAAACTAGATCACATTAACTTGTCTTCACTGCAGGTATAACTGATGCAGCTCCCTAGGATCTATAGTAAAGACTGGTTTTTCTGAAATTCTAAGAAAATCGATACAAATAACGAAAAATCGCTTTGTCCGTTAAGCACTAATAAGGACAATAGCCATTAACGTTTAGCCTAAATGCAATAGTCTAGGAATGCGGGCATGTGCCTCGTTACATAGAAAAAAATACAGGTGATTTTGACACACAAAATAATAAATACAGCGTGTAATTTCTGCGTTAATTGAGGAAAAAGAAAATTTTTTGCCAAATTTTTAGTTCGAATTAACCGAATTGTTAAAAATTTAGTTCGAATTAATGAGATATTTTTAACATTCACTCCAATACAAGTTTTTTGGGGCCTTTGGATTAGTTCGAATTAACCGAAAGTTCGAATTAACCGAGTTCGAATTAACGAGCGTCTACTGTATATATATATATATATATATATATATATATATATATATATAATAAAACCAGTATATGCTCAAAACTACTGCAGCCAGAAACTAAAAACATGAAAGTATAAGTGAAAAAATAGGTTTTTGACAGCATCTCTTCATCAGCAGTACCGATACTGTCTAAAAACAAATGGATTGTTTCTGATAAGTATGATCTGATCAATAAACATTGTACAATCCATAAAAACAGAGCGACACACAGGACGAGATAGAAAGGAAGCAGACTGAAAAATCGCGGGAACATCGTTCTTCGACTTTATATACCAAGGGTTCATGACTCTGTCGCTAGGTGTCTAAAATTCTTTTAATTGGCTTAACCCGATCATGTGGTATAGAGGTCGAAAGTCGTATGAGTATCACGTGGTTCTGAATCAGGTCTAAATTTAACTTTAATGTTTCGCTGTGTATGTTTAAGGTATAATATGGTTGGTTAGTCGGTCGATTCCTAGGTCACAATTTGAAAAAATGGAATGTACTTTATTGAAATGATAACAGGATAATTTATAATACATGTTAGCTTAGGGCAGATAATAATAGTGGAGAATCATTAATATTAATATATATATATATATATATATATATATATATATATATATATATATATATATACATGTTACCGGCAAAGTAGGAAATCCGGCATTCTATAAAATGCCTAGGCATTGTATATAATGAATAAAACTAGCCGGCAATGTATGATGCGATTCATATTTCACACATTTCCTAGGCATTATATAGAATGCCAAATGAGAAACCGGCAATTTATGAAATACATCTCCGATTCGTTTCTAATATCACGTGGCAAGGCACTCGACTTTTACCGCACCTCAGGCTCAGAATTTGTGAGTTGCACTTTGCGGTTTGTTCGGGAATGTTAAAATACGCAATTTTACTTAAATTTGTGCAGCAAAAAATTAGTTTTTTACTGTGATGCATGAAAACGGAAGAGCAAGCTGTAGTGTTGGAGAAGAACTCATGGTCTATAGACATAAAACAACGATTCGACTATGAACTGTCCAAAATTCTAGTTAATGCTGCAAATAAAAGTTCTTTCTTAACCAAAACTACTTACCAGAAGTTAATAAATGATGTACAAAAAGCCAAAATGACTACTAAGAAGGAACCCAGGGACTATTAGTTGCTGAATCGTTATGATGTGATGATTGGGGAAAACAAAGGTAAACTCATTTATCCTCTTAAAGAAGGCGTCAGTACTATACAGTATGACGTCACGGACTCTGAGTTATTTCTCGTACTTCATGAAGCTCATACGGCTATTGGACACAGAGGACAAGATAGAATGTTGAAATAACCTTCAAATAAATACAAAAACGCTACACGTCATGATATTGAACTGTACATCCACCTTTGTGAACCTTGCCAGAAAAAACAGAAAGTTATTAAAAAGGGCATTGTTATGAAACCTATGATTTTTTCCGAATTTAATTCCCGTCATCAGGTAGATCTTGTTGACTTTCAGTCTCAGCCAGATAGAGAATAGAAATTTATCATGGTGTACGAAGATCAAATCGCAAAATTTGTGATTCTCAAGTCTCTAACGTCAAAGAGAGCTGAAGAAGTAGCCTACAACCTAGTGGACATATTATCGTTTCTTGGAGCGCCATCTATATTACAGTCTGATAATGGTAGGTAATTTGCCAATAATGTGCTGACCAGCTTGAAGGAGTTTTGGCTAGCACTGAAGATCGTCCATTGGAGGCCTCGCCACAAAGCCAGGGTAGTGTCGAAAGAGCTAATCAAGATATCGAAAATATGCTCTGTACTTGGATGCAGGACAACAAATCTGACCACTGGAGTGAAGGACTGCGTTTCGTTCAATTTATGAAAAATAGAGCTTATTCTGGGATCAAAAGAACACCATACGAATCTCTCTTTGGCTGCAAACCTAAAGTAGGGCTTACAACGTCTTTTCTATCCGAAGATGTTTTAAAAGACAAATACAGAGGAGCAGCTAGAAAAAGTAATAGAAATCGTCCAAACAATGGAAATAAGTTAAACTTATCAGATTATGCAAGAAAAAGACCCTGTTTAAAAAAAACATGGATGAGATTATAGTCGATAGTGGATTAAACCAACATCATGACATGCTTACCGAAGAGATTTCCGTTTCTGATACATGTTGTGAGTGTTTAAAAGAAACGAGTGATGCACTTGCATGCAAAAAGTGTTGTAAAAAATTTCATATCTTCTGTGGCCATGCTAGTAAAAGATGACGAAATTGATATTTTGTGCACCCTTTGTTTCAAAACTGAAAATGCTATTGAAGGTAAAATAAATTCTAAAATCAATCTGGAAATACAAGCCAAAAAAATGAAACTGAATTCGGAAAAAAAAAATTCCCACTGCTTCTTTGGGAACTACTGGGCGAGTTCTTATTCCTGACGTCGACAAGGGGCGAGTTGATTGACAGTTGTAATGAGTGTGACAGAGGATGGTTTTTACCGACTTGGACCTTCTGAGGGAATTTTAAAACAACTATATGCGACATCAAAATTCACTTTATGCCCCAAGAACTTGCTTAGAACTGAAGATATTCCTGACCACGAAATTCCTCTTCGGTCAGTTGCAATTTCTCAGTTTTGTGGTAGTGGCCAAGGATTCGTCAAATGTATGTGTAAAACAAAGTGCCAAAATATGGAATGTCTGCGTGAAAAATGTGATGAAATGTCTTTACGTGAAAAATGTCATTCAAGCCTACCATGTTTCAACAAGTAGGTTAATTTTAATTTCTTATTTTTTATATGAAAATTGTGTTTCCCTTAATAAGAAAGGCATAAATTTTGTTTTGTACAACTTTCGAATTTCTTTACGTATTTTGAATAATTTTTTCTTTAAATATCTCATTTTTTCAGAATAACATTTGTATTTTTGAGGAATTTATATAATAGACATTTATATAATAGCCATATCAGAACCTTTTTTCATACTTTGCCTAAATAGCATTTGTCATTTTATAGAATGTCTAGGTATTATATATAATGCCTAGGGAAAGTATGTAATAATTCTCATATTTCATACTTTGCCTAAAAACGTCCAGCATTATATACAATGTCTAGCTATTCTATACAATGCCGGCGTTTCATACTTTGCCGGTAACATATATATATATATATATATATATATATATATATATATATATATATATATATATATATATATGTGTGTGTGTGTGTGTATTTCCTCATATGGACCACTTTAGGTTTACCTATATGGTGTTTTCCTAATATGAAAGTTATTAATATTTTAAAATATTATATTTTTTCAACTTTATTCTATTTTCTTTGTTGGGGACATGATTTTATTTTTCCTGGAACACTTATACTATGTTTAAGGGATAATATGATTGGTTAGTCGGTCGATTCCTAGGCCGCAATTTGGAAAAAGAGACTGTGCTTTATTGAAATGATAACAGGATACTTTATAATACGTATTAGCTTAGGGCACTTAATAATAGTGGAGAATCATTAATATATATATATATATATATATATATATATATATATATATATATATATATATATATATATATATATATATATATATATATATGTATGTGTGTGTGTGTGTGTGTGTGTGTGTGTGTGTGTGTGTGTGTGTGTTTGTTTGTTTCCTCATATGGAGCACTTTAGGTTTATCTATATGGTGTTCTCGTAATATGTAAGTTATTAATATTTTAAAACATTATATTTTTTCAACTTTATTATGTTTTCTTTGTTGGGGATACGATTTTATTTTTCCTGGAACACTTATATTCGTTGCAAAATTGATTACAAAGAGTGGACCTTTAACCGAGATACAGACGATGAGCTACAACCATACACTTTAATTTTTGGTTTTAAAAGTACAGATTAAGTTGTGTGATACTCAGCTCTTAAGAAGAGTTACCATGATTTTCACTTGCCGAGTTTTCAGAAACAAAGCTTCATAAGAGTGATATTCAAATGCTGGAGGAACAATAACAGATCTTTGAGTTATATTTTCAGGAGAAAACACTTAACTTAGATTTCCATGTAATAGGTTGTCAAAACAAAGTAGCACGAAATAAACTTAAACTATCGTTTATAAACTCGTTAACTGGGGCAAACAATTGTAAAGTATACTCAATTTCAATGCTTTCACAAACCTTAAGAAAACTCTAAGTGCTTTCTCGCAATGTATCATTCTGTATAAGGCAGGTGATAAGGAATACGGAATCGATTATGTAAAACGCAATCAAAATGGAATTTTAATATTTAACTTATGAAAACTTTACTGAAACATCTCTAATTTGAATTTATCCCCCAGGGGTAAATTGAACTCCATTATGTTATACATCGAACGCTGAAAGAGATTTTGCTTCTTAAAATGTAAGATCATTTGTTACCGAAATGCAGAAAAGGTTTATCATTCGATGCGGGGAAAAACGCATATCCATTTTAAGTTATGATTAACAAACTTTTTTTTTTATCCACCGACGGATTTCATTTTCTCGTATAATTTAAATAGTGAATAATCTGTTCTTTTCCCTATGAAAAATTCTAGATTTAAATTGAAGAAAGAAAACGGATATGAGTTTGGAAGATTTTTTTTTACATTACCCATATTTTGAAATGGTTAAAAACTTTTTTTCTTCTACCCTGGGAAGGAAGATTAGTTTCAGACAAGTTTTTATATGAAATGTATTTTCACAAGGTCATCAAGTAAAAGAAAGCAATCATATTGTAATAACTCCCGTTTAGATCTGAAATGATGTTATTTTCTTCCAGTTTTTAATTTATGCGAATAATTTCGCTGATTTGCCTTACTTCGTCTTGACAATTAAAATATGTACAAATGTAATGTAAATTCTTTTATCGTTGGAGATCGTGAGAAAATAAAATTCATAAAAGAAATCGTATTTTTAAAAATTAAGAAAAGGAAGGTTGACAACAAAAGGCGTTGTGAGAAATCTCTTACAAAGTTTTGTTTTGAATTCTATGCGCTTATAAATGCTTTAAAGTAACAAAATATTAATAATGTATCCATGCCCAATAAAATTTCAGGTAGTCTCTTCTAACAAAACTACCAGGGGTTATTAACGTAGGATTACTTATCGTTACTTACCTCTTTTGTGCATATATATATATATATATATATATATATATATATATATATATATATGTGTGTGTGTGTGTGTGTGTGTGTGTGTGTGTGTGTGTGTGTGTATGTGTCTGTGTGTGTGAGTCAAAATTTTGACTCATTTTGGTACTTTTCTGTTTAATTGCTTACTGCTTGCCCAAGCGATGCAGACTTGGTTTGGCGCACTGCCAAAATTATAACTCGTGACGACGGATGGTTTTAGCGTCTGAAATTTTGCTTTCCGGAGGACCGTTATGAATGAACGTAATCCTACGTTAAAACCATACTAGCTGATCCCAACAGTGATTTTACCTGGATTCCTCATGGAATAAGCATCTAACAACAGTAAAAAAACTCATACCTAGACAGCTTTACTATGAAATGACAGCACAGAAAATGGGCCAAATATATCGATGTGAGTAGCTAACAAAACCTATTAATGAACCTATAATGGCAGAGATTGCATTAATATTTATATTATTAAATACTTAGTTTTTCTTAATCAATATTATGATTTTTAATGCATACTATTTACGTAATTGGATTTTAAAATATTAGACCTATTATATAAAAATCATGCCGAATCTATATATATATATATGTATAACGCGTAGGTATGCGGCACAAAAATCGACGATACTTCTACCCTGCGAATGGCAACGGCTGCAACTACCTGATGTAAAAATTAGCGGTCATCGGCAATTTGCAACCGTGTGTCAACATGGATGTACGCACTGAAATCAGGAATGCTCGAAAGTGAGCTGCACGATCAAGTGAAAATTGGGTACCGTCTCAAGAAAGAAAGTGAAGAAATAATTCATTAAGAGAGAGGTGTGAAAGATAGGGCATAAATAATCGCGAGGTTAGGCTTAACCATCGCCGGCATAACAACCAACAGCCAGTAATAGTTAATTTTCTACTTTTTTTCAGTACTTGCTGAATTTTTACTCCATTTTATAGAATTTTTCCTAACAATTTATTATTTGATATGATTAAGTGTAGATATCTAATTTGTGAACAATAGTTCATACAGAGAGTGATGTAATCCGCATATTTTAGTACTTGTATATTTACTATATTTTAGTACTTGCTGAATTTTTACTCCATTTTTTAAGTGAAAAAATTTTTCCCCAACAATTTCTTGTTTGATGTAATGATAAAGTGTAGATATCTTAATTTTGAAAAAATAGTACATACAGAGAGGTGTTTAATTTTTAAAATCATTGGTGTTGGGTTTCTCAGTCTAATCTTTAACTGTGTTCTGAAGTAATGGAAACTCATATTTTTTAATCACGATGTTTTAGAATCAGCCTTATCAAGAATACCCCTATAACAACGTATATTTATGATGACAGATAATGGTAACATTCCTTACATATGTTACTTTCAGTTGAGTTGTTTTGCAAAAGAAAATATAAAACTAAAAGCGACCATGCCGGTCGCGCAGCGGCTAGTATATGTATAATATATGTATGTCAAGCCAAAAGATACGGGATTCATATAGACATTCCATGCATATCTGTTTCATAAATATAGTATATGTGATGCTCTTTAGGCTTAGGATCGTTCAGTTCAATTTAGGAACGGTCCCCATAAGATTTATTTTCATGTGATACGCATGTTGCATCTATATCGATATTTCAATAAACTTGGGAAATTCTGCCATGTACTAACTGTTAAAATATTAAGTTTGTGTGATTTATGTTAGGTGACTAATGAGTATTTTGTTAAAAAAGAAAGTGAAATTCTTGAAACTGCATCTAGATTCATACAGTTTCAGTTATAACACTTCACATTCTGAATTCGAAAATTAAAGTTCTCTTTATCTGGGTCGACGACTAATTTTTGATTCCATTTATACAAAATCAAGAATTTTCGAAGAATAGAGGAACAATTTTTTCCGTCCCTTACTCTAGCTTCTCTAGCAGGTTTTTAATTAATCCTGCGCTCTACTCTGATTATGTAAATTAATTTATCAAGATTGCAAGTGAAACAAATCTGACTCCACATTCTGTCATTTAACTCCTGATTTCTAGCGTACATGAAAGAAACAATATATGCGATCTATCGCGGAAGCAATAAGTTTATTCGAAATAACGACAAAAAAATGCTTTAATCATTACTTGATATAAATAGTAGAACCATAGATTTATATTCATGTCATGCACATTTTGCATATAAATCAATATGTCAATAAACCTGGAATATTTTGCCATGTACTAATTGTTAAAATATTAAGTTTGTCTTAAAAAAGACTAAGCAAAGCGAAAGACAAATTAATTGATTAATTAATCAATTAATTTATCTTAAATAAGACTGTTATGTAACTTATTAGTATTTTGTTAAAAAAGGGAGGGAGAGTCTTGAAACGGCACGTAGATTCATACAGTTGCACTTATAACACTTCACATTGTAACTTCGAAAATTAAAGCTCTCTTCACCTAAGCCCACTACACATATGAAAATTGCAAATTGTTTTTTGATTCCATCAATACAGAAATAAGAATTTTCGAAAGAATAGCAGAAACCTTTTTTCCTGTCCCTTACTCTAGCTTCTCTAGAAGGTTTTAAATTAATCTTGCTCTATACTCTGATTATGTAAAGCAATTATTCAAGACTGCAAGTCAAACAAATTTGACTCTACCTTCTTCCATTTAAATTCTATTTTCTAACATAAATGAGAAAAATAACCATATATGTGTACTATCGCTGATGGAATAAATTTTATTTGAAACAAAAAAAAAACATACTTTAATCATTACCTGATATAAATATCTAAATAACTGTTTTAGCACACGAACTGTTTTCGACATTCAAATTACAAATCAATGATCAGGGATTTCGATAAAGAAGAAAACTTTCTTTTTCTGAATTGGATATCTTCGAAGATAATGGAATACCGTTTGGGCCGTCACTTTGAATTCCAATTGATGACGAGTCACTCAAGTTCGGGAAAGTTAAATATTAAAATTCCATTTCGATCGCGTACTGCTACCGATAAGTTGCAGCTTCAGCTTTGACGTGATATACTGAAACAAAGGATGATGATTTCCGAGGGGTGGAGCTAAATATTGAACCGTTCAATTCTTCGGATTCGTTTGCATCTGTTAAAGTTCAGTAATTAAATTTTAGAATGAAATGACGAATATCCAAATTTTTGAAGAGAAAATTTGAAATTTTTTTATAAGACGAATTACTTATTAAATCATAATAAATATCATGGGTATTATTCTTAAACTATACAGAACGGGATCTCGAAATCTTTTAAGATATCGCATGGCCTGGTGATAGTGGAATGGTAATGGTCTTCTGCCCATAGCGTGTGGCTCGAGTCCCACAGTTGGCATGAATGTTTGTGGCCGATCTGAATCGGCTTTAAACTGTAGGATGGTTGGTTGTATGGGATTTAATGGCGCAAGGTCCAGAGAGGTCATGCTGAGCCAAACACAAGGTAACTTTAAACTGTAGGTCCTGAACTAATTAGCCCTTGGGTAGAAAGAGTTGGCCGTAGCATTTAAACAAACCAACTAACTAAGATAGGGCATGAGTAGAGGCATGAATAATTTCTTAAACCCTCTAAGCATTTGGGGCGTATTTTCAGGGCACATACTTTCAGTCTGAAAAGTGTTTTTGACATATTATTCCATTCTACAATTTGTTATTCAAAAGTATCTAGTAAGTCTCTGTTGACACACTTTGAATACCAAACTAGCTGGAGGAAAAATTCTTACATACAAAACTATCTAACATATATCAAATATATATATAGATATACAATGCAGAGATTTTAATTCAGATTGTTATATAGTTGACTCAAAGCAAATAAGTGAAAAAGTAAGCGTATTTGCACGAAAAACTCATAAAAACATTAGTTCACTTAATATTTGAAAGCGAAATTCGTATATCCCATTATAATGACTTTACTAAAATGTTCTTTCTGTATCTCTATTTCTTTCGTATGCGTGGATTTTATATTTATTATCGTAATTTTTTTTAAAAAGAGCCTGACAAGAAACAAAGCTGGAAAATTACAATATTTTATTAAATTTGTTGTATTATTATACGGATATTATTATACAGAAAAGCTTTTTGCAACCTATTTGCTTGTTTACTATTGAAAAGATTTTTACTGATGCCTCATACCTAGAATTTTGCCATATATATTTTTATTGTTTCGCATGTATAGCAATAACATACAAAAAAACATATAATAAACATATGTGTAGAATGGTTCTGATAAAATTTTAGATGAAAATCTTTTATCATAAGTTGATATAATTTTGTTTGACTCAGCAAATACGTCTGCCTTTTAAACTCGTAATTAAAGGAGAATAAATCACCTGAGTATTATTCTTAAACTAAATAGAGCTCGTTCTGCAGGTATTCTCTTGAGATAACTCATGGTCGGGTGATAATGGCTAAAACGCTGGCCTTCAGCCCGGAGCCTCTGGTTCGACTCCCACTGTAGGTATGGACGGTTGCAGCGTTTCACAATAGGCTTGTTTGACTCAGCAAATACGTCTGCATGTTAAACTCGTTATTAAATGAGAATCAATATCATTTAATTAGACTCGTAAAAATATTAGCTCAATTTATTTTTTGAATATTCGTCAAATTTTTTGTTTTATTTCCAACAGTTGTATAGGGTGTTGTTTACAGCAGGGAAAATGTAATGTTATTTTTAAAAAGTATAACGAAAAACCAAACTAATTGACGGAATAAATCATACACGCAAAATAATCTAACATATAAAAAAATATACGTATACAGTACAACGATTTTAAATCAGGTTGATATATCTTTCATTTACATAGAATATGTTTCCATGTAAAACTCATAAAGACGTTTGTTCATGTAATTTTTGAAAGAGAAAATCGTATCCCATTATAATCATTTTACTAAAATTATCTTCATTTTTTCCGTAGATAGGGTTTTATAGTTATTAAAATACAATATTAAAAAAAAGAATGATAAGAAAAAAAATCTACACAAATATAATATTTTATTTGATTATCCAGAAAAGATTTTTGCAACTTATTTGCCTGTTTACTTTTGAAAAGTTTTATACTAGTGTCTCATAAGTAGAATTTCGTCATATTATTATTGTGTTACATGTGTACCCATAACATACAAAGTATCCACTTAACATGTACTGTAGCTGGTCGACGGCTGAATGGGTAGGGCGCTGGAATCCGTTACCAGAATCTGTGGGTTCGATTTCCACAGTTGGAATGGATGATTGGAGCTGTTCGGAATCGGCTTCAAGCAGGAGGTCCTGGTGTAATTAAACCTCGTATAGCAGCAAATATATATATATATGTATGTGTGTGTGTGTGTGTGTAAGTAAGTAATAAGCGAGATGTGAATACGCGTCAATCTAAATGAGTAGGACCACACAGCCTGAATTGTGAGAAGGCTTTATGACTCTCAAGCGGCCAGGCGCCGGGGAACAGGGGCGTCGCAAGGGAGTAAACAACGCGGGCAATTAAACCATAAAAGTTAAGAAGACAGCAGCTATAAACCGAAGATCAAGATTAGGAAACAAGTGCATGGGAGTTGAGAAATTTCCCAGACGAGGAGAGGCGTCCATTATAATTAAAATGCAAACATAAAAACAGGAGCCAACCTATGAACATGGAGGTTCATCCCCCAGCACAATCAAGAGGCGGAACGAGCGAATCACAAGCCAGAAGACAAGATCCAATCAAAAAAAAAAAGAAACGACATATATATACAGGGCGTGAAGCATTTTGGGGGAGCCCCTTATTAAAAAAAAGATGCCTAGAAACTAAGCTGCCACAGGGCCGACAAGAGAGCCCCTTTACTAAAGGAAAAAGACGACTGATAAATAAGAGGCAACCGGACCGAAGAAAGCTCCAATATTATCCCAGTGAATGTTAGAATGTCCACCCGACGTAAGAAGGAAGGAAACAAACGAATTACGCTGCTGCGAAAACAAGGAGCATCCAGATATAACACCAAGTAATCAACCTACAATTAAACGTGGAGAAGAATAACGCCAAAGATATACGACGATAATGCATGTTGAATAAGGTGACCTACGAACTGCGGCTACCGGAGCGAGCTTTGCGACGAGGAGATGATGGAGACGTCGATGACCGACAGACAGTGCTGACTGACACACGGAGTAATCTAAGGGCACCATCGCCACCCTATGAACTAAATCAATCCTGAGTTATCATCGAGCCATGAACTTTCAGTGCCAAGGTAGAACTCTTTTCTGACGAACTTAGTGGTCAGGGATTATCGAACATTAGACGAACTTTGTGAGTACAAGTGGTGAAACGAGTGTTAGCGACAGTGCCGGCAGCCTATGGGTGAACATATTTGCTGATATAATTTATTTCACATCTCTACTTATTACATATTTGCCTCTTGACCTAGAGTCGGCATTGCTGAGTATATGTTAATAATACGCATTGTTCACGTGTAGAGATACTATTTTATAATTATTTAAATACATATATTCTTGATTAATTCTGTGTACTATTGCGGTGAAAATTTAGCATGATGCTATGTGTGAAGATGTATATATAAGTGTGTAAATAAATTGTATATATGTAATCGGAGTGTCTTTACTGAGAGTTGTAACCCTTGACTTACTTGTGGATAGAAAGAGAATTGGTCGCAACGCGGCATTACTAGCCTAACGATCATAGCCCTATAGCCCCAGAGTGGGTTGTTACAGTGTGTGTGTTTGTGCGTGTCGTTGTTGTCTTCAATGCCCCCTGGCTGGAAGTATTTCAGAACAGTCCATATAGGCTAGTGGGCTAAGGAGTGCAGCTCCGGTTTATAATGGTTAGAGTCTGATTTAGCCAGGTGCCACCTAAATTTTGACCGAGTAAACCCAGGATAGACATCTGAGGGGATCGTACCCTCTCTCACGCTCTCTGATCTCATGGAGGGGCTTTCCAATCTACGGATTTAGCATTTCCATATCAGGCATAGACGAGTTTTTCAATGGCGCTTGTTGGGATCCGATCGAAGCAACCTCAACGCCGAAAGCTGAAGCACTAATACTAAGATACCTCGGGCCACATATACATACATAGAATATATAAGTGTGTGTGTGTGTGTGTGTGTGTGTGTGTGTGTGTGTGTGTGTGTGTGTGTGTGTGTGTGTCGGTCGGTCGAATAGTTCTAATGGAACAGATGTAACAATACTATTTCAAACTGATATTTTTTTTCTTTGACTTGGCAAATACGTATGCATGCTAAATTCATAAAAAATATTAGAGCATTTATTTTTCTAAAGATTCATTGAAATAACTTCATTTAAATCATTTTTTTTATTTCCAATATTTTTGTAGGGGTTGTTTACAGCAGGAAAAAGAAGATACTATTCAAAAACACGTAAAGGAAAAAAAAGAGAAAAATACACTAAATAGAAGAAAAAAAATAACTGCAAATCAACAAATATACATATTTATACGATTAACAATAATAACAAATGTATACATTCGAAAAACCTAATTCAAGCTCTTTAGCCTTTTTTTTCCATTTTGAAAAGCTTTCAACACGCATGGCTAGCAAATGCCATTCCCCGCGTCAAAGCAGGAATGAAAAAAACAGTTGAAGATACAATCGTGGTGGAATTTTAATAATTAACTTATGTTGACATTATTGGCATTTTACCATTTCGAGTTTAAGTGGCCGTTGATAAATTTAACTCTTTTATCTCAAATATCGATTTCGGGGAGTATGTAGCTATTTTTTAATTCCCTTAAATCCACAGTCATTAGTTATTTTAATGTGAAAACCAGAGTTCGTTTCTGTGAAGAAACACGAATAGTCTATCGAGGTTATGATTAACATATATGTATTTTTTTAAACCTCTACTTCATTTATTCCCATAATTTGGTATATCTTTTCGCTTAAATAATCTTTTCGCTTCCATTAACAAACCTCGAGATTTGAATGAATAAAAGGAAATTTGAAATGGATTTGGGCCTCATTTCGATACAATTCATGCAATATAAGAAATGTAAGAATACTAATTTTGCTATTTTAGAGATGGAGTCAGATTAGTTAAAACCTATTTTAAATACTGAATGTGGTTTGCCAAAACTTTATAGGAATCCTGTTGAAGATATGTTTATATTGTTACGAATTTTACAAGTCTATAGTAATCTCGCCAAATATGAGAGTTATTGCCAAATTGGCGATAGATATGGTGACTTAATTTGGTCAAAAAATTTGGCGATATTTCGCCAAATTTGGCGATATCGTGCCAAATGGTCGCCAACGTTCTGGAGCTTTCCAGAAAGTTCTGGGAATATCTATCTAGTTGACCGATAGAGGGAGCTTTGGAAGTCTATAAATATATCTGACATTGACATTGGAACTCAGTACAGACCTTGGAGCTTCGACAAATTGAAATACCTGAACCTGAACCTGAACCTGGAACTCAGTGTTCTTTTCTGCTGCGTATTGAATGTATTGAAAGTGCGTTAGGAATATATTGTATTGAAGACTCTGTTATCCTGACTTGTGTTTTTAGAGTTTTCTGTTGTATAGAAGACAGTTGTTGCGTGTTTTCTATTAGTATTTGTGTATGAGCCTGAAGAATTTAGAGAATAATACATTTTATTTTGTGTGCACTTTCTGAAGAGATTTTATTCAATCCTATCGAACCCAGGAAAACGGAACAATATTATTTGACGTTACAATTGCATGACTTTGTTATTTGCATATTTATGAATCAATAAATACTGTTTAAGTAGCAAATTCAATGAGGTCCAAATGTTTTTTTAATTAATTGTTTTTGAAAGATTTCTATATTGTTATAACACTGTGGATATGTACGAGGGGTGCCCGAAAATAAAGAAACAAGCCAGAATTACAGTAAGATTTATATTTAAAATAAAATATTCAACATATTTCACAAAAATTACATACTTGTGTTTATTTCTCGACCTAATATCCTGAAATGTTGATACATTTATCCCAGCGTGACCCTAGTTTGAACATCCCTTGACACAGCACTGCTGCGTGTCAAGGTCCTTGAAGTAGTCCACAACGGTGTCTTTCAAATCCGTCTGATCCGTATAGCATTTCCCCACCGAGCATTTCTACAAAGATCCGAATTAATGAAGATCCGAGTGGGATACATCTGGACTAAATGGTGGACGTTGCAGGAGCAACAATTGTGCAGTTGTGTGAGGTCCTTGGTCTGCCTCTTTTCTACTCCGGATCATCATTGAGCTCCGTTCGTCCATCTGGAATTTTTTTGCACCAAAAGCTGACTTCTTTTCGACTTAGAACGTTCGGGTCATAAACGCCCTGTTATTTGCGATGAATTTCGCTGTGATAAACCCCCTGGGATCAATGGGCTTGCAGAATCTGATAATCCCTAACTCCCTGGGGTTGCACAATCTGATAACTCCACGCACCTCACACTTCGTACACTCTGCGATTACACAAGTCATGTTTTGTTTGCTTGCTGGAAGCTAAATTGAGTCTTGAACAAAACAACGCTCCAGACTCTGCTACTGCACGGATTATAGTGTCTAGTTATACACATAGAGCCAATCTTTTCCTTGCGTAATTTGTATAATAGCCACCTGTACCTTTTATAATCGGACTCCCCTCGCATCTTATTATATAAATAAATAACGATGTTTAATACTCAAAAATTATGAACTACTATACTAGTAAGAATGCGGTACGTTTGAAATGTGTATCAATAGAAAAAACTAGTTTTATAAATAAATAATTTAATACGTAAAAATGATGAAGCGCTATATTTGTAAGAATGCAGTAAGTGTGAAATGTGTATCAACAGAATAAAACAACGTTTAATAAATAAATAATTTAGGGCGAAAAAATAGTGAAGTATCATATTTGTAAGAACTAAGTACGTTTGAAACATGTATAAACATAATAAAACAAGTTTTATAGATGTTAATTTTGTTATATTACAGACGCTGGAAAAAAAACAAGCTTATAAATAAAGAATTTTACATGCAAAAAAAAAGGTGACGTACTATATTCGTAAGAATGAAATAAGTGTTAAACGTGTATCAACAAAATAAAACAAAGTTTAATAAATAAATAATTTAGTGTGCAAAAATGAAGCAATATATTTGTTAGAACGTGGTACGTTTGAAACGTGTATAAACATAATAAAACAAGTTTAATAAATGATAAATTTGTTATATTACTGGCACTGGTTCAATCAATATTACACAAACATCAGTGGTTAAACATTATATGCAAAAACTGATATGGAAATGACACTAGTAATATTAAAATTGTGTTAAAATTGATTTATCATATATCACGTATTTAAAGGATGCATTCATATTATGCTCACACAGGTTACATTAATAAAATACACACACAGGTTTTAGTAACACAGGTCACATTTCCTTTATATCAACAATGATTACATTCATACGATATAATAATTAAAAAAATGATATTCAACAAACACTGAAAATAAATATTCAGTTTTTACATGCTCAACATTAACATACGATTTTTTGAAAGATTAGAGATATAAAGGGTTTGTGATCGTAAACAATTCCTTGATAAACCTGTCAGAAAATAAATATTGTTATTTATGTCTTGGATACTATTACTTTCAAATACGCAGTATGATATAGGTCAGTGGTTTCCAACTGGTTATACGCAGATGGATTGGTAGACATTTTAGTATTGAGAAATTGTATTTGCTATTTGTTAATAACAATTTCGTATAAACGGCTTTTCTAATTTTGCGGATTTATTTTCTGTATTTTGATTTATTTATGCCGATATACATTTTGTAAAGTTATTCATATGTTTATAGAATTTATTTGATCCCTCCCCACTTTAAAATTTCATAACATAACCGTTGGTACGCCACGACCCTACAAAGATCTCAGGTCGTATTCAAGTATAAAATGGTTGGGAATCACTGATATAGGTTAGAATTAAAGAAGAAAATTTGGATTATAAAAATAGTTAGGAAGGAAAAAATACAGGTTGTTAAAGTAGATAACAACACCAAAAATAACTTTTAGTCCTAAAAAAAGGATTCTAATTTAAAGTATTTTCTTTAATTTAAACTACTTTCTGAAATTTGTTTTATTTATACTTAAATACATTTTGTAAAGTTATTCATATGCGTATAGAATTTATTTGATCCCACCCCACTTCAAAATTTTATAACATAACCGATGTTACGCCACGACCCTACAAAGTTCTCAGGTGGTATTCAAGTATAAAAAGGTTGGGAATCACTGATATAGGTTACAATTAAAGAAGAAAATTTGGATTATAATAATAGTTAGGAAGGAAAAAATACAGGTTGTTGAAGTAAATAACAATACCAAAAATAACTTTTAGTCCTAGAAAAAGGATTCTAATTTAAAGTATTTTCTTTAATTTAAACTATTTTCTGTATTTTGTTCTATTTATACTTAAATACATTTTGTAAAGTTATTCATATGTGTATCGAATTTATTTCATCCCTCCTCACTTCAAAATTTCATAACATAACCGGTGGTACGCCACGACCCTACAAAGTTCTCAGGTGGTATTCAAGTATAAAAAGGTTGGGAATCACTGATATAGGTTATAATCAAAACAGAAAATGTGGATTGTGATAATAGTAAATAATGAAAAATTACAGGTTCTTAAATTAAATAACAACTCAGAGAATAACTTTTAGTCATAAAAAAAAATTCTAATTTTAAGTTTTTTGCTTAATTTAAAGTATTTTCTGCATTTTGTTTTATTTATACTTAAATACATTTTGTAAAGTTATTCATATATGTATAGAATTTATTTGACCCCTCCCCCTTCAAAATTTCATAACAAAACCAGTGGTACGTCACGATCCTACAAAGTTCTCAGGTGGTATTCAAGTATAAGGGTTGATTTATACAGGCACGTAAAGGGAACGTAACGGGAACGAGCCGAGCCCGGGCGCCGGCTGCATGTGTTTATACAGAGACGGGAGTAGAAAGTGACGGGAACGTGTTTCATTAGTTGTGAAAGATTTGTAACGTCATGGCGCGGTTTCATTTTTCAGTTAAAGATTTAGCCATTATCACACTTTTGTTAGAGGAGGAGGAAGAGGAGCGCCAGGGCCGTGCTTAGGGGTGGACAAACTGGGTAACCGCCCAGGGCCGCCATTTTTATTTCTCATAACAACACTTTTCTAAATGTTACGGGTTTTTAAAGAAATCCCTGATTTTTCGCGGTTTCTATAATTCAACTTATAAAAATATATATGTTTCGATTTTTTCTAAAGAATCACAGAAAGAATCTTAATTGACAAACTACCCTTTTGGTTCGAAAAATTTCTCGGTTAAAAAAACATGATTTATCTTCAATTCAGTTATAGTAAACCCTTGATTATCAATCCTTTTTTTCAATATCAGTTTCTACAATCTGTCAGTCACTACAAACAGTCATTTGAAGAATTATAAACCGTTTTGTCGGACTTTGTTCGTTTTCACGGAATAGTTACAAACTGAGAAAAACGTGAACATATCCTTGTGAACGAATACTAATACAATTTGGTCAAATGTTTCCTCTATTCAAAGCAAACAATAGACAAGACATTTCTCCAGGGAGTGTAAGACAAATAAGTAAATGCGCTCCAAACAGGGCAGCCCAGAGACTTTACGGGGCCTGGGGCAAACTTCTGTTGGGGGCCCCAAAAAATCTGATTAATCGAATAATTTTTTTTTTATTTTTTTTATTTTTTTTTATATTTTTTATTATTTTTTTTATTTTTTTTGGGGGGGAGGCCCTTTTTCAGGAGATTATTTTGAATTTTGAAGTACGGTACAAGTTTCAGAATCTTCTTTCGGAGGAATTCTAATAAATAATTTTTAAAAAATTTTTGGGGGCCCCTCCGGCAGTTGGGGGCCTGGGGCAAAGTGCCCTAGTTGCCCCCCCCCCCTCTGGGCGGGCCTGGCTCAAAACCTGTTGGGAAGAAAGGGGTTTGAAGCCTGAAGGAGTGAGGTAAACAAAAAATGGCTTTTACTTGTTCTCTTTATCATTATAATGGATTTTATTTCCCACTTTTCCCACAAGAATTGAAAATATTACAAAGCATGTACAATCAGAATGCTTTGAATACGGATTGTACGTCTGTCCTCCTTGGCACTTATTTCTAATGAAAATGATCTCTCATCATCTTTGGACTTTTCACTTTTAATATACAATTTTGCTGCTCAGAAAGCAAGAAAAATTGTTTTATAACCAACAAATCCATACATGTAAGTATTTGTTTTTAACAATTTACACTTTCTAAATCGTGTAAATAATTTTTTCATTGTTTCATTATTCATACAAATTGATAAATTTTATATTTTAGTGAACCAATTGTAATTTCAAGTATAATTTTCTCCTATTGCCTTCCGAATTCTCATTTTGAACATTGGATTCATGTATTTTGATGGGCCTAATCGTACAAAACCTCTCACCAGCTCAATGAGTTTTCATCATCCATATTTAATATCAAACATAAATAACAGTATGTAAATTATATCTTGAATAGCCACTTTTTACTTTCTGACATGAACGAGAGACGGCCGAGCAGTGAACGACTTCCTGCTTCGAATTGTTGGTGCCGATTCTCGGCCGGGAATCTGCCGAGAATCGGACGTGTCACGGCGCAGTATAAACAGTTCTGTTGAAAAACAGGGAGGAAATGATTACGACGACTCGTCGCGCGCTCGGCTCGTTCCCGTTACGTTCCCTTCACGTGCCTGTATAAATCAACCCTAAAAAGGTTGGGAATCACTGATATATGTATAATCAATGAAGAAAATTTGGATTATAATAATAGTAAATAATGAAAAAATACAGGTTGTTAAAGTAAATAACAACTCAAAAAATAACTTTTAGTCATAAAAAAAATATTCTAATTTTTAAGTATTTTGTTTAATTTAAAGTATTTTCTGTGTTTTGTTTTATCCATACTTAAATACATTTTGTAAAGTTATTCATATTTGTATAGAATTTATTTGAACCCTTCCCCCTTTCAAAAAGTCATAACATAACCAGTAGTTCACCATGACTCTACAAAGTTCTCAGTTGGTTCTCAAGTATAAAAAGGTAGGAATCACTGATGTATAATTATAAAATAAAATTTGGATTGTAATAATAGTAAAGAATGATAAAATGCAGGTTGTTAAAGTAAATAACAACTTAAAAAAATAACTTTTGGTCCTAAAAAAAAAAAGATTCTAATTTTAATTATTTTGTTTAATTTAAAGTATTTTCTATATTTTGTTTTATTTATACTTAAATACATTTTGTAAAGTTATTCATATTTGTATAGAATTTATTTGAACCCTTCCCTCCTTTAAAAAGTCATAACATAACCAGTGGTACGCCATGACTCTAC
This sequence comes from Dolomedes plantarius, assembly GCA_907164885.2. Taxonomy (NCBI): domain Eukaryota; kingdom Metazoa; phylum Arthropoda; class Arachnida; order Araneae; family Dolomedidae; genus Dolomedes; species Dolomedes plantarius. The sequence continues at coordinate 205,420,688 of OU015490.1, read as the reverse complement.
AAAATTCTCATGTGGTACTCAAGTATAAAAAGGTTGGGAATCACTGATGTAGGCTATAATTAAAGAAGAAAATGTGGATTGTAATAATAGAAAAGAATTAAAACATACAGGTTGTTTAAGTAAATAACATCTCAAAAAATAACTTTGTCCTAAAAAAAAGGATTACAATTTAAAGTATTTTGTTTAATTTAAAGTATTTTCAGTATTTTGTTTTATTTATACTTAGATACATTTGTAAAGTTATTCATATGTGTATAGAATTTATTTGACCCCTCCCTCCCTCTTCAAAAAGTCATAACATAACCAGTGATAAGCCATGACTCTACAAAGTTCTCAAGGGATACTCAAATATAAAAAGTTTGGGATTCACTGATGTAGGTTATAATTAAAGAAGAAAATGGGGATTATAATAATAGTAAAGAATGAAAAAAATACAGGTTGTTAAAGTAAATAACAACTCAAAAAATAACTTTTAGTCCTAAAAAAGGGATTTTAATTTAAAAAAGGTTTTTTTTCTGAAAAATAGTTAACTATATAATGTTTTTGCTTATATCTTTCTTGCATTTTAAGCATTTTTCTGTCTCGTTTTAAATCAACCAAACTTTCGGCCTTTTTTTTTACCATTCAACAAAAAATGTTCTAATTATAAATGTTCTGAGAGTTAAATGCAGTACTTTGAAAACAATAACAGAAAGGCTGAACCTCTTCCTCCTCTTATGCGAAATGATACAGCCCGCTCCGTGCCCATCAAAAAGTTTACAAAAGGCATTCATCATTTTACTCCGAAATTTAATTACTGAGCCCAAACGCATGCAAATGAATCTCAGATATCGGACTTTTCAATATTTACCTTAACCCAACAGAATCCTTTGTTGCCATATATCATGTCAAAACCGGAATGAGAAATGCAGCTAAGAATATGTAAAACGTAATCAAAAGGGAATTTCAATACTTAACTTACAGCAACTTGATTGACACGTCACCAATTTGAATTTAAAGTGGAGGAATAAATTATACTTCATTGTGTTCGAGCTATCGAATACTGGGTATTAGATTTTGCTCCTTTAGCAGAATCCATGATCATTTATTACTTGCACTGTAAAAGAAAGGTTCGTCTGTATGAAGAAACTTGAATATTTATTCCTTGTAATGATAAATCTATATTTTTTCACACTCGAAAGAAATGCAATTCCTCTTAGTTTGGTTGCATGTTATCTCTCATTTCCATACCCAGTAACTGAAACTTAAATAAGAACTAAGCGGAAATAAGCTTTGCAATTTTCTTCGAACTTTTCGTACTCTTCAAAATATTTGTGAAAGATTCTAGTTAGGAAATAAATTTATGAAGGAATGAAACTAACCTTTTTCTTTCTTTTCAACGATGAAATGAAATTCATCTAGTCTCAGATATTGGAACACGATTTTCCTGTATGACGGACAAGTATTTTGATAATTAAAATTTTGAAAACGCAACATACAACCACGAAATATTAAAGATTCCATACTCACTTGCCCCCGAAATCAGTAACTAATACAGGGACAAATTAAACAAAAGTCATGAAGATTTCAAATTGATATTGAGGCTTCATTTTGTTTGCCCATGTAATAACTACTGATATTAATTTATTTCGGTAAATAAAATAATTTTTCTTTTTGAATAATATTAACTCACCGCAAGGCTTAAGTTAAACAAACAATAATTCATTTTTCAATGTTTTAGTGGGCGCACATTATTGCCTTTAGAGCTTGAATGGAGTCTTATCGTCATAAGTTTAAAAATAGAATATTTCAGCATTACTCTTTTAATATATGTATTGACTCATGATAATAATGAAGAGCATTATAATTTTCATATAATCTAGTAATCCAACGTTGTTGCTTTAAGCACGTGGGAATTGAATCTTATAGTTTCAATAAAAATGAGACTATTGGTACGATTAAAAAATTGTTTATGGAATATTTCAGCATTACTATTTTAATGCGTGCATTGACTCATGATATTAATGAAGAGCATTATAATTTTCATATAATCTGGTAGCCCAACGCTGTTGCTTTAAGCACATGGGAATTGAGTCATATAGTTTCAATAAAAAGGAGACTTTATAGGTAGGATTAAAAAAAAATATGGAATACTTCAGCATTACAATTTTAATGTGTGCATTGACTCATGATAGTAATGAAGAGCATTATAATTTTCATATAATCTGGTAGTCCAACGTTGTTGCTTTAAGCCCATGCGAATTCAGTCTTATAGTTTCAATAAAAAGACTTTATATGTACGTTTAAAAATTTTTTTATGGAATATTTAAACATTACTCTTTTAATATGTGAATTGACTCATGATAGTAATGAAGAGCATTATATTTTTCATATAATTTGGTAGTCCAACGTTGTTGCTTTAAGCACATGGTAATTGAGTCTTATACTTTTAACTAAAAGGAGACTTTATCGGTACGATTTTTAAAATTTGTTTATGGAACATTTCAGTATTACTCTTTTAATTTGTGCATTGACTCATGATAGTAATCAAAATCATTATAATTTTCATATAATCTTTTAGTGCAACGTTGTTGCTCTAAGACCGTGGAAATTTAATATTATAGTTTCAATAAAAAGGAAACTTTAATGGTACGATTTTTTTAAATTTTGTTTATGGAATATTTCAGCACAATTCATATAATCTTTTAGTCCAACGTAGTTGCTTTAAGCACGTGGGAATTGAGTTTTATAGTTTCAATAAAAAGGGGACTTTATAGGTATGATTAAAAAAATCTTTATGGAATATTTGAGCATTACTATTTTATGGAAAAAATTTTTTATGGAATATTTCAGCATTACTATTTTAATGTGTGAATTGACTCATGATAGTAATGGAGAGCATTATATTTTTCATAATTTGGTAGTCCAACGTTGTTGCTTTAAGCACATGGTAAATAAGTCTTATAGTTTCAATTAAAAGGAGATTTTATTCGTACGATTTTTAAAATTTGTTTATGGAACATTTCAGTATTACTCTTTTAATTTGTGCATTGACTCATGATAGTAATCAAAATCATTATAATTTTCATATAATCTTTTAGTCCAACGTTGTTCTCTAAGCCCGTGGGAATTTAATCTTATAGTTTCAATAAAAAGGAAACTTTAATGGTACGATTTTTTTAAAATTTTGTTTATGGAATATTTCAGCATTAATCTTTTATTTTGTCCATTGACTCATGATAGTAATGAAGAGCATTATAATTTTCATATAATCTGGTAGTCCAACTTTGTTGCTTTAAGCTCATGGGAATTGAGTTTTATAGTTTCAATAAAAAGGAGAATTTATAGGTATGATTAAAAAAATCTTTATGGAATATTTGAGCATTACTATTTTAACGTGTGCATTGACTCATGATAGTAATGAAGAGCATTATAATTTTCATATAATCTGGTATACCAACGTTATTCCTGTAAACACGTGGGAATTCGATTTTTGATCGAAATGGCCGATTTAAAGATGTACGGATACCTTAATATATTTTTTCGTAGAAATCTTATTTGGGTATTAATGCAATCCACTTTACTCAATTTATTAACACCCTTTTTGCGAAATACGCGTGCAATGCAACTTAAGAGTAAATCTGAAGTTTAAATCAAATTTTCGGAAATTGAAAATTCTCATTCATCTTAAGACACGTGATGCCCTATATATTCGTGCCAAACTCCTATTTCGATAGCTATCCGAATAACTTAATGCACAGTAAGACGTTATATAATAACTTTTGCACTAGTATTCATCTATAATCAATTCTCAGTTGCCTAAATGTTTCCCGCATGAAACGTCTAAACGCTGATTACAGCGTCATAATTCAGTTCGAGCAGCATAAATACACTGATTACTTACGCATCTCCGAGCATACATGCGTAAATTGGATTCCGAACCCTTCGCAATCTCACAAATTAACTGCTTCTGCATCTACAAATATATTGCGTTATTAATAACGTTATGTGCTTACTCTGCAAAGTGGGCGCAATAGGTCAAAGTTACAGCTATTGAAAACAAAAAATATATATCTTAGCTTGTCCTTTTTCTGTTCAAATTCAACTTTCATTCAGATATCGTTGAAAAATTGGCATTGCACCCTATCTATTATTTAATTCACTACGAACAACGTATATCTAGGGGTTTTTAAACGTAAATGTAGAATGACTTCATCAAAAAATATTACAAAACATATCTTAATAATAACATACACCTTTCATTGATAGTCACACGGTGTGGTTACAGTATTACAGGACGTTTTTTACCAGTCACTATAGTAGAAACTAACAAGTATCCCCATTTATCACTGAAATTTTAATAATTAAAAGAGTTTGAACTTAGAGAGGTTTAGTTCAAATACGTAGATGCTGCTGGGCATTTCTACATTGGGAGATTCGCAATAAAATAATAAAATAATAAATAATAATAATAATAATAATAATAATAATAATAATAATAATAATAATAAAATAAAAATAATTCGAAATTTTTCGCAAATTTGTACATTGTATATTTTGTACATTTTGAAATTTTGTGTATTTCGCATTTGTACATTTGGACATGGGCTTGTGGCGGGCCAGTGGTACAGCGCGCTGGTTTTCGGTGCTGAGGGTGCTCGGATCAAATCCTGGCTTCGCGCCACGAAAAATGCCTCCGTTTGCTTCGTCCATTCATAGGGGGTAATACTGTCCGCCTATATGGTGCTCCCACAATAAAAAGGGCAGTAAAATTGCGGCGTAGTATCGGCGAATGTCTGACGACAAGTGCCTTCGCATTGGTTAAAAAAAAAGTTGGACATTCGCAATAAAATAATAATATAATAATAAAAAATATAAATAATAAAAATAATTCGAAATGTTTCGCAAAAACAGCAATTTGAGGGTAGGCACATACCTTAATACACGAAAATCGTTGGTTGCTTTCAATGGGGTCACCGTATAAGATAACCAACACCACCCCCTGGTGCCATCTCAACCCGAGGGGCAACATTCGGGGGTATCTTACCATCTTCCACCTTCACTGACCCCATAGAAGAACATTCCTGTCTACGGATTTAACCCCTTCCTTCTCGCTCCCGTCAAAATCACGAGGTGAGGTATCGTCTTCTATTTCTCGTGCCCGTGATATTTCTGGGCTGGAGTGTTTAAAAGTAACGCACAAAAAGATTTAAAACATTCATTTGCCCTGAAAAAAATTTATTTCTTATTTTACATACCAGATGGCAGTACCAGAATATTTATAATATAAATGGGGATGGTTTTTTGAAACGAGATGTGTCAGATCAAGAAATGAATGGGATCCTCCGGAAAAATATGCACTTTAATTTTCTTGAAGATTATGTGATCGTTACGGGGTTAACGAGCCCGAATCCGGCCCAAATAGGAATGTATTTAATGTCGCCGTCGTAATTTGAACTAAGCACCCTCAGTTAGAAGCCCAATGCGCTACCACTAGGTTACATTGGACCCAGTACCTAGTTGTAACAATTGCTCTTAAAATTTTTAAAATGTGAGGATTTTCTCGTAACTTATTCTGGCATTTTCTTATAGATATTGACGTAAGCAAAGGATCCATTGACCAATAAGCCCGTCATTGTGACATTTTTCTCTATGTAGTATCAACATTATTAAACCAACAACCGGTTTTATATCACTACAGGTACTTTTTGTCCTTTCTAAAGTTTGGGAAATGCTCCTATGTTATTTTTTTCGTTTTGAAGGTGGTACAAATTATTTTCATAGAAATCAGATGAAAAAGCCATCACCAAAATTTATTTCTGTTCCTGAATGCTATTTCCCTGTTGGATTCTATCACAAATGTTTGAACTTTTCCCATAAACCCAATAAAATTTATCGGCGGCTGACTAATTGAAAACTTTTGCCAAGTGTGGATAAAGTTGATCATGACAATGTGCCAAACTGTTTACCCGTTAGGTGTGAGAAAAATATATTTTAACTGTGTTTAACATCGTGTTTTAATTTCTGTAAAATTGTCGCAATTTAGTAATAAATACTTCTTTAATATTTAAAAAATTCCACACATGACAATCCCGTAATACATTACTTGATATGTTGTTGTCGTTTGCCAACGGAGTGCAGTCGTTCATTGAGACATCCGTACTTAAACTACGAGACTCGTTAGTTCTTTTCGATGGGAGACACCGTATAGGGGATCCAACAACCCCTTGGTGCCACCCCAATTTTGACCAAAAACCTGGGAGGGGAAGGAAACCTGCTTCTGTGGAAACCGAGGAGGCTGTTTCAATAGCAGTGGAGGAAGCAACAATGGAATGCACACACGCTACGTGCAGCGTACGTGCTGCCGCACATCGAATGGACGTCCCATGGAGTACGATGTACAAAATTGTCCGTAAAGTGCTGCAGTTATACCCATACAAAATCAAACATGTTCAAGAACTTAAACGCAACGATCCTGCTGCAAGAGAATATTTAGCTTTGGAATTCCTTGCACGGATGGAAATGGGCGAACATTGGCTATGGAACATTTTGTGGACAGATGAGGCCTATATTTACCTAAATGGCGATGTCAACACCTATAACCGCAGGATTTGGGCCAAACAAACCCATCATGTTATCTACCCAGGTCCATTGCATTATCCTAAAGTCAACATTTGGTGTTATGAAAGCTAGTTTCATAATTGAACCATTTTTCTTTGAAGAGCAGTCGACAGCTGGACCTGTTACATTCACTGTGACTGCAGCTCGCTTAGAGTCAATGTTAAGATGTTTCGTAATACCTGAACTCCTGGTATTTTAAACACCACGATTTTTTTGCAGGTTGGGGCCCAACCGCACATTGGTACATGTGCCACACTGTTACTTAAGCAACATTTCCCGAAAGAACGGATTATAGGCCGAAACTTCCCTACAAAATGGCCACCCCGGTCATCAGATCTCAACCCCTGTGACTTCTGGCTATGGAGTTATCTCAAAAGAACTGTTTATGGTGATAATCTAAAGAATTTGGCGGAATGGAAAGATGCAATACTCCGACATGTCCGTAACATTCCTCCTGATATGCTAAGAGCTACTGTTGAGAATGCAGTAATGCGATTTGGTTTCGGAAAATGGTGGACGCCACATTGAACATTCTTTGTAACACGTTTCAGAAACAATTAAACACATTTTAAACCGATGTGTCCATGTCTTATTTCCTTTAACAATATTGCATACAGCGCTATTTCCCCTCTGGTGGCTTGTTTTTGAATTTTTTTTTGGCGGAAAAGAAATTCCCATGACCTTCTTTAATTTATTACCAAATATAATAACATTTGGACCAGTAGTTTTCCTTTTATGACCATTTCAAAGTGGAACTTTAATTATAACCACCCTGTATATATATACAGGATGATTATAATTAAAGTTTAAGTTTCAAAACGCTATAAAATAAGAACCACTGATGACAATGACGTCAAATTTGAACGGCATGTTATTGAAGAAGGCGGAAAGCGTATGGCAGAAGAAAAAAATTAGTTTCAAAAGTTAGCAACAGATGGCGCTGTAAGCGGCAGAAAATGTAAATTAAAATACCTGTCATGCGCACGACACATTTCAGTGTTATAAAACCGCCAGGTACACGGCTGTTCCTCATTTCGCGTATCAGACATTCGCCTTGGGTGTCTCACTGCAGGACCTCGCTCTGCTAGTAAAGCTGTATTACAAGAACGATGATTGTGCAAAAGTAGCTCTGCAAAAGTTCAGGACACTGAAGAGTATAAAAGAAGGTGTCGGTCCATTGAGTGTCGTGGGTCTGAAGAAAATGACGCAAAAATTCGAAACGACACGTTCGATTAATGTACAGTCTGGTAGAGGAAGAAAACGAGTACATTCGACGGTAGTTGAAGAAGTGGCTACAGCATTACAGGAGGGGTCGGCCGGTGGTGTGCAACCGTGCAGTGCACGAGGAATTGCCCGAACATTGGACAGGCCTACGAGCACGGTGCTGAAAATTGTACGAAACATCCTGCAATGTTATCCGTACAAAATTGGCCATGTGAAGGAGATGCTTCCGTCTGTCCTGCCAGCAAGGGAGACGTTTGCGTTAGAATTTCTTGGTGGCCTGGAAGTGGATAATGAATGGCCGTGGAAAATTTTGTGGACAGATGAAGCCCATTTCCATCTGACAGGGTACGTCAATACCCAGAATTGTCGAATATGGGCAACAGAAAATCCACTGGCAACGCACCCCGTACCACTTCATCCTGAAAAGGTCACGGTGTGGTGACCATACGGCATCATTCATCCTACGGCATCATTCATTGTTACGGCATCATTCATCCTACAGCCATATTTTTTCGAGCAGACGGGTGCTTCCGGTCCTGTTACCGCTACCGTCACTGGTCAGCGCTATGCGTCTCTTTTGCGCAACCACGTCATTCCAGCTCTGCAACAACGTGGATGTGTGGATGAAATTATTTTTATGCAAGATGGTGCTCCTCCGCACATTGCACATCCCGTGAAGCAGCTGCTGAGGCCCCATTTCGAAAATGCTCGAATTATCAGCCGTCATTTCTCTATAGTCTGGCTATTTCCGAACTTCTTTGATGAATGGTTCTTATGCGGTATGCTGCCGCAAAACTTTTGAAACCGATTTGTCCCTTTCGATGTGATATGTACAGTCATGCAAATAAAATTTCTCAACAATTCTAATTTGTCAATGCGTTTTAATGTGTAACTTACACCTTAGCCGTTGTTTTACGAATCATTTCTCATTTCTCGTCGTGATTCTGCCGCTTACAGCGCCATCTGTTGCTAAAATTTGAAACTACATTTTTTCTTCTGCCATACGCTTTCCGCCTTCTTCAATAACATGCCGTTCAAATTTGACGTCATTCTCATCAGTGGTTCTTTTTTTATAGCGTTTTGAAACTTATTAAACTTTAATTATAATCACCCGGTATATATATATATATATATATATATATATATATATATATATATATATATATATATATATATATATGTGGGTGTGTGGGTGTGTGTGTGAAGTAGAAGAAAACTCTATTTAGTCATTAACTACGAATAAAATTCCGAACCGCATTCATAGAAATATCCGCTCTTTTTACGATTAATTTTCAGTAATCTTTGTCGTAAAGGCCAATTCGTCCCCAAAAAACATCTCTTTATCTGGTTTATATGAGCTTATTTCTATTCTTTGATATATCTTTGAAGATCTTTTATTCCTCGCTTTTTTATCTATATCTATTTGGAAATAAGAAATAAAGGCATCTAAAACTGACTTCTTTCCTTGTCTATGCGATAAAAACCATGCAGTCGAAATTTTTGTATCTATTGCATTTATTCAAAAATACACAAGCGATTCTACATTTCCCCCCCCCCTTCCGCCCGATTGCCGAAAGTCCTTTTTTTTAAGATTCGTGTCATAGAAGCTCCTCTGAAGATAGCTGTGCAAATGCAAATGCTTTCCAGTCCATTCATCACTTGTTTCTGTTTTTGAAACAAGATCCTAAGAGATGTCAAAACAAACACTTATTTGGACTTTAAAGATAAAGAAAGACTTGAAAAAAAATTCTCGATAAATGGACGGATACTTTTCGAAATACCTTCTAAATTCGCAACGAATAAAGCGATTGATTTTAAAAATTTTTTCCTCAGCCTCATAAGGTATTCAATATTTACGAAATGATATATCGTATTTACATGTATTCAGTATTTGGTGGATTATTTATAAAACTATATATATATCCTTTGGATTATTTCAGTTTTTTTTGGGAAACCGAGGCATAAAATTCTTTGAAAAAGCCGCTTTTTTGATGGAAACATATTGCAGGCTTTTAGAATCAAATAGCACAAACAGAATGAGGCTGAGTACGTTGCCTGTTATAACATTTTTTTGATGTACTTGTCTATGCGTGCCCGAATATACAACTGTACTTTTATATCGGAATGGAATTTTCCACGATTTGCTATCTTTTAAAAGGATGTATCTAAATTTCCTTGCAATATTATGCTGTAGTGTCTACACGTAGTCTGCTGTACATTCGTAATTTTTAACTGAGAATGCAATTTTTCTCGATTTACTATCGTTAAAAGGATAAATCCAAATTTCATTGAATTTTTATACTGTAGTGTCTACGCTTAGTCTGTAGTACATCTGTATTTTAACCTCGGAATGAAAATTTTCTTGATTTGCCATTTTTAAAGACGGGCGACTGACTAGCAATGTAACGGCGTAATGTAATACTCGTGGCGAGCATGTCATTTCAAATGTGCCCATGTTTCTTCGTGAATGCTCATTGTGAAGGTTCGGCTCAAACAGTGCCCCACTTCAGTCAGCTCAGTGTAACCACCTACACAGAATCAAAGGAATAAGTGAAATAAAAACTGATAGTCTAGTGGGACACGATTTATCTACTTTAGCGTCTCGGCTCGCCTTCCGCTGCTATACCCTGACTACCGAATGCTGGTGTTACATTACATTACGGGTCACGAGGTAGCCTTGTGGCTGTAGCGCATTCGGTGCTGAGGGTGCTGAGGGTTCGGTGCTGAGGGTGCTGAGCATTCGGTGCTGAGGGTACTCGGATCGAATTTCCATACTTCCATTAAATACCTCCGTGTTTAGGCCGGATATGGGCACGTTAAATCCGTAGACCGAAAAGTCCCTCTATGAGGTCAAAGAGGGTCGGAGAGATAACGATACCCCAGATGTTACCCCTGGGGCTGCTCGGTCAAAATTGAGGTGACACTTGGCTAAATCGGACTCCGACCCTTGTGGTGCCATTATAAATCCGGAGCCACATCCCTGTGACTATATGGACGTGGTCTGGAATAGACCCCGGCTAGGGACATTAAAAACAACAACATGACATTACATGACAAATTTTTGTTACAAATCAGTCACCGCCTTAACGTTTTAATGTAATGCTCGTAGTGAACATTACATTAAGAGCGTACCCATGTTTATTCGTGGATGCTCATTTTGAATGCTCTGCCCGAAATCTGCTCACTTTAGCCAGTTCAGTGTAATCTGCATTCACTGGTTGTGTAACAAACAAAGGGATTCGTGAAAAATCCGACAGCTTATGGGCGGCGACTGACTTATAATGTAACGTTGTAATGTTTTCGCGAATGCTCGTTTCGGATGCTAGTCTCAAAAGGTGCTCCACTTCTGTCAGTTCAGTTGGCGGCGACAGGCTTGTAATGTTCTGATAGGTTTTTTGAGAAGGCTATTAAATCAAGATTTCAAACATATGTTTAAGATATGTATAGAAAGCTCCCAATGGTGTATCCAAATGTAGGGAGTGCATTTCGAGTAGTATTAGCTGTTATTCAAACTGGTTTACTGTGCATGAAAAAACAACTACGGTAAACAGTTTCTCCTCCTTAACCTAAATTACTTGTAAGTGCCCAAAATAAGGACTTACAAGTAATTTAGGTAAGAAGACATTTAAGTCGCAAATTCAAATTTTTAACGTAGGATTGCGTTCCTCAATAATGGTCCTTCGGACAGAAAAAAATTGTTCTGCGTCACGAGTTTTAATTTTGGCAACGTACCAAACCCAGTAGCAGTAAACAGTTAAACAGAAAGGTACCACATTGCTAAAAAAATAGGTAAGCAAACAATAAGTAATCCTACTTTAATAACCCACAGTAGTTTCGTTAGAAGAGACTATCTGAAATGTTTTCTGTCTCTCACTTGGAGTCCAGTACTTGCGTGGAAAACACATTAATGCTGAGCATTAGACTTACAAAACATATTCCAACTTAAGGGGACAGTGGAATCTTCAAACCTAACTTTTTTTGTTTTGAATGGATTTGCTTGAAATTTGAATATGTGATTAGTACCATAGATATGTAAAAGCGGTTAAAATTCAATGATGAAATATTAATAATTTATGAATTATGAATTCTTAAATATATCAAAAATTGGCCTAATTAAAAATGTTCCATGCGCATTTCTTTTGCATATAATATGGTAATTTTTATTTACAGGATACCTTATAGAACTAACAATGAAACTTATTGCTTATTTTAAGCATTCTATAAAATATATAAAGAGAAAATAATAAGAATAGTGAAAACACCCATTTTATTACGCAAAATACCTATAAATCATCTTTTCAAGTACAAAATTTAGAAATTTTGAGCTACGAAGCATAATTTTTTTCAATAAGATTTATTTGATATACAGTTAAGTATATAAAACTTAAATTTCCAAGCAATACGATAATTAGAAATGCGCCTGGAGCAGTTTGAATATTCGTATGACATGAAAATTTTTATTTTGATAAAAACACATTTAAAGTTATGGCTTTTAGTAACCACATAATATCTAAATTAAATATAAATGCCTATAACTAGGAAAGTAATCACAGAAATTAAAATGTTTTTTGCAACACATTCCTACTCGTCCGTAGTTTCACAATTCAATAAAATAAAAAAATCAAATTTTTGGACAAATTTCACAGTTTTGAAAGTCCACTATCCCCTTAAGGTGGTCCGGGACACATTTAAAAAAAATTTTGTTTATTGAGTAAATTTTGAGTTTTTTTTCTGATGCTTAACCAAATAATTTGTAAAAAAAATCACATAATAAAACTTTTTATAAAGTTTTTAAACTCAAAAAATTTTAAATTTTAAAAAAAAGTGCAGTAATTTTAAATCGTTTTAACTCGAATTATTATTTGTCGACTTTCAATTTTTTTTTCATTTAATTAAACAAAAATATATAAGATTAAATTTTCATTCAGCATTTTTTAATTATTAATTGTTTAAAATATTTTAAAAATATTTCGAGTAAAAATGTTGAAAAAATTGTTTAATTTATTTTTAAAAATCATATTTTCAAATGTAATTTTTTTAAAATTTGCTGAATCCAAATTAAAGTAAAATAATTAAAAAAGACATGTTCCAAGTTTGAACCATTTATCTTTAACGGTTCTTGACTTATAACAATTTAAAGACAAGAAATCGTGAAGAAACACATCATGCAGAATAACGTATTTAAAGGTTTAAACAAAGATTGGCTGCTATTAGAATGTTGCAAAATAAACAAAATTAATACCTCCTGTTCTAACTAAGACAGAAACATGATTTAAATGTCATTTTAAGCGTAAAAGAACAGAGAATAATTTAATGCAATAATTTATTTTCGAAATTTAAAGAATTTTGTGTCCCGGACTCCCTTAAGTTCAACCACTGCACCAAATTCTACCTTTCAATTCTCTATAAGAAAGTAAATATGCGACGGTTGAATATTAACATCCGTCTGCTATATAGAGGAAGTGCTGATTCCAGAAAATTCTCAAAATAATAAATAAATAGAAACAAAAGTAATGTTTCATAAATGATATAGTGTTGTATATTTGTATCAGGTGGTAAACTTAAAATTTTGTAAAATTTTATGTCAACGGAAAAGTATTCCTTTCAGCAAGAACTTTTCTTATTTCGATGGGGAGAAATGTAACAAGAAATCGCGTCCTTCTCTAAATTTACATTTACCGTGTATTCTAAATTATCTTGTTAATAAAGCACGACCCCTTTTCCAAAATTGCAACCTAAAAGTAAAATAATTTATAATTTATTTTAGCCCTGCAGATCATTAACCAGGCATGTGAAATATCTGAACTCAATAACATTCCCAGATTTATCTTGTCCGAGTGATCGAAGTTTATGAGATCCGAACGTCAGTGTAATGTCAAAATTCTTGAGCCCTCGAATCACTCTGGATTTATGCGTTCTATAACGTCGAAACCGCTTTTTACAAGAAATTTATGGCCGCTTATCTAGCGCCCAGGTCAATAGTTCGCAGATCTAACAAGCGCGGGATCTAGAAATAAAGTAATCCCCGGGATAACCGAAGTGGACATGTGAACTCCCCGAACCTTCTGTCACCCATTTAAAAATTAAGTAGTTTAGGCCCTCTGGCGTCAATATCGCAAAACACCCGTTTAATATTTGCCTGAACGGAAGACTTCTCTCTCTTCGTCCCTAACTCTCGTTACTGTCAGATCTGCTGTCCACGGACGCCAGAAGTCCGTCGGCCACGAGAGATCTTGTCTTAACTTTGTAATGTAATCAGCTCTCCCCGCCCCGTCAGAGCAAGTAAAGTGGCCACTGCAGCTAATGCCTTCTGATAAATAAAACACGTCTTGGAATTTGTGTATTTCATCAATGTCTCCATGTTTGTGTTTCTCTCCTGAATTTCATCAGTGCTTTCCTGGATGAACACTTCGTCCGACTGCATTGCGACTGCATCTCCAATAAGTTTATTCGCCTCAATTCCCGTGTGTTAAAGTTAATTTTTCCAATTGTGATTATTATCACATTTATAAAAAGATCTCACGAAATGAAGTCCGATACGGTGGCTCAGGAACAAGCAGCTGACGTTTTTCTTCCCATTGCAGCAGAACACGGGGCAATGTAGAACACAAGCCGTATCGGACTTCATTTCGTGAGAACTTTTTGCAAGTTGAAAAATGTGTAATCCTCTTTTAAAAGAGTCATCATTAAATTGAAAATATATTTTCAGTATGTGAAAAAGAAAACATGAAACTAAAACGGACAAAAAGTCAGTTCGCGCAGAAAAGGATTAAATTTCTAGGTTATGAAGTTGAGTCTGGAAAATACCATCCCAGCAATGACAATATTGAAGTAATTAAAAAGTTAGAGCCACCCAGAAATGTTAAAGAATTACAAAGATTATTAGGAAGTATTAATGTGTATAATAAATTCATTCCAAACTACGGCAACATCCGAGCACCTCTTAAAAATTTACTTAAAAAGAATGTTAAATATGAGTGGAGTGGCAAGTGTCAACATGCTTTCCAAAAGTTAAAAAATATCTTGATTTCTAAACCAGTACTAACTCTGTTTAATCCTAATTACCCTTGTCATGTTTTTTTTATGCATCACAAGAAGCGATAGCTGCCATTTTAAAGCAAGAACACCCCAATAATACACTTCATCCTGTAGCTTTTCATTCAAGGAAACTTAGACCCTATGAAAAAAAATTACGCTATAACTGAATTAGAGTGTTTAGCCATTATCGATGCTGTCGATAAATTCTACTGTTATTTACACGGAAGCCACTTTACAATTCATATGGACCATGCATCTTTGGTTTGGTTATAAAGTATCAAACACCCTACCGGACGATTATTTAGATGGTCTTTAAAACTCTCAATTTACGATTTCGATATAAAGTATAAAAAAGGTTCTACCAATATTGAAGCTGATATGTTAACATGTAATCCTATTTCTCATCATATTAGTTTAAATTCTCATTTTTTATCTACTGAAGAACTAGAAACTCATCAAAGATTGGACAATGTTGGGTGTAGTAAATTTCAGAAAATTTGTAACTTGTATATGATCAAAAAGAAAGGTTTTTATAACATCTGAGTTCCTCTTCTCTGACTCCATGTTTGTTTCTCTAACACCCAACGAGCGCAGGAAAGGACTACATCTGTGTGATCACTCCCTCGTGCCGACTGCATTGTCGACTGCATCTCCACTAAGTTCATATACATCAATTCCCGTGTGTTAAATTATTCCCCATTGTGATTATTATCACAACAATCGATGCTATTTTCCTTGATATGAACTAAGTTTGCATTTTAGACTCGTTATGATAGTTTAATTTACTCTTTCTACAGTACAATTTGTTTGTGGTCTGTGTGCGGATGTCAATAATTGATTAACATTATGATTTCTCAAAAAATGTTTAAATTTTGTGGAAGTAAAGGCAGCGTTACGGTCGCTAATTAATTTCTTTGGTACTTGAATTTGAAATAATTGCTTTAAACAATTTATGTATGTTATCAGTGGTTACACTTTTAGAGAGATAAGACCAAATGTATCTAGTAGCATGATCAATAACAATATGTAAATACTTTTTCGTGGAATCATAATAATTTAAACCACCAATAGAAATAACATCAAATAGAAATTATAGTGTCAATAGAAATAACATCAAAAAGTTCATGTGTTAACCTATATAGATAATAACTTTGCATGTTTGATTTATGATTCTTCCGTCCGTACCTCACGAGTTATAATTTTGGCAGCGCGCCAAACCCAGTCTGTATCGCTTGGACAAAAAGTAAACAGTTCAACAGAAAAGTACCAAAATGTGTCAAAATTTTGACTTACATATATGTATATACAGATGGTGGACAAAATGAAACGAACACCTGTGAAATAATGGAAAATCTTTATTAATAGGGGGTTGAACCACCCTATGACTGAAGTACAGATTTAATGCGACGTGGGATAGATGCATAAAGGTCATGGACAATATTTAAAGGAATATTAATTCCATTCCGACTATTAAATCCATTCCTCCTGCAGAGCGGTCTCTAATTCCGAAAGTCCAGATGGAGATGGAAATCGGGAACGAAGTTTGGACTTCAAATATTGCCATAAATGTTCAATAATATTAAAGTCCGGAGACTGAGGGGGCCAGGCGAGATGTTCAACTGCATCGTCATGCTCTTCGAACCATTCTTGAACACACCTAGCAGTGTGGATAGGGCGTTGTCGTCTTGAAAAAGCGGTCGCTCTCCAGGGAATACAGTCTGGACAAAAGGATGGACATGATCCCCTAGAACGCTTAGATAGTGATTGGATTTGATCTTCCCATGCAGAATAACAAGTGGCCCAAGACCGCGCCAAGATATCGCACCCCATACCAAAATGGAGCCACCCCCCATGCTTCACAATCGGCAAGAGGCATTCAGAATGAAACGCTTCTCTGGGCGTTCTCCAGACATAAAGGCGTCCGGTCGTCTGAAATAGAGTGAATGACGATTCGTCTGACCATATTACATGTTGCCACTGCTGTGGGGACCAGCCTTTGTGATCTCTGCACCATTGGCGTCGCTTGAAAGCATTACTTGTTGACACCAAGGGTTTACGAATTGCCACTCTGCCATAAATGTTCACACCATGAAGTTCCCTTTTGACAGTTTTTGTTGAAACGGGGTCCTGGAGATGACTGTTCATTTCGGATGTTATCTCGGATAACGATTGCTTGTGCTTTCGGGCTACTATGTGCTTCAAGACCCGTCTATCCCTATCAGCAAGCTTGGACTTTCGGCCACTGTTGTGATTTGAAGACGTCGTCTTACCCTCTTTCGTGTACGCTGTCATAACGGCTGATACCGTACCCCTGGCAAACCCCAAAAGGTTTGCTGTTTCCGTAACCGATGCTCCACTTAAACGTGCTCCAACTATCATTCCTCTTTGGAACTCTGACAGGTCTGACATTTTAACTTATCACAGACAGTTCGATAGAAGCATGCAACGTAGGTGACTGCTGTTGAGAGACTGATACTTTCCTCTTCACGCTCACTAGGTGGCAGACTTCTGTTGCAGGTGGCGCGGCTGTACTGCAGGTGTGAAATACGTCATACTTTTTCACAGGTGTTCGTATTATTTTGTACTCCATCTGGATATACATACGTACATGTATATAGATAATACATATATACATAACACATACATACATATATACATAAAAAAGAGCTAAGCAACGATAAGTAATCCTACGTTAATAACCAGCGGTAGTTTCGTTAGAAGAGACTACCTGAACTTTTTTTTAATTTAAAGGATGTATAATATTTTAAAATAAGGTCAAACAGTCTTACAATAAAAACTTCATCAACAAAACGCTATAGACTTCCATGCTTTTTTTTGCTTCTACCTATGTGTTGTGGGTATTCAAAATTTGTAGCTATATATACCAAAGAACGATCAAGGCTGAACCCGGAAAAAGATGATATTAGATTAACACTCAAATACAGAGGCTGTTCACACATTTTTTAGACGATGTATATTGTATTCACAAAACTAAATTTCATAAAATTCATGTGTTTTAAATGTTCTATTTGACATCCCTTATTCTGAACTATCTTTCGACGCCGCAATTTCTAGGATAATAATGCCTTTTGAAGTGTCAGAAGAGGTATTCTATCCCATTCCTTCTGAACAGCTTTCCAGAGACCAGTAAGGGTTTTGGGACGACATTTAGATAATGCAGATTTTAAAAGTTCGAAAGCACAAAAATCCGTAGGTGATACATCGGGAGATTTAGTAGGGATATCAGTGAAGGGTATGGCCTTGATAGCAGCTTTTTGTTCCATTTCTTTTAGGAAATTTACAGTGGATTTTGATGTGTGACTGCTAGCTTTGTCCTGATGTAGTCTCACAGATTGATGGCACTGAGGGTAAAGCGATGGTATTTTATTCAGAAAAATTGGCGATAAAATATGTTCCTGATAGTATTTGGAGTTAATCTTGACATTTTTTCCACTCTCTTTATTTTTAACTTGCCATTATAATAAAAGCCAGCAACAATCATGAATCCCTTAGAAAAACTTTCTTTCGATTCTTTGAACCATGTACTTAAATTTTTTTCTCCCCTTTTATGATAATAAATGGCTCTCAATGGCTTGCAATCATTTAAATACACCCATGATTCATCTATTGTGACAATTTTTTTCCATTTTTCTTTGGATAACAGTTTCTCATATAGAATTCTGCAGCGTGTCCTGCGTTCAGCGATATGATTTGGAAGAAGACGATGCACATTGCGTTTTTTCGCTTTCTTAAGATTTAATTCAACGTTTATCATTTTGTTTACAGTGAACACCGAGCATTTTAATGATTTTGCAACTGTCCTTTGACTAGGGGGATTTTCTTTTAACATTAAACAACGTACCTTTGCAATAGTCGAAGATGTCCGTTTTTTCCTTGGATACTTGTTTGGAATTTTTGTCCCACTTGAGACTCCAATTTGACGTTTTTTTCCTTTCTTGTTGACGATATTACCTATCAACGCTTTAGATATCACAAAACCATGACTCTCACATCGTTTTTGGATAACGGAGTATGCATATTTCTCTTCGGAAAGAGCATAAATGTAGCCTTCGAACCACTGCTTTGTTAAAAACGCGATTTTGAATAAAAACAAAACTTTCAAGCCGTAGACGATAATTTTGACTTTTAAAAACATAGTACAATTGCAATTATTTCTTTTGCAGCAAACGCTTTTTTATTACCGCTTACCAAAATCGTCTAAAAAATGTGCGAACAGCCTCTGTATTTCACCTAATGTTGAACAAATATTTTTTGAGTTTCAGGCCCACCCTTCTAATATTTTTTTCCTATTTTACTTTTATATATTCAAGAGAAGTTTATACTTTTCATTGTTTATCTCTGAAGCTTATAATTTTGAAATCATGTTCCTTTTTAAGTTTCATTTTTGCTAATTTTCACCTGTATGAAATACAGAGTAGTATTAAAATATTAAGTTTTAGTCACATGAGATTTGCTGAAAACAAGTGATGAAGCAATATTTTTTTTTTACTGGTATTATGCAAGTAAACACATGCCTGAAATCTGCAGGTCATTCACTTTCAAAATTGCTTGTCAAAATTTGCCTGTTTCTTTTTTCTATTTTCTGCTAACATTTTAATAATTTTAAAACAAAATTGCTATTACCAAGGAATTTTAATTAGGATCGAATGATTTTTGCATTTAATGAAAGTGGGTCGCAAATAAAAAAGGGTTTGCGCACCACTGGTATACAGAACACATTTCTGTATATAAATACTTAATTTTAGAAATTATCCATGTCCAATTTAATAAGGGTTAATGTTCATATATTCTAATGTAGATGGTTTAATCACCTAAATATAAGAATTTGTTATCCAGTCTTTTTTATTTCTAGTAATATTTGTGACCCGACCACAGTGTTCCTCACACGTCATGTAAAAATGTAACTAATAGATATCAAATAAACAGGGTGAAATACAAATTTATTAAACTTACAAATTTATCCCCAAGGTCTGGTGATTGAAAGATATAACGAAAATTCAGTATCAAGTTTTAATTTTTTACCTCAAATTGAGTTCACTTGTAAGAATAGCTAAAACAATATTGCAATGCTCTTGCCCAATAAAATACAATCCTACTTGAGCTTCACATAACTTCAAGTTCCTCCAGAAAATTCCTATACAATGTACAGTTTCCCTTGAGTGATTTACGTAATTTTTAGGAAAAAATTAGAGAAAATTGTCTTCCGATTTGTAATACTCCTATCTATGAAATTTTTAATCAATTTAAAGGTTAAAGATATAAGATTTTTGTAAATTCTTTGCTTAAGAGAAAACAGTTTTTTAGTTTTTATCCTAAATGGAAAACCTTGGATACAGTTTTATGAAATTTTATCGCTGTAACTCTTTGTAAGATTTCACAGTGATAGACACAATAAATTTTTAGATATATCTTTTCAAAACTCGAAAATCGAGATAAATTCCATTCCTAGTTCAATAGACTTCAAATATAAATATACAGTAGGTTAAGTACATATAGTACTGCTTAAAAGGCAATCCAATTTTAACTTGAAATTTAAGTATGCTGTCAATGTACGATTTGGGTTGTTTGATATTAAAACTGTATAATATATATAAATTCCATATAATAAACATGAATATGTATCAAAGATAATTTTTGGTTCTGAGCCAACTAAACAAGGGAATGAGTTTCAGTTTTACTTAAGTTATCCGATTACGTTCGGAGCCCTATTTTTTTGAAAAACTGCAATTGCGAAAATTTCTATCTTATTTTTCGAAGTAATATAACACCAAAACTCGAAAATGATGAAAAAATAGACATTAATTATGCAAATTTTTCCTAAATTTAGGAAATTGTGTCAAAATTTAGCAAATTTTTACAAAAATCAGCTCTAGCTCTAAAAAAAAATATTATGCATATGACATTACCTTTTTTGCCATACGTACATAAGTACCTTCTAAATATAATGACCTACAAGCTAATCGATATCTCAAAATCTAAAAAAAATACAGGTCATTATATGCAATCACATGTAAAATTTTAGTAATTTTCCATGAGATTTTTTATAACTGCAGCTATAAATCAACAAATTATATACCTACAACCAAATCTGTAGTCCATTACATTCTTAGTATTATGAAAATCATACGTGAAAAATTTCATAGACATATCATGGTTAGATTTTGAGTTATCATAAGAGTCGTTTACATTTTTGATGAAAAATAACTTCTTCAGAAAACACGATTAAAGTTTTCAAGTTGTATTGAAATTCATAGCCGCTTGTGATCTTTAAATCGCTCTCATTTCATTTCTAATGATCGTATCGAAAAAATAAAAGCAGATTTAAAAACATAAATTTACAATTTTAAAAAAAAGGAATAAAAACAATTTCAAAATTTTCGTCAAAATCGTTGTTTTAAAGGTAGTCGGATACATTAAAGTAATCAAATAAAATTTGGGAATTATTTTATAAGAATTTTTCATAAGCAGAATAAATGCATGAAAAATCCAAATTTTAAATTAAAATTTTATATTTGCAAAATTTGTAAAATACTCTAATTTTATATAAATTTTACAAGAGTCGAAAATGACTATTTTCATTTTACATACCTTTGAACTAAATGAATACCTATTTGTGTAACATTCACAGATTCAGATTATATTTTACATCGAAATGTTCACATCCGAATTTAAATCCAATAAATTTGAACTGGACAAGTAAAGCGGAGGATTATTTAAAATCCTTGGGTATTCTCTCTGATAATCTCTCACATATTTTATCACGTCTTGTTTAAAAAGACAGCATTAGAGCCTGGAGAATCTTTCACGTAAGGACACAAGTCATTAAGAATGTTTTAGCTCTTCTAATATAGTTATCTTAAGAAGTTCAGCATAATTACCCATGTAGCAGATTTTTCTAGTAGTAACACCTTAACTGTGTCTTAAACAAACTGCAGCTTCGGCTTTAAAAAGGTTAAATTGATCTAAAGGACTTATAAACACATCCAAACTGCTTTTAACTTAACTACGATATTCAGGAAAGATAATTTATTCTGAATTAATATTTCCAGAGGAATATGGATGCTCTAAAAATGAATATTTAGTTATCAGATTGGCATTCAGTAACTATCAAAAATATAGAAAATGTTTTGAGGGTATATTCAAGCATACGTCTATAAAAAGTTACACAAATACAATCAATCACACACACACACACACACACACACACACACATATATATATATATATATATATATATATATATATATACATGTATGTGTACATATATATACATATATAGTCGTGTAGGTATATATCACACATATGCAAATTTATACATTAAAATACATGCCTACATATATCTCTAACTATACAAATACATGATTATATAGCTATATATTTGCATGGATACTTATAAAATTTCACTGAATAAATTATTTATTAATATTTAATGTTACATATTTAATTCTATATATGAAAATTTCAGGTTTAGATGTATATAATTTTTTAAATATCTACAATGATGAAAATCTTAATTTTTCTGTCATTCAACACAGCAAAACGGTTCGCAATAGCGCCAAATACGTAAAATCCCGTAACCATGAATTGAGTTGCCGTAGAATAAAAGAAGAGTCATGAATGTCCCGTACAACATTTCATTTGAATGTTGGTTCAATTGCCGATCTGCACCTTTTTGAATTTTCTCTATTTCTTGGTGAATCCACGAAGGAAAGATGCCAGTCATGCAATCCATCTTCAAATTAAAATTCAAGGGTTGCTAGATATACTCAGCGATCGCGCAAAATTTTGACAAAAACAACTGCAAGTCGTAGTTATACACATATATAACCGTATTATATTGGTATGTTTATCATTAAGAATAAACAAAGATGGTTTCACGTTGAAGAGGCGGGGCCCGCGGTAAGCTAATGAAAGAGGAATCTTTTACCTAATATCAAAACAACTCTACAGTCAGGAAATTGATTTTATCTCGACATTAAGGCACTCAGCTGAGAAAAAAGAAGGGAAAATGTTCGAATATTCTTAAAAAATAAAAGTTAATCAAAAATGTTTTATTCCAATTCTTGAAGTTTCAATAACACATATAGATTATAATTCTTAATTATCAATATTGAAACTGGTTTGAATTTTTCATCACGTATGCATAGTGAACTTTGGAACGGGTTATATAAAATATACATAGTTAATACTTATAAATCTTAATAGTTATATATACTTTTAAATCCCTCAATTTGCCAAATAATACGTGATATGTTTCTACTCAATCAACTCAATATGTTATTAGTGTAATATTTGCATACATCGATGAGCTTTGCTATTCTTTTTCTTTATATACACACGTCTCTAGTAACTGGACCTTAAACTAAACGAGGCAATAAAGGTTGGGTACAATTTCGAATAAATTCCCCTTAGATAAGCGACCGACCGTTTCGTCACATGTTACGGATGATAAGTCACGGTTGATAGGTCTGTTGATTCTTTTACGAGAGAAAATCAAGTCATTAAATGCATTCAACTGCTGCTAATACAGCTGTTACTCGAAGTTTACTTTAACGGCATTTGAGATATATATCTATTGGAGAAATTATTGATTGTTTGAGAAATTTTGAAATATTACAAAGCTTGATTTTCACTGTATTTCAGGGTTTCCTTTAGAAATACGGGAAATAAAATAAGGAAATGGTTTCATCAGCGAGTCACTTAAGATTTTACATCAGACGTGCGGCAGTGTGTATAACGTAATTCGAAATTACAACGGGTTACAGCATTTATGCAACTTACTGCATAATTTGAACCAGCCCACGAGAAAGACAACGACTGTTTGGAAACACTCGTAAATATCAGCAATTTTTTTCGAGAATGATGATAAATCTAAAACTATGATAACTGATTCCCACATAAAAATTCGTTGCGCGTTACAACATCAGCTGTTTTCATTATCATGAACCATCTTGTGAGCAATATGAAATCCCAACCACCGTATTAAATACTTACGGTTAACTGTACTGTTATTTATGTGTTATAATAATGATAAAATTAACTTTAATAAGTTCAAACGTAAATTTAAGTTAAAGCATTTTAGTAGTGACAAGGGTCCGAGGTAGCCTATCGTTAGTACTTCGGCTTTAAGTACTGAAGGGGCTCAGATCGAATCCCGAGAATACCGGACACTAGCTATGACGACGCGAGTTCGATCCTCGTTTATATGTCATTGAGTAAGAGGGTCTTTATATATATATACATATATATATATATATATATATATATATATATATATATATATATATATATATATATATATATATATATATATATATATATATATATATATATATCTGTGGCTTGGTACAAGAAGTGCATAAGTCAATTTTCTCAAAGTAGACTTTGTTTGCTTATGTCTCTTTAAAAAAATATTATACACATTATGCCCATGCGATAAAAAGGCCCTGAGCATATGCATAAAACGGACAAGTCGGATGTGTCAGTTTGGTATAGGAAAAGTAACTTTAATATGGTGTATGATCCCCCCGAGAAGCAATACAGCACATTCAGCAATGTGTGATGCTGTCAATTATGCGGTCTATGAGTTTGGTAGGAAGTGAGAGTCGTTGATCTTGCAAAGCAGTTGAAAGCGTGGCTAGGGTTCTTGGAGGAGGATTGAGAGCAGCTATACGTCGTCCTAAAGCGTCCCAAACATGCTCGATAAGATTCATGTCCGGTGATCAAGCCACTCCATGCGCTGAATTGTTTCCTGCTCAAGATAAGCATCCATTATGCGATCATTGCACGGTCTCGCGTTATCGTCCTGTGGCACGATAGCATCACCTATTGCCCCGGCATAAAGGCGCACATAAGCATCAAGGATGTCATCTGTATAGGTATGAGCATTCACATTTCCACAGGAAAAGACATGGATGTCTGTGCGTTCACCCAAAGACATACCACCCCAAACACAGACTCTGCCTGATCCGTGTGCATCTCTTTCACGGATGTGTAATGGATAAAAACGAGTTCCGGGTTCTCTCCAAATCAAAATATGCCTAATATCGCTTTGGAAGCTAAACCTGGACTCATCCGTAAAGAGAACAGTCCTCCATTGATCACGCGTCCCGTGAACATGTTGACGTACCCACTACAAACGATCCTGCCTATGGTGTGACGTGAGCCGGACGCAAATTGCTGGTCGCCTCGCAAAAAGGCCACCTTCGCGAAGCCCTCTACGCACGGTTGACATTCATACCAATCTTTCAGGGTTTGCAGAGACAGGGGGGGGGGGGTGTTAACTCCGTCTGAGTTCAGACGGAGTTGCGATTCTATTCCTTCGTGCGCATAATAGCAAATATTGGTCATCGGCACTCGTCGTAGCGTATGGCAGTCCTTGGCTAAACCTCCTGGATCCCGAGTCCGTGGTTAGAAATTGTTGCCAAAGTCTATGAACCACAGACGGTCTCACATTTAGCCATCTGGCCATTTCTGTCTAACTTTGTCCTGCGTCTAGTCTCCCAATAGCTCGCGATCGCAATTCTTATGGTCAAATGATGCCTGGAGGTCATTGTTACAATTTGGCTATGCCAGGTGTCTAATCTCAGCCTCGTCGATACAATTGCCGCCTTTCTCTGAGACATGGACTTTCATGCTCCTCGCAAATGACATATTCCGACTGCAGCGCCACTATTTTGCATAATGTAGAATTGTTCAGCACCTTTTACTTAACAACATATTCAAATTTTAAACAGATTGGCCTAGTTTTGAACATGTTATCCCTCTTTTTGGGATTTTCCCTTAATTTTTGATAACTAGTGCATATATATATATATATATATATATATATATATATATATATATATATATATATATATATATATATATAAATATATATATCAAGGCTACCGTATTCATCCCTGTTAAATACCTTCGCGTCTAGGCCGGCTATGGGCACATTAGATCCGTAGACCAGAAAGTCCTTCTATGAGGTCAGCGTGACGCGGGGAGGTAAGATCCGTCTAAGATGTCGCTCCTGACGGTGCTTGGTGAAAATTGTGGTGGCACCTAGCCATGTCGGACGTCGATCTTTATGGTGCTATAGTAAACCGGGGCTGCACTACTCAGCCCGAGGACTGAACGAACCTGGTCTGTAATATCCGGCAAGGGGGAGTTAGGAACAACAACAACAGTAGTCGAAATTATTATATAATAAAAAAAATAAAGATTTGTTTCATTTTACATACTCCTCTATGAGTCTTAAAAAGATCCACAGGGCAGAAACATTTCAAAGCCGTAATGCGGCCGACGAACTTGTCAAATGGCACATGCCTGAATTGCAGGCTTATTTCAAAAGTTTTGGAGATAATCATATAGCACGAATTGCTACTACAACATTACTGTCAAATGAGGTTCAATAATTTACTTCAGGCAATGAATTTGTTTTAAAGTCTTTACTCGTTTGTTATTGGAATCATAAATAGCTTATAGGACAATGAAGATAAAGCTATGTTAATTTTTGGTAATCCCAAAATTTTGATTAAAGAAACAACAGTAATTTCAGTCGAAAATAAATATTCCACAATAAATAAACTTAACATATTTTCCGATGCCCTTTATTTTAAATAATGCTGAAGCTCTACTTACGGCGACATATTATATTATTTAAAATTTATTTCAAGAAAGGAACAGGTGATAATTTTTCAAATGAATGTAGGGAAAATATATGAGATGAAAACACTCTTTTTACATTAAATATAATACATGTAAATTTTAGAATTCAATCAACATTTTTCAATAAATTCCAATTCGTTTCGCAATATTTCTCATTAGTCATAAGTGTACAATGCTTTAGAGAATAGAAAATTCCTAAACTTTAGAATATTAAAAATTATTTACTTAATCCCAAATCAAACACGCAATTTAACAACTTGGCTTAAATTAACAGACATTATTGATAAATTCCCTCTTTTAATGAAAATGAATCGATCAATATAGTTTATGTTTACTATGAATGTTATAATATTTTTAAATACTGTCTGATACAACCATTTAATTCCGTTGAAATAAATTATTTTTTCCTCAAATGCATCCAATTAACTATAGGAAATACAGTACCTATACCATTTTATCTTAATTAAAACTACATTTAATCAATTCCTTAACAATGAAAAATAATTCTTTCTCTGCCATGGGATTTTTTAAAATTCTATCAAACTATAAAATATAAAATACGTGTGATGTTTGAGGAATAAAACAGCGTACTCCTCCTTTCACTGAAGACATCGGCGGCTGAATTCAACCAACTGTAAAATAAACAGGTCAGGCACGAAAGACCAGTATCTTGGATCACTGGACATTTCACTTAGATAAGCTTCCGAGCGTTTCGTCTCGTGTTAACGTTGATATGTCACAGATCTGTTGATTCACACAGGGGGAACAAAGTCATTAAATGCTTTTAACGACCGTTAACATTGCAGTCGTGTTCAGCTTAATCCAGTAGCCTTTATGGTGTATTTATCATTGAAGTTGTTAAGCATTTGCAATATAAAAAGATAAGCATCACTTTTAATTTTTGTAGTATTTTTTTTTATTTTAACCGTTTTAAAATTACAAAATTTCTTGTTAAATCAATAGGTTTCAAATAATGAGTAATCCTTTAAATTTCCCATAGAAATAATAGATAAACTATTATTCTCACCCATTACAGGGACAGGAGACCTTTAACCTCATTTTTAAATAATTTTAATATTTTATCCTACATACAAAAGGAGAATATTTAATATTCTTTTTTTTACTACATTAAAGACAATTATGATTCACAAATAAGTACAGGGTGTTTCAAAAAGAATCAACCGATTTAAAAAAATTATAACTATTCATCTTTTAATCCATTTTGATCGAATAATGTATAGGCAGAAAGAGGGAAATCTCTAGTTTCACACAATTACCTACAAGTAGCGCTAACACTCTTCCTTCACACCCCACTTCAGTGTTTGTAAAGATGGCGACTGCACGACAGAAATCATTTTGTGTTCTACGCTTTGCGAAGTGTGATTCCGTAACAAATGTTCAGCGCATTTTTCGTCGACAAATCACTGGTAGATTGAAGTTCCTACCTCTCAGAGCATTACGCGATGGTATAAACCAGGGGTTCTCAACCTTTCAGGCTCTGTGCCCCCCTTTGAACACTGATGTGAGGTCACGCCTCCCCAAACAACCACTACCAGCATAAGGGGTCAATACAAGTAGTACAATCGGAAATTGAAACTCAAGCTGGTTATTAAATGATAATATAGAATAGATAATTTCATACACAAAATTTAATATTACTACTCATATCTTAATTCGGAACATATTATTATTAGAACATATGAAATCAAAGAATTAAATACAGATCAAATATATTACAGATCAAATATATTTATGAGGTAATCAAGGATCTAGATGAGGTTGGCATGTAATACCAGTCACTTTCCAACATTAATGAGAGGGCTGGCACTTTTTTGTCCTTGACATGTTTTTGAATATTAGGTTGTAACTGTGACAAAGCCCACCTCAGGTTACTTTCAACGTCCATGTTTGCTCGATATTTTGACTTTGTGTATGATAATGCTGAAAATCTAGATTCACAGAGATATGTGGATGAAAACTGCACTAACAACTTCAAAGCTCCCAAAGCAACTTCTGGGTAAACAGGAAAATAGCGTAACCAAACATTTTCAACATCCATGTTTTCGAATTCCGCGTTTGCATGAGAATCACACTTTAGGGCCTGTTCCTGAATATGATCAGGAAGTATACCCGCGTCAATTTTAAAAGGATCTCTTCTCAACTTAAACTCCCAGTACTCTGAACTGATATCTAGAAAATAGTCAGCAATTTCATTTTGCAATACTACCAAATGCTCTGATATAACGTCCTTCAGTTCATTTATCTGTTGCATTGGGAGATTTTTTTTATCCTCAACGAGGTCGTTCAATCTTGGAAAGGACGAAAAGTTTGGCTCTCAACTCTGAAGACGGCGTTGCCAAAGAGCTATCTTTTCTGTGAAACCCTTAACTGCATCATAAGTCTTCAGAATGTTTTTCTGACATTGTAGCTCGACAATTATCGTGTGCGACAATTATTGTGTTCGTGTTCGTATGTCGAAAATACGTTATATTCTGACCGCAAAATTGAATACAGAAAATTACAGTTAGTTTTACTTCTTGAACAGGTAGTTGAGGCAAAGGTAAATTCTGCATGAAGTCAAAAAATAGAGCAGACACATTTGGTTTTTCCTCACAAAGTTTTTCAACTTGCCGTAGCTTGTTATAAAACTTATTAGCACGTCTTTTATGAAAAAATAGCTGAGCAGCAGCGACCCTTTTTGCAGTATCATTTAGACTCTTGTCCTTAATTCTTGCTCCTAAATGGTCACATTCTGAACAAACGAACACTTGAGGCCTTCCAAATTTTAAATCATAATTTTCATTATAATACATCAAATAATACTCATATTTAATAGTGTTATTTAAATGAAGATGTTTTTCGACAAACAAGTTATGCATAGTCTTAACATTCAAACCACTTTGCAAGTATTTCACGGTTTTAGACGAGTAGTGGGAAGTTTTCGTTGGAAAGGACTCAATGTGTTCTTTGACTTTTACTACATACTCATCTTTAATGACATGAGGTCTATTATTGTGTTTCCCACGAGCATCGTTTGGAGATTTTCAGATAAAAGGATGGTAGTTAAACGTTGAACCTGACCATGAGAAACAGCATGGAAGCTCATAAATGCTTGTTTGCAAACCGAAACACGGGAACTTCCTTTCATTGCAAAATAAGGAAAATTGCTTGCTCTAGGTTTCATGTTTTATTCTGATCTTTGTCGTCGTCTTTTCACAGGTTTACTCTCTATTAACCCGATTAGAAATGTGTCTTTTTCATTTTTCGATTGCCCGTTATACCATCTAGTAATAATAATACTTTTTTCTTCATCAGAATTTTTTTTGCATGCAGAGATGCTTACAAGAACAATCTGGCCCTGTTACTTTAGCCGCAACTTGTTTACCTTTTATGTTGACGTGAGCAGCACCTTCAAGATAGGCTCTCTTCACATGTTGTTTCTTCCATAAGTTAGGATTAGCTTTGCGTTTCTTGCCCTTCTTCTTTGGAACAGATGTCTCACTGTCTCTCGAAGAATCCCTGCTTAAATCACTCATTGTTCATAATTTTAAACTTCCAAACAATCAAAATTTACTAACACCACTTAAATTAACACAAAAACGGTATAACGTATCCCAATCACAGAAGAAATTATAACGAACTGTGAAAATGGTGCAATAAACATCAACAAACAAACAATGTTTTAGTTTCTTGTTTAGTTTTCAATATTGTAAGCGCTGGGCTACTAGCGCCATCTAGAGGCCGGATTGTAAGTGAGAGGATAAACAGTGCTATTCCCGGAAATATACTGTTCTTCCACTCATTCAACACCATGCCCAGCTGCTATAACGAGAAGAGATCTTGAAATTGTACTGTTCATCATCACAACATGTAGTTCTACGTATTTAGCATTATTTTTTTAATGTGTCTAAAAAGGGCTTATTTTGGACTAGTACTGTTATTCCACTTACCGATTCAATTGAAGATGCCATTCTTCAAGAATTCCAGTTCCCCTTCCGCCTGACCTCGCCATTTTTTTTCGTATCGGACTACGCCATCTTGAAAGAAGAAAGTAATAGTGCTAAAACATCCGTAATTGAACTATAAATCTCCATGAAATTCAAGATTTTTTTTTATATGTGCGCGATAACCATAAAAAAATTCTTTTTCAAGAAAATAATTATGATTTTCCGTGTGTACGCCGAACGCTGCACGGAAATCATAGAAGCTCTAATAATCTTTTTTCAAGTTCACCATCAGATTGTTTTACTCTTTAAAATGTTTACCTGAAGTGGGGTACTGTATTTTGTATTACAAAAGTTGGTGTAAAACAGGTCAGTTACTATATTATTTTTTTTTTGTAATTTCTATCATCATAAGTGAAGCAAGACGAACACTGCCAAAGTAAATGTGGATGAAGATGATTCCTTTAGAATTCTGAATGTTGAAACCGAAATTAACATTGTGCCCTTTTAAAGATAGCACTACAGATATGATTCATGATTATCCTATTTTAACAAAAAATGTATCTAGGAAAAGAAAGAGAATGAATGGAAATTAAAATTTTTTTCACGATTTGTAAAAGGAAAAGCACTTAACGTTTATATTCAAAATTGTTATCAAATTAATAATTTTGCAGAATTAGCAACTGTGTTAAAAGAAAATTTCTTCACCCCTACTTTCACTACTTTTAGTGATTTTGCAGAGTTAAAATTTAATGAAAATAATGATGATATTACAAAATATTTCAGGAGAAAATTACAAATTGGAAAAAAGTTAAATTTAAGTAGTGAAATGATCATATAAGTCACCAATATGTAAATCAGTCAGCTATCCTTATTCTTTCTATTTTTAGCATTCCTGTCCTATCGCCACCCTAGTTAATTTTGAAGAAACCCCGTGAGTGAAACTCGCATATTTTTCTTTACTTTTTGAACCCTACTACATTTTACATCAAAAATACTATGTACTAGATAAATATTATTGATTTTTATACTGGGGTTTCCACTCACTGTCCTCCCTGTTTCTTCGCGCTGTTCAAATGTTCCCTTTGAACAGTTGCCTTTAAGTCTCATGTTTGAGAAACTTGCCTGCCCCTTTTCATTTTGTGCAGTTTGTTTAACTTGAGTTTCAGATTGGAAGTAACTTCCCTTTCGAAAACGCTCACGAGGATGTTCTCATAACAGGTCACATACCTCAAATTTATGTTTGTATTGTCTCGATTTTTTTATGCTTCACAATAATTGAATGTTAGTGTCAATTGTTGGACTTTGTATTTTTGTTCGAATTTTTGCAACATCGGGTACCAGACATTTGGTATTGATGTTGATAGTCACATTTTTAAAGCATTTGGAAAATTTATTCTACTAATTGCTGAAAGAACAATTTTAATATTTTGGTTACAGGGTCAAGTGAAGAAATTGAAATTGAAAACTAATTATAAAATTAAAATATAGAAAGTGTTTTGCGTAAAGAAAAAAAAATGACTACAACCCAGGAGATCTCCAAAACAACTAAACCATGCTACGACAAAAGACTGTGAATAAAAATAACTTTTTTGATTTTTACAACTAATTGAACTGTACCCGTCCAGGACTCTGAAAACTTTTCAAAAATTGTGCTACATGTCAGGGACTGAGACCTGCACAATATTTTTTTTTTACTTGTATCTATTTTTGGAACGTCTCTACATGTGTTGTTATTAGTGTTTTCATTTAAGTGTACAATTCCATTTTTATTTTAATCCAGTTATTTGTTTTATGTTTTTCAATTGCATATTTTAACATAAAAATTTGTGATTTTCGAGCCAGCTTCAACCTAATATTCTAACCAATAATTTTCATGTTCTCACTGTCTGGAGTGTCTAGGAGTCGACGGCCGCGGCTCCAATCCATTTTAGATGGGGGGGGGAGGAATTCTGTGATAATATTATTAACAACCAATAATCGCCCTTTCTGAACTTTCTCTCTCATCTCGTAACACCTTTTTGAAGCCTTGGCAAGATGCTTCGCCTTTCCACATACTAACTTTACCCGCCAATTCTGGCAATCTCTCTGACCAAATTCTATTTTCATGCTCTACGAGGGAGACGCTGGACTGACTCGAAGTGAATAAGATGTGCTTTTTATTCGTAAATAAATACCTTTGTTCCTGAAGCTGATTTTATTATTTTCCAGCCCCGATTGCAGTATTTCCAGGAGATGACCATTCCGGACATTTCACGAGCTCGACAGCATTTTAAACTTTTAAAAATGCTACGAATAGCGACTGCAAGTGAAGATGTCATTGTTCAA
Source organism: Dolomedes plantarius (assembly GCA_907164885.2). NCBI lineage: Eukaryota > Metazoa > Arthropoda > Arachnida > Araneae > Dolomedidae > Dolomedes > Dolomedes plantarius. The sequence continues at coordinate 205,387,878 of OU015490.1, read as the reverse complement.
GAATTCCAGTTCCACTTCCGCCTGACCTCGCAATTTTTTTTCGTCTCGGACTACGCCATCTTGAAAGAAGAAAGTACCAGTGCTGAAACATTTCATATTTTAAAGGAATTTTTATGATCTTTCTTGTGATATAAATTTTATAATCCTCAAATTATTATTTTAAATGCAAAATTAAAAAAATGTAACAAAAACAGATTAAAAATTTAATTTAAAAAATTAAAAGAAGAATTTTTCAAAAAAATTTCTTAATGCACCCCTACACTATAAGAAGAATCGCCATGCAAAATTTCAGCCCTTTATGTCCAGCGGTTTGGTCTGTGCGTCATCTGTCAGTCAGTCAGTTACGGAACTGTTATATATATATATATATATATATATATATATATATATATATATATATATATATATATATATATATATATATATATATATATATATATATATATAAATTAAAATATATATTAAAGTGTTTATAAGTAAAATTATATGTTATAGTATTTTTCTGGGTGAAAAATATTACTTTTATATTTTGCTTATATATTTCTTAAAAACTAAAAAAACAATATTTTAAACGATTATTTTGTTTATCTTTTGCATAAAAGTCCGTTTCAAAAAAAAGATATTTAAAGCCAGAAAGTTTAAAACATATCAGTCCATTTAAAGAATAACTTTTTTTCACAAACCGAAAAATCTTGTAAATCGTTAAACTCCGTGAAATAATAAAGTTCACAATCCGAACAATATTTGAAGACCTTAAAATCCATCTTTCGCCCTCCAAGACAATTTGCCATGTTTTATCGTCCTGCGAATTAAACGAGGCACGAACTGCCCTGAACTATTTCGGATCACTAGGCATTTCGTGTAGATAAATTCTCCATCATTTGATCACATCTTACAGTTGATAAGGCACATCACAGATGTAGTGACTCTTAAGATGAAAGTTAACTCATTGAATCGATTTGACGTTCACTAATATTGTTTGCTCGCAAAGTTCAGTTCCGCGTCATTTCTGATTGATCTTAGAAAAATATGCAGTACGGGTGGGAGGGTAATTCAATATTTGCGTGGGAAAAAACTTCATTTAGTTATAATAACGTAACATTAAGGAAAAATTCATTGAAATATTTTGTAAAGCTCTATAAATTTCTTTAAAATTCCCCTTATATATGTATGTTTTTGACGTATATCTTGTACCTGTTATATGTTAACGTGAACAATATGTTAGCAGTATTCATGAGCTACATAATTAAACATTACATTTATGTAACTTTAAACAGTAAACCAGAAATTCCATTAACAATTTAATTTTAGTTATTATCAGTCCATTATGCTATTAAATACTAAACTCCATATTTTCTGTTTTTAGATCAAGATCAAGGAAGTAAGGTTTACAGAGTTCCTAGCAATGCGAAGCATTGCACTGCTTTCACCTCCGAATGTATAATGAATTAATAAACGTCTAGTAATTTTCCGAAGTAAACGAGTTGCCAAACATAAATTTAGAAAAATAGCACGGCTGCCGCCTAGATCCGTGATCGGTCCTAGCTTTGGTCTTCGAAGAAAGTTTCGTTACCCCATAGAGCAAGGGTAAACCGATAATCGTGTGCTAAAGAGCAAATACCTTGATAATGACTTTTGCTAAAATGAAACGGAATGAACGCTCCCAATCATGAGATTGAGTATTTTACCACTGGCTCCATTTATAGGCAGTGCAAGGAACCAAAATCGGTTTCCCAAAAGGGAGGTTTTAGCAGTATCAAAGCAATTATGTTAAGATAAAACAAGTAATTGAAGGATTTAAACTTGATTTTTTGCAATATCAGAGCAATTATGTTAAGATAAAAGAAGTAATTAAACGATTTAAATTTGATAGATGTGGAGCCAAGCTTCGTGAAGAGAAGGGTCAACCAACGGCGTGCCCAATTTCACGGGTCTTTGCAGAATGACGTGAGAGGGAAATTAAAATTTGGATTAAGAAGCTGAAGAAATAAAAAGTAGGCTAAGTCAGCTAATCATATGCATTCTCTTCTTACATGGTGGGAGGGAGATATCTGGACGGCGTAGTAAAGCTTTTGGCCTCTTCTCCAAACTGGGGATCCCTGGATCGTAGGGAGGAATTCTGTGAAGAATAGGATTAGTTATACGAGAGAAACTGTTATAAAATTTAAAATCCACTCTTTTAATTGCTGGAAAAAAAGGTTTAACGCGCTGATCCGGATGAATCACGTCATTTCTGATAAAACTAGCTTTCATTATATAATATTTGAGGACATAATTGTGGAAATTTCTGTTTTTAAAACAAAAATTTCTGAAAAATCAAATGCAGACTATTTACGTAAGATTACAAAAAAGTATTAATGTGATGTGAGAACGTCATTTAAATCGAGTTTTCTCTACTAATTGCTTTATCTAATATTACGATTAATGTTTCTGACCAAATGTTACAGTGGTTACCGATACAAGCAATTCCTGCGAGGGCCTGGGTTCGATTTCCAGCCAAGGCATGTATAATTCACACGTCTCTTCATGTGGAGTTACATAGATCCACCTAGTGGGTGCTGCTTCAATGTAGTATCCAATAAGTCTCGTGGTTTATATGGATTACTGTTCTCGTGATAAGTGCTTGTCGCATTAAAATATATTAGCTTTGTCCGTAAGAAAATGGCGCTTTCATGTATATTTTCATGTATTTTGAGCATAAAATAGTGATTGATAATACATAAACTGACGTTTAGAATTTGTGTCCTGTACGTAATAAGTAATCGCGATTCTCATTTACCCCCAAATTAAGGCAGCAGAATTCTAACGAACTGAGTTTGCGTTTTTAATCAGCCTTTTTTCTTAAAAACATGCACTAATAAATATTGACAATTTTTTTTTCGATGAAATCTGCTAAAAAGTTATTTTAATTGAATAAAACCATGCCCCCCCCCAGAAAACACTCATAATGTATGAAATATTTGCAAAGTTAATAAATATTTAATTAAATTCACAAAACTCAAATCATATTTCAATTATTTATAGCTTGAAATCAAAACGAAATTTATAACGGACGAGAAAACAAATACATCATGAACTTGATATTATCTCAATGAGAAAGAAAATAGTTGACAATTTCCATACCTTCTTCATCAAATTACAACTATATTATTAAATTTTTAATAACTACACTAAAAACACACTCATAAAATCTTATCAAAATATAAATCTCAAAAAATCTTTTTAAATCTCAAACTCTCAAAATCTAAATCAAACACATATTTCATAACTCAAGAGAAATCATAATATAAAGAAATGTTCATCATTAATACACTCCTAAAACTAATTTAATTTTTTCCTCCCAAAATATTCTTAATTAATCTAGAATTTCATGAATAAAGTTCCCAATCTCATTATTGCAACCAAATCAAAACAAAACTTCCATACTACCGAATTCAGCTCAGTAGTCAAATGAATCTACTGAGAACATAAATTAGTTATTTTCCCTGTTCATAAACTAAAATGAAAATGTGTCAGTTTATTATTAAATGCCTAATCCCAAATTGGTACTAAGTTTTCATATTCTCCAATAAAAATAGGTGGGTAAAACTCTTTGAACTTTTATGGGCTTAAATAGAACAGCATTAATTATTTCAATTAAAACCTCAATTATTTCAAATTGTTATTTTTCATAATCCCATAATTTTCTATTTCATTAAATCTGACACATTCATTTAGGATATAACCATCTTTAAACATTACCTTTCACATTAAACATTTCGTTAAACACAGCCTCGACATTCATTTCAAGAAATTACGTAAGAGTTTGTCCTTTTACAATATGAAAAAATATATACTTAAAATTCTAACTTTATCAGGATGTAAATCAAAATAAAACACTTTATAAACTCAAAATATAAACACAAAAATCAAATAAAAGAAACAATAAAGGTTGTCATCAGCGCTAAAGACCAGAATTTGTAGTAAATTACTCAATTTTCTCAATTTCATATGAATTTTCGACGAACTCTTTTAAACTCTTAATTATTTAACAATTAATTAAATAAAAAATTTCAATTACTCATAATTTAATACATAATGTAGATTTAATTTCAGCTTACCTCTAAGCCGTTAATCCCTTAAAACTATTTATTTATTTATTTAGTTTTTAATTCATTTTACTCATTTAATTTCCCCACCACATACAAATTGTTATCTTCTTAAAATACTTCATCTCAGTGTATTCATCTGCTAGTTCTAAGTTTGATGGAGTGTTCGTATGCATCGTAATAATGTTTTGTGTTTTAACACTCACTTCAAAGAATTTCGAAATGTTCTTGCCTGTCACACGCACAGTCTCTAGCACCATTGATTTCAAAAATACAACTATTCACGTTGGTTCCATCAGATGACGAAAAAAAAAGTCTGTCGACCAGTTAGCAGTCAGCTAATTATTTTTCCCACCACATAAAGCACATTTTGTCCTGCTGAATTCTCGGGGAAATTATTATAACCAGGCATGAAAATTAGCATCACATGGCACAATAGAAGTAGAGTTAGTTGTCCATGCTGGTTTCATCGGATGACGAAAAAGATGACCGTCGGCACATTCCTTAAGTAAACACATCGAATACGTCATATCATATCCTCATTCGTAATAGTCCGGACTAGGGAAACCACACGCTGACCTTGACTCACAATCATGGGAATCTTTTAGGATGTTCTTGCTGCCGTCATGTGGATGAAACACCAAACTAATATTTTTTTCCATTTGACTTCCCGCGCAAAAGCCCAGTTCATGATATCCCGGACGACTCATTGTAACATACCAGCGTGGCATCGTGGATGATGACCGGAACCGGCATGCCACAGCGGGATAGTCGTAGTCGAGTGGTGAGGCCAAAAATAACCCACTTTCACATCGGCAAAAATGCTATTTATTTGACATTCTTCTAGAAATATTACACCGTGTTTATCAAGCAACATAATCCCGCCAAAATCAGCTCTTGGAAGCATGTTTGAGTTTTTATAGACTTTACAAGCTTACGTCACATGACCTATTAGTTCTTCAATTATTGGCTAAACCCAGGAATCTGGGACGGAAACCATCTATTTTCTTATATAAGTTTCACGCGAGAGATTGGGGATTTTAAGGGATGATATATTGATTGCCTACTTTAGTTTTAGGAAACTTACAATTCCTTTGTTCTTAAAACGTAAACGAAGTTAACTTTACGCCCAAGGGAATTTAAAAGAATTTAGAAATTAGTTAAGGTTTTTGGGTTTTGTATCATATATATATATATGCGTGTGTGTGTGTGTGTGTGTTTGTGAGAGAGAGAGAGATCCGGGAGTAGAAATAAGTTTCGGCGTATCGTCTAGGGTATTTCAGTAACTGAAAGTTCGATTACCGATTAATATTTATTAAAGGTTAAGGATGTCAGCACAGTACAATATAGAAAGAAATTAAACAAGTAAACAGTATAATAGAGTGTAGTACGTGGCCCGCAACGTTCGCATACTCTCTCTCCCTGTTTTATTCTTTTTTTCAGATTTGTTCCTCTACAGTGAGGACACTACAGGTCTGATGTCCGAGCGCTGTCGGATGAAAAATCCACCAGAGGGCGCAGTAGACAACGCCATAGTTTTCGTCTACGCATCTGGACATTCAACGAGTTGAAACTGGAACATGCGGACGTTGCGGGCCGCGTACTACACTCTATTATACTGTTTACTTGTTTAATTTCTGTCTATATATATATATATATATTCATTCTTGGACCCGTATTCTTGGGATACATGGTATCCCACCCCGTAAGGAAATGGTTAATATTTTTTATGTGTACAATCAATTAATTTTACGTATATATTCAGATACGTACAAGCGCTTGGTAACAAATAAAATAAGTTCAAAATATTTAATTCAATTTCACAGATTAGGATGTTAAGCATTGTAAATATGATCCCGTAAGGCTTTATGAAATCACATAAACGGCACCTGAAAAATTTAAAATCTTTAATATTCTCAGTTGAATAGTCTATATGACTTGACATATATTTAGCAAATGAAAAGAATCAGCTGCATGCTTATATGTACACACTCATGCAATTAATATTAAGCTGAACATTTTCCAGATTAATCTAGGAAGAAAATTCTGTTTGAACTACTTCTTAAGTTGCCACAGTGAAAGTACACTTCCTGAATTAATATTGATTTACTACAATGCATGTTTGAAGAGATAGTTAAATTTCTTTTATCTTCAAAATTTCGCTTTCGAAGTAAATCGAGTGAAAAGGTAAAGATCTGAAATGTGTGCTTTGAGGACTTTTAGGAGCTAGAAAAATAAATCTGTCTACCAAGTATTTTCGATAATTCTTATAAGTGTAAAATTCTTCCATAGAATAAAATGGTGTTGAATTAATATAATATACTGATATATCTTTTACATAGTCTCAAATATATAACTAACTAATTAACTAACCATTGGCGCAACAGTTCATTGTAGACCAAGGCTTGTGGTGCCCATCTCCGATTTCTTGAGCGAGGGATAGGGTGCAATACAGTATTGTCTCGATCAGGTGGTCAACCAGACGTCAGACCCCCAGAGTTAGTTCCCAAGCATTCTTGGTCCTCATTTTGTCGACCCACTCAAGGGATGAAAGGCATGAATCGACCTTGCCCAGTCGCAGTGTCGAACCCTGGACCTGTGGTGTGGCAGCTCGAAGATTTTAACCACTACGCTACCGGGCATCATATATATATATATATATATATATATATATATATATATGTGTCGAATTCCCTTCCTTCACGCCCAATATTAACGTTATCATCTAATTACTTAGCAGTCGACGATGGTCCGGTGGCAAGGAAAATAAAAACACACCAGTAATTTCAGTCATCTATGCTCGAATAATACAAATACCAATCGGTACACTTTCTGAAATATATTTATTAAATTTCTTTAAGACTCTAAGCTCCATCAAACGTTATTTAAATCCAAACCCAACTTAAATTACGTGTGCCCAAGGGCAGCACGTCTGTTCCCTTTCTAAAAAACCATGGCTCTGAAGATTAAATCTATTGTTCACAAACTTTTAATTGGCTACACATGCTCAACTGACTCGTTATGACGTTCATTACTTATGCGTGACATCACGTTGACTACCTATCGTGTTTTATTGATGATCCAGCATTTTTTTTAGCGCGAAGCATATCAAGGATATCACTTTGTTTTTAGATTCCCCATGTGGATGTTCGAAAATTGAATCAAGTCCAAACCTTAAAGCTATTTTCACAGCGATACATTTACTCCCATTATTTGAGATTTCCCAGTCTTAAAATGATAATTCTCATTTCTTCCTATACAAAAACCCCGTTTTAAGTTTACGCGTTCGCCCCCTCCATATTTAAGCATTATATATATATATATATATATATATATCGTTACGAATTTTACGAGTCTGTGGTAATCTAGCCAAATTGGCGATGGGTGTGGTGACTTATTTTAGTCGCCAAATTTGGTGATATGGTGCCAAATGGACGACAACTTGCCGTCTACACCTTTCTCGAAGCTTTTGGAAATATCTAGCTGGCTGGCCGACAGGGGACGCTTTGGAAGTCTATAAATATACCTGACATTGGCCCACCCAAGGGCTGAAGGGTATGAGTCAACCTTGCCCAGTCGGAGTGTTGAACCCAGTACCTATGGTGTGGCAGCTTGAAGCTTTTAACCACTACGCCATCGGGCGTCCAAATATATAACTATCAAACCTTAATCTTCACGAAGCTAATCTCGCTGGACAGCTTGATATAATACGAAACTACACTGCTAGCCACTGCAAATGCAACACCCTGAAGGAAACATGCAAATAACATGCAATTTACAACATGCATTAGCGGAGGTGAGATATGCAAATGATTAGAATTTCATCGCAGACGCACATCACGCGCGCCTGTGGCGCCACTTGATAGCGCTATTAAAGGCTTGGAGATTTCGAAGATTTCAAGTTCGGCAATTGTGTTTTTCTTGTGTTTTTTTTCAAAAAAACGATCAATTATGCTTCGTCGAAAACAGCTATCATCTTTTGATCAAGTATCCGAGTCCGACAGAGGAAGGATAGTGGCTTATCGAGATTGTGGATTATCTTTCAGGGAAATCGGTAGTCGTGTTGGACGTAACCAAACAACTGTAATGCGAATATGTGATCGTTGGATGCAGGAGGGTACGACGGACCGGCGTGTTCGATCGCATCCACCTCAGCGCACCACTTCACGTGATGACAGGCAAATTGTGCGCATGGCAGTGACGGATCGCTCAGTCACATCACGAACCATAGCACAGCACATGCAGTCTGTAACGCATCATCTAGTGTCTGCGCGTACCATTCGACGTCGTTTACAGCAGAGTGGTTTGTCCGCAAGACGTCCATTGCTTTGTCTACCCTTGACGCAGACCCACAGACGTCGCAGCCAATGGTGCGATGACAGAAGGATGTGGACGGCAGAATGGAATGAAATTGTCTTTACTGACGAGTCACGCTTCTGTCTGCAACACCACGATGGTCGCATTCGAGTCTGGAGACACCGTGAAGAGAGGATGCGGAACAGCTGCGTCCCTGACCGGGTATTATGGTATGGGGCGGTATTGGATATCACTCTCGCACACCTCTAGTACGCATTGCCGGTACTTTAAACAGCCATCGCTACATCCCCGAGGTGTTGGAGCCAGTTGTCCTTCCTTACCTTCAGGGCTTGCCCACAGCCATATTTCAACAGTTTAATGCGCGACCACACGTGGCACGAATTGTCCAACGGTTCTCCGTCAATCGCAGAGATTGAATTGCTTCCCTGGCCGCCTCGCTCTCCTGATCTTTCGCCGATAGAAAACATGTGGTCCATGGTTGCTCTACGATTGACCCAGATTCCATCCCCAGCTGCCACAGCAGATCAAATTTGGCAACGTGTGGAAGCTGCTTGGTCTGCTGTACCCCAAAAACTCATCCAAAGTCTCTTTGAATCAATGCCGAGGCGTGTGGCAGAGGTGATCTCCAACAATGGCGGCTACTCTGGCTACTGATTTTGGCAGGAACCACACTTCACAGAAGTCTATAAATTTAATCATTTGATACTTGGTCAACATGTTATCTACAAAATAAATTTTGTTGTGATATCTCTTGTCTTTCTTGGTGTTGCAATTTGGGTGGCTAGCAGTGTAGATACATTTGTCTTTGATATTTAATATTTTTTACTGTGAATCAAAACAATCTTACATTTTCTCAATGATTTAGTTATACTTTTAACTAAAGTATGGAAAATGTTATAACTATTACAACAAAATTTTGATCTTTTGGATGTGAGAAAACTGGTTGTTTTATGTGATGGATATCCAATTCAATTCATAAATTCTTCATCTAGGTGGTTTGTTATTTTTAATAGGTGGCATCCAGAAATGAGATTAATGTTTATCTCAGCAATATATCTTTGGAACCATGCTGATGAACTCTTTTGCTCGCGGTTGCAAAAAGTTTGCTTACCACCGGCGTAGACGTTATAAATGAATTCCTTATTTGAATAGTGGCCAAACTCCACATTTAAAAAATGGAGTTAGCCTCACTTTCATGTTCATACAAGTCATTTCTATCTTATTTTTAAACTGGCCCACCTCCAGCTTATTTCTTCCACCATCAGAGGGCATTACAAATCAGACATCAGCAGTCATTTCTCAGCACTCATTAGACTTTAAGGCTTTATATCTCAAAATGAACAAGAATGAAGTTGGACCACTATACAGATAAGGCCTTCAAATATGACTGCCTTTATGCATTCAGACGTTGGTGAGCACGTAACAGATAACTATCTTCCCTACTCCCCCACCTTTGGCAACATAACGAACACATCTTGCCACTCCAAACAAATTCTTTCAGATAAAACTACACTGTTCATATATTATTTCCCGTAAGAATAAGCTTTGCGAAGTATTTTTTAGTCACTGCTATTTCTCCATGTAAGTTTATTTAATTCTTTATGTCTCATTTCCTAAAATTCGTTAGGCTACTTTGGAGTCTGAGAACGTTAAAAAACTTTATCTTCGATTAAATTATACAAATTACTTCAAAGCTTTACTCTCCTCAGGCTTAAGAAATGTTTTATAGGTAGGTGGGCTGTAATTTCTTATACCGACAAACACATGCTACGTGTGTAGTTTTGGAAAATTTTGAAAATTGACGGATAATTTTATTTTTGCCTTCAGATGTACCCTTATCAGGAATCCTTTCCATTCTCAATACAGAAACATTTAATTAAACAAAAATTGTAAAATATTTTATTCTTTTACAGAATTTTTGTGAAGATGAAGTAATCGAAAAAAATTCTATATTTTTGCAAGAAACGTTTAAAAGCATTAGGGAGAATAGAAAATCTTTTTATTCACAGATACAGGATTTGTTATGCCTTAATATAATTTTGATTCTAACGTTCTGTGACTTATATATATATATATATATATATATATATATATATATATATATATATATATATATATGAGATTTTAACCACAAGAATCTCGACGGCTATTTTATTAGTCGCTAAATTTTAAGTTATCTGCAGCTAACATATATTTTTTAAACATTTTATATTAAACCAAAGCTAATTTTTAACTAAATGCTCGCAGCATATCTCAACATTCACCGGAAATATCTTGATGAAATTTTTCAGATATATTTAAACTGTTGGCTGGTTGGTTTGTACTGTTACAGTCATCTTTGGAAACATTTGGTTGAAATTGAGCGGGACAAGTATATTGGTTTGTACTGTTACAGTCATCTCTAGAAACACTTGGTTTAAGCTGATTGGGACATGCAGCTAAAAGCAGATTCAGATCAGGAACTATTAAATGAAGTTAGAACATGTAATAATTAGAATATTTTGTATAGTGGCTTTTTTTTTCAAAATTATTAATTTGAGAAATACACTCTGACACATGTCTGAGAATAACTAAAGGACACGAACTCAAATTTAATATCTAATGTTACCATTTAATTTCTCTTAATATTACTTAACTTTACTTTAAACACTGATTACAAACTTTTACAAAAATCATCATATTAATTGTTTTCATACATGAAAAAAATTATTAGAACACATAAAATTCAAGTTACATATATTCAATTAGCACTGTACTCTCGCCTGATAAATATAACACAAATAATTATGACTTACCACCACCCTCGTTCGAGACTGAAGAATCTGATCGTTTCTAACTAAGTCGACCAGCGGAATCGGCAAAGCAGGAAATAATGGTGGATAGTTCTAGATCGGACCACCACGAGGTCCTCTTCGAGTCGCTACTTATTCTTCAACAGACTAAGAAACGTTACCAAATTTTTTTAGAACCGGAAAGAGCAGACGTCAGCTATGTCCTCGAACAAACAACACCTTTCAGCTCTCATTGGCTAAAAAGATGTTGCTAGGCCGTTGCTATGGGGAAGCTAATACCCCTTTACAGCCGAGAAGGGGTGGCAAGTCACACTTTTCTTCTGTGCACAAAACCTTGCTACAGGTTACGCTAAATTTGCCTCCGGGAGGTACATACCTTTCTTCCGGAAACCAGTACAAAATAAACCATAGGCGCGATCCCAAGCACACATACATCTTAGGACATACATAACAAAACAGATACACTAAAATGTGCATGGAACCGAATCAATGCTGTATCAAGACTATAAGATTAGAAAATATATTTACAAAGTCGAATTCCATGTCACAGGAACTAACATCCATGTCTGCTGCGGGATTCCAAACGACAGCAGACTCTGGTTCTAGAATATCCCTGTCCAATCCGCGACCCCGGACAACTAGTATTGTGGCCCCTAAGATCCTAAAGATCTTTCTACATAAATATATTCCTAGCTCCAGATTGCTCTATTCTTATCATCGCTGTTTCGCACTACTTTCATTTGAGAACCACTATTTTTTCAGATAGAGAGCACGAAGAGTAAAGTTAAATGAAAAATAGTTTATGAGCATCTTAAGAATTCCCCATTTCCATCCAATTGAAGAATCGCAACTGGTTCCATCGAACCATACATAGATATATTCGTCTCACAAAAACAAGATCAAATATCGCACTAATTTTATGTTTATTTTGCCTGATTTTTTTAAATCTTACTATTAACAGCTGAAGGTAAACAAATATTAGTTTGTTAGTTAGCAGACACGGGGACGGGCTAATCTCGCGAACCGAGCATAGCAGGATATCGCGACTGGTACCGATATACGCGGACGGCCGAGACGCGTGCACTGATGCTATCCTCAACTTTCAAAAATTTAAACTTTTATAATTATTCAATTAAAACTGCCGAACTCAATAGAAGAGGACAGCAGAAAAAGTTGACATTCCGGGTGGGCCAGCTCCTTTCCGTTTCTCAAAGTTCCGTTCACCGAAGTAACGGTGGCTCTGAGGTATCGCTCCTGACGTCTAATCCTAAGGTCCCGGGTTCGAAACCAGCCAACGTCGGGTGCAAGAACACATTAGAAGAACATAATTGAAATAAATTTGAAGTACCAGAAATAATTTTAGTTTTAGGAAAGGAGAAGTTAAAGCCTTTAGAATTTTTTTGTAATTGAATGAGCTTTTTTGTTTAAAATGCAAAATTTGAAAAAGGAAATTTTAAATAATTATTTTTTTTAAATCTAATATATTTTTAAAAGGGAATAAACAGTTTTTAATCTTTAAGATATAAAGCCATTTCATTTTAAATAAAAAAAAAAGCAACACATCGGGTTGCCACTCAGCTAGTATTATAATAAAATGCAAAAAAAAAATAAGAGTCTTGTTATTTATAAACATTAAGTGTGTTATTTAATTCATATGCGGCCCAGGCAAGCCAAAAGGTTGGACACGCATGTTCGAGAGACTAATTTACTAGGACTTCTCTATCGTAAGGTTAATTTATTATTAGGAATATCTCATATATCAAATTTTCTGATATTTTGAAAAAGTGTTGATCCATCAAATATTTTTCGAAAGCTAACACCTATTTTCTAACCTTTGGTCAAACCATAAGGTTGATAATTTCAAATCTACGTTTTCATTATTTAAAAATTTTTGTAATGCAATACAATTTTGAAAACTGCATAATTCGGTTTTATTTACAAATAGGATAAAAAAGACTATACAAAGAACGTTGTGATTTTACAGGGGAAAATTTCATTGTTATACAGACCGTGTAGACCACAGTTTTCGAACCTGTGGGTCGTGACCCCCTAGGGGGTCACTACGGCTTTATTGAATAAAAGCAACTTTTTAGCGAATTTCAGAGAAAAAAGTTTTCACTAGCTCTTTACCATTGTTTATGAGATCATGAAGAATACCTAACAGTTATGAATTATCTACTGTGCACAAATTATAATCCATAAATCAAGTTGCGATGCTAAAAACGCACTGTTTATTAACAGTACAATGCTTGTACTGTAGTATTTTGCAACTTTAGATATTTATGATTTTGTTGTTGTTGTTGAGTTTCGTAGATAATTTTGTTGATGGTAATCAGAATAATTACAAACACGAATAATTACAAGGACTTTTTATACACCATGTTTTTAAATTTTCTATTGAATCATATAAATTTGACAATTCTATGTATTAATAAATACTTTTTAAAACTTTTTGATGAATTATCCCATCAACTTTAAAGAAAATGAAGCTAATTGGAAGTTAACTTACTTTTGAGTTTTCGTTCCCGTTCTGGCCGATAGACGGCTGCACCAGCCTACAAAACAAAATTAACTGAAAAATAATTTAATTTTGCTTAAATCTGGCTAAAAGTATTAAAATAATGCATTGTCATCGTGTTCTGAGCTGTTCTAAAAGTTTCAAATGTCTAGCTAGTCGGGAAGTTAGTTAAAAATCGATTGCAAGATTGTACCGGACAACACACACACACAAAAAAACAGACTGGTAAATAAAAACATGATAATAATAACATTTCTTTCCATAGCATTCTGAAGTAACATTTGGGAATTTTCGATAAGTGTCCACATTCTCATCATATTTGTTTGCTTAAAAATTTAGAATGTTTTTAGATTTTATATTGTTGAAGTCTCTTTTAATTCACTAAGTCACTTTCTTAAGTAAAATACTAATTTGATTTTCCACATTCTTGAGCACCTTAAGGCAATTTAAAATGTGACATTGACATGGAACATTGATTTTCCACATTCTTGAGCAACATAAGACAATTTAAAATGTGCCATTGACATGGAACGTTAACGAGGCACCGGAAAGCAGAACTGCATATCCTCAGTAAGGATAATTTTTTGCAGTTATATTTCCGTTCTCAGGATTAAAGGAAAAGTTTTGACGTTGAATGTAAAAAAAAAAAATTAAATACAATAGTACCCACTTAATACGAGCACGGTTAATACGAGATCATAGGTAAAATGTGCAAATTGTCCTGAAATATTGGTTTTTATTGTGTAATAATGCAAAATTCCACGCTTTATGAGGACCTTCACGGATATTACGAGAGCTGGAAAATCTAAACTTAATGGATATTTTTAAAAATATTAATATTGCTTGTATTTGTACATAAACAATTTTGTCGTTTGAACTTTAAAAGGCAATTAAATGTTTTAAAGATAAAAGTTAAGGATTGATCTTTGGGGGATTCCAAATTTTGCTTAGAAACTAAAGCAAATGCGATTACACTGAAATAAAGGTAAGTCATTCTAATTATTTTTCTTTTAAATGCAGAAAATTGTTTATATTTTCAATTTAAAAAAATTAAGTTTTCTAGGAAAAAAATATTAAAATTTATTTATGCCTAATTGTAGCATTAAATGATCACCGTAACCATTTATAAAACTGCGAAATATTGAAACCTCTATTGATTTGGGGTATCAATTGACATTGAGAGTGATCTTGAGCCTCTGTCATCTGCGCTATGCAGGCGACTTGCGTTCATCCAGCACAGAAATGCCACTTCTCTCACGGACTGCCCAAAAAGTCGGCTTAGCAACCTAAATATATAGATGCTATTCGCACACCATCCACTTAGCAGTTTCTTATCTCTATATATAAAACAGTTCCGTAACTGACTCATTCACTGACTGACTGGCTGACATACAACGCACAGACCAAACCGCTGGACCTAAAGGGCTGAAGTTTTGCATGGCGATTCTTCTTATAGTGTATGAGGGCACTAAGAAAGATTTTTGAAAAATTCTTCTTAGATTTTTTTAAATTAAATTTTTAAGCTGTTTTTGTAACTTTTTTTAAGTTTTCATTTAAAATAATAATTTGAGGGTTATATAATTTATATCACGAGAAATATCATAAAAATTCCTTCAAAATGAGATCTTTTTCGAATCTTTACCTCCCTTTTCTGATTTTTGGTGAATTTTTAAAGATTAATTTTTTGGAATTTAATTTATTAAATGCTGATCACGTGATTTCTTTTTCTGGTACTTTAAATAAATTTATCGTCACGTGCATAAAAACTAAATAGACAAAAAAATATTTTTTTCTTGCTAATGCGGCAGACGATTGCACATTATTTTGTCTATAAAAATATTCCTTACGATTTTTTATAAATGTTTTTCTTTTACATCAATTGTATACATTGATCGTCGCATTTATTATAAATATATATATATTTATATTTTTTGCATTAATTGCATACATTGACAGTTGTATTTAATATGAATGTACTCCGTAGCAAAGTGCGGGTTTTCAGCTATGTGTTATATAAACATAGAGAAATGGCTGAAGCTGAAGCCGAAGTAAATGTTTCAAGTGAGGAATCGGAAGATGAAGATGAACACGATTATAACGATTATGAAGATTCTCTTTATTGTGTTTGTAACCGAGAACATCCTATTCCTATTTTGTCTGACAATTACAAACAATCAATTTCACAAATTAGGAAAATTTGTAAGTTCTTTAGAAAATCTCCAGTATAAAACACCATTCTTCAAAATTATATCAAACAAGAAAAAGGAAAGGAATTAAATTTAATTCTTAACTGCAAAACAAGGTGGAATAGTATACAGTACATGATTGGAAGAATTCTGGCAATAAAATAATGTGTTGTTTTAGCATTGAATGATATTGGTTTTTCTTATAAGGGGAATGAAGCTCAATATCCTAAACTTTTAGAAGTTCAGAAAGTCTTGGGACCGATTCATCTAGCAGCTGAAGACTTAGGGCGACGAGATGCCAATTTATTAAAAAGTGAAGGTATACTTGAATTTTTGTTAAATGAACTAAAAAATTTAAACACTGAAATAAGTTTGAAATTATTAAATGCTTTAGAAGAACGAATTCAAGAAAGAAGACAAGTAGAATTAGCAACTCTTTTGCTGTATTTGCAAAACCCACAAAACATTTCCAGTTCAGCAAAGAAATCTAGTGTTCTTTCTTTACCTTCAAAAACAGAAATTATTTAGTTATCTGGTAAGATATTGTCCAGAATATTTCAAAATTCTTATTTGGAAACGGATTCTGATGAAGAGGAAATCGAAGAAACTATTCATCAGAGTAATGCTTTTTTAAAGGAAGCCATGGAAAAATCAATTCATAAGTTTCTTGAAGACCCTGAAGAAAAACTTACAAATCCAAAGACACTGAAAGCTGAATTTTCATTATTTGAGGCAACGAATAAAAGAACCAAAAACTTAAGTTTGTTATTTGATGCCCTGAAAACTATAAAACCAAGTTCAGTAGCTAGTGAACGAGTATTTTTAATTTCAGTCAATATTGTGTCCAAAATAAGAACAAGACTTAGCCACCGTTCAGTGGATATTTTATGTTTTTTAAAATCCTATTTTCTTAGGAGAAATTAAAATTAGTGTAATAAATATACATATTATTTGAAATTTGAAAATTTTGTTTGGGTTTTCGTTATTTTGTGTAAATAATGTGTAATCCTTAATTTTTTTAAAAATATTTTGACATTGACATTGATTTCTTTTTTTTTTGTTATTTATATAAATTAAATAAAATATGTTTCCCTATTCTGTTTTTTTGTGACAAAAATTCGAAAACCGGCTAAAACCGGTTTTTTGGAAATCTGGAATTCGAAAACCTGTTTTTCAAAAAGTAGCTTTTTGTATAAACCCTACAAAGCATTCTAGTGAGGTGTCCTAGGGAAACTATTGTTACCCAGCGGATAAAAGCACCAAATTTGGTATGAAGGTACATTGTGGTATACTAATAAATGTTAACTAGGAGCCCTCTGGAATATCTAAAATATTTCATGTACGGCATTGAAATCGAAAATGGCTGAGAAATACGACAAAATATCCCTTTTAACAAAATCTATTATACTGTTAACTTACAATTCCAGATTTAATCCAAATAAGTACACTACAAACCTAACTTAGGGTAGTTTATATATCAAATAAAATAAAATAAAATATGTCCATATCATTTATTATAGTAATATATAAGTACAAATATAACACTAATAAGATTTCCCAAAAGAAACAAAAACAATATTTATAGCTATTTATTCAATGGAATTCAGAATGGAACAATTATAATAAATTACACTTGCAAATTACACTTTCGCTTCCAAAGTGGTGATGAGTCCAGATTGGCTTTCCCTCATTTTCAGTTGTTGCAGTCTCTCATTTGCAGGAACATTTAATCAATACCCTACATGATCGGCAAATCTCTGGAATTGTCATCCAAACTGCTACCCATGACTCTGGAACCTTATTCCAAGCAAAATCCTGCGGAGCAGGAATCACTTGCTGTGTTTGTGTGCTGGTCATCCAAATACATGCTTGATAAACTGCCCTTCGGATATGTTATAGAAGAGCATCCTCAGCCGGTGGAAGTTTGTCCATTGCTCGATTCTTCTGACAGAAAAGCTCCTCTCTTATCTAGTTGATAATGCTTAGAGGAGTGGTTTTATCATATAGAACAACAGTCAGTCGTTCCAGTTTCTTAAAGTGTTCAAAGTCGATTTTCAGCAGTTGGAATGGATGAGTAACCAAATACACAAATATATTAGTGATGTCTTGAAATGCTTGCCATACTTCCCAAATGGCCTTTTTACTGTTAACTTTAAAGGCGGAGGTTGTGTCGCAACCAGAGAATGTGTGAAACAGAGGTAATGCTCATGAATTTGGCTCCCCCAGGATTGCACAGATGGCGTTGATGTAGTAAAACGTCTAATGTTTACCCATGCCAAAGGCCACCCAGATATCAGCCAAAGATTGAATCACTATTAGTTCACAGAATGTGCCAGCAAGAATGACATTCATATCTGTGTCTACAGTACACACAAGGATATTCCTTGCCCTTTGCTGTAGTGAATGGAATACATGAACCACAAGCCTCGCGTCTGCCTCTTCATGATTTCAGTTTTCCATGTGTGTGTTCGAACACATTCGTGCAACTCCTTTCCCTGTTGTGACATATAAATCTTTGCCTGGTGGCCAGTTGAACACTACAACCTTGTAAGTCAAAAAGCTGAATAATTCACTCTTGTTCATTGATTCACGGAGAAAGTCCAACGAATTTCGTGGCAGTTTGGTGCTGCCAGATACTTTCCTTCGAATTCCCTCACTTCTTTTATCGTGGGTAGACTCCTTTAAACTGTATGGAATGTATGTGTCACAAACAACATGAAACCTTTCTTTTTATTTGTAAACGATCCACTGGCGAATGGTTAAGCATGCCTGAGAGTCACGTTTGTCTTGATCTAGCAAGTTTGAACCAGTTATCTTTTCTGACTATTGTTGCTGTTTTGGCCAGAGTAACAGCATCTTCTGAGAAGTTGTAAGGTATACACAAGATTCGATTCACAAGAATCGAAATTTTGAGTGAATTAAAGAAGCTGCTTTAGATATGCTAATTTCGGCATACGCACTTAGTATAAATACCACTCAGCGTCATTAATGAAAAAGGGGGAGGTTGTTAAGGTTGAAAAGGTGTTATCCTGCGCTAGTGCTTAGCGGGCCAGAAGTTTACATGGCAGTACTGCTGGTTTGACTTACTGTTCGTGAGTATAAAAATATATTGTTCTTGAAAGCTGTATTTATATTCCGTACAAGTAGTACGCATGCTTATTGCTGTAAAAGCCAATTATATGTGCAATGAATTCAATAAACATTGTTTCATGTATAAACTGTGTGTGGTACAAATTCAAATAGAGAGCCACTTCAAATTATATACACCCAGGTCTGGGTAGAAGTGAGTATAGAAACTCTATACTGGCGCCCGAAAATATATATACGCTGGTAGTTAGCGTTACATTTGTAACGAACAACATAATTGAAACTAAAAACTGTGTACTGTGAACTTATATTGATAAAATTGTTGCAAGTACTTATATACTATTTAAAAATGAGTGTTGTAGAACAAAATCCTGCTGGAAATTTTCCTCGGGTAATTATGGTTCAGCATTTTGCGCCATTCGAAGCCACGTTCAATGGCGGCCCCTCAAGCCAATTCCTAAAGAAAATTGAGCATTACTTTCAGCAACAATGCACCCCAGAGGGGGATAAACTTAAAATTGCTCTAGCCGCTTTAAGAGGTAGTGCATTTCAGTGGTACACATGCATGCAAAGCAGTAATCTGATTTTTGACTATTTGTCATTCAAGCAACAGTTTCTTAATGTTTTTCCAAAGACCTTTAATCAAAGTGAAATTGAAGCGGAAATTTATTCGCTAAGGCAACGTGAAGGTCAGTCTGCGTTAGATTTTGCTACGGAAAAGATTTCCAAGTGTGAGGAATATTTAGAAGGGGTGACGGAAGCGGTAATCTTAAAAATAGTTATCCAACGTTTGAAGCCAAGTGTTCAAGATTTTTTAGATAATCGAACAATTACAAGCAAGGTTACCCTCCTTCAAGCTTTAGCTAAACATGACAATAGGCATTTCTTCGCTACCCCGTACCGTCATTCAGGTACGAGAAGTTTTATACAGCCGCGCCAAAATTTTAAAAGCCGCGTAAAAATTCTTTAAACGATATTAGGAACTCGCTAGGTAATGATATTATTTCAAGTTCCCAGCCGAATGGGGATTGTGTAGGCCAGGTTGATAATATGGTTTTAAATAAAGTACATGAAAACCAGACTGAGAATCAGGATGAAAAGTTGACACAGAGTTATACTGTAAGTAGTTTAGCTGATGCTTCGGAAGTTATAGACGCAGATTGCATTAAAACGCACCAGTACGAAAAGCTTAATCTTCCTAAAACTGAAGCAGTGTTAAAGAATTTAAATGATAACGATTCTGATATCGCAAGTTTTAAAGAGACTTTTTCGTCAAAAGAGGATAAAACTAAAGTTAAGGGGGATAATAAACGTGAAAAAGCGCCTTCAGGTTCCAGCATTAAAACTGCTAATACTGTAGTAATTAAGGCGGTAAACAAGAAGTCGTATAAGCACAAATACGAAAAGCAGAGTCAGGTTGTTGAAAAAATAGAATCTGCATTAAAATTTAATACCGATACAAGCAAAAGTACGAAGAAAGGTAAAGTGTGCACTACAAAAACTCCATCAAAGGAGGAATGCGTCGCTGATAAGGTACACAAGGTTATCAAAAGGAAGAATGACAATTTTAAAGTTCCTTTGCGTAAGTACAGGAAACGGAAGATTTCTGCCGTCCAGCAAGGTTGGCCTCCTCCCAAGAGACCTCCTGTCCATCGTCAAGCCGGACCAGCGCCTCAGAACCTACGACCTGCTGCACGAAGGATGACCACACGGTCAACGAATACCTTTACTAGGACTGCGACCATCAAGAGAGGTCCCACGGATTGGACAGACTGGTGCAAGGAAGTTGCTGCATTTATGAGGAACAAGTCTTGTATCAATTCTCTTATTCTAACTCCCACCCTTTAATAAAACCGAACCAAATTGGTTTGAAGTTCCCCATTGTATATACTGTGTAAACATTTTGAGGGGAAGGAGTGAGCCACTGAAAAAAACGGCATACTGTTGTTTTATAAATTTTTGAAGGGGACATGTAGTGACTAGGAAAAAAATACATACTGCACAATATACCAATTAACCACTAATGTACTAACTTCACAAATCATGACACATGTGCATTATAAATTGGGGGAGAGCAGATACAGTCAAGAAATGTCATGCTGTGCAATTGTGTTGTCACTTTTAATTAAAATAGATATTTTAGGGCGCAGTTGGCAGCCCAGTATCATCAACTCTGCAAATCCACTGTTTGATGGTGTCACCTGGACCCTTCGGTGTTAGTTTTGTAAAATGGTAGTGGCGTTTTTCCTCCACACAACATGTGGAAGGTTTTTTGGCTTTGCCACCCATTATGTAAAAAGTCAGACCAGCACGCGTTTTCAATTAGTTAACTGAAGCCGTTCAGACCTCAGTTACCTAATTTTTTTTTCCGAGGGAGGCCAGTGTAAGGTATACACAAGATTCGATTCACAAGAATCGAACTTTTGAGTGAATTAAAGAAGCTGCTTTAGATATGCTAATTTCGGCATACGCGCTTTGTATAAATACCACGCAGCGTCATTAATGAAAAAGGGGGAGGTTGTTAAGGTTGAAAAGGTGTTATCCTGCGCTAGTGCTTAGCGGGCCAGAAGTTTACATGGCAGTACTGCTGGTTTGACTTACTGTTCGTGAGTATAAAAATATATTGTTCTTGAAAGCTGTATTTATATTCCGTACAAGTAGTACGCATGCTTATTGCTGTAAAAGCCAATTATATGTGCAACGCATTCAATAAACATTGTTTCATGTATAAACTGTGTGTGGTTCAAATTCAAATAGAGAGCCACTTCAAATTATATACACCCAGGTCTGGGTAGAAGTGAGCATAAGAAACTCTATAAAGTCTCAAATCTTCAGAGCTTTTCTCAAGATATTTCTCATACCTTCAATGAATATGATTACAGTGTGTCTCCTATCAAATTGCTCCTGGATTTTAGGGAAATGCTCTTGCAATTGATTCTTCAGTCTTGTCTTGTTGATTTGTTTCTTGATGCCCAGTTCCTCAATACGATTTATATACATAGAGTGGATCTCACACACTTTGAAAAGGATAGTAACAAACTTCACTGATGTATTAATGTAACTGGTATGTTCTACGAATGACCGACAATCATTCATTTTCTAATCTGCGTTTTCTTCTTTTAGAGTTCTGTAGCGATTTCTAAGCTGGACCAAACATGCAAGTTGGTATTTTGCCTCCATTGCCGTAGGATCTCATCCAATTATTCTTGTCAAGAGGTGTGTGTCATTGAGCTGTTTGGTCATGGATCGAATACTGCTGTCGGTATCAAATGTTGAAACTTCATGGAGTCAACTTTCATCTTTGCCCTTTTCGCAAAACAAGCAACATTGTACCTCCAATGCTACGCGTTTACTAGGACGTTTCTTTTGATAAACACCAGTTTGTTTTCTCTTGGTTACCTTTGTCAGCTTCGAATTATTAAACTTCAAATGACAAGATTCGTGCCATGAAGGAGATTGAGAAGCAAAGTTTGTACAGTTTCATTAATTCCGAAAGACAATTCAACTGGGAGAGCATCAATGCTGCGGAACTAATCTACATTCTTCAGGAATGTTGTGTAGGCATCTGTTTTTTCACCAATTTCCCAGTCACGTTCGATCCCAGTTCACGTTAAACTATCCTGGAAAAAATATTGGTAATATAATAATAATTTAGTCTATGAGAAACTACATAAACAGGAATGAAATTCAATAGGGTCAACATCTGCATCACAATATCTCAAATCCCATTTCTTTATGGTTTTTGCAGTAGTGGTGCCTCGAAAAGAAAGATTCACGTGTAACATTTAGTCGTATTTGTGGGCTATTTTGGATTTTAGTGCTGTACATGAAAACTTTTAGAAATTCCAAAGGGCTCCTAGGCTAACATTTCTAAGTATACCCTAAGATACCTTCATACCAAATTTGATGCTTTTATCCGCCAGGTAACGGTAATCTTAAAATACAGCTCTAAACCACCTCACTATTCTGAACACATCTAAAAGAATTTGGAATTCTTTCAGTGCCATGAAATTCCCTTTCTCAAACGTCAGAGATTTGATCCTACAGGAACGTTTACTCAACAAAGTGCATCCCTAATATAAGCATCATATGAAGTTTCAAAGAAAATTACCAAACAAAAAAAGCCCCACACCATTCGGAGATGCATTTCCGATATGTCCGAAGATGTGAAAGAGAAAGTATTAAAAAATATCAAAGTTTCTCCATTGTTTTCTTTTCTTGTTGATGAATCAAAGGACTAAGTTCATGTTCTCAGTTGCTTGTTTTTGTGAGATATATTCCTTCAGAGGACATAAAAGATGAGTTCCTGTTTCGTAGCGCACTCGAAACCACAACAGCTAAAGATGTTGGGAAAATAGAATTTTTTTAAAAAATCCATAGCACTACAGAGGAAAACTGTCTGTGGCGTTTGTACTGATGGCACTTGTAGAGAATAGCTCACTTCTACCCAGACTTGGGTGTATATAATTTGAAGTGGCACTCTAAATGAATTTGATACAAACACAGTTTATACATGAAACAATGTTTATTGAATTCGTTGCACTTATAGAATTTGCTTTTACAGCAATAAGCATACGTACTACCTGTACGGAATATATATTAACATTCAATAGAAATACACCTTGCAAATACTCACAAACCAGCAGAGAGTCAAACCAGCAGTAAACTTTGGGCCCCCTAAGCACTAGCGCAGTATAGCACCTGGAGCTGCTTACATCATAGCTCCCTCAACTCATTTATATATTAACTTTAACAACCTTTTTTCAACCCTCACTTAATCAAGCTACATGGTATTTATACCAAGCACGTATGCCGAAATTAGCATATCTCAAGCAGCTTCTTTAATTCATTCACTCAAAAGTTCGATTCTTGTGAATCGAATCTTGTGTTTACCTTACACACTCCTGCTATATTGGGGTCAAAGTAGGGCTTTCAGTAAAAAGTAAAAGAACTTGCTCCTAAAGCGAAGGGTACGCACTGTGTCATTCACAGATATGTGCTTGTCAGCAAAACTTTACCAACCACTCTGAAAAATGTACTTGATTCAGTAATCAAAATAGTTAATTATTACAAAACCGAAGCCCTTAACACCCATCTTTTTAGGGAATTTTGTAAAGACATGAATGCAAATCATAAAATTCTGCTGGATTATACATCTATACACTGCATCTAAGGGAATATTTTTATCTAAGGGAAATATTCTGATCCGTATTTATGAGACGTAGGACGGAATCAAGTTGTTTTAGAATCTTAAGAAAAATACGAGCTTTTGTCTCACTTCATTGATGAACTGTGGAAGAGAAGACTTGCTTATTTAGACATTTTTGAACAACTGAATAATTTTAACCTGAAGCTTCAAGGAAAAAACACACACATTATGCAACTCCACGAGAGAGTCTGATGGCTTTTATCTAGAAATTGCAGAACTGGCGTCGGAAAGTAGACCAAGGAAACATTGCCATGTTTGAAAAATTTTCCAGTGTTGTTGAAGATCTGAAGAACTCTATGGGCATCTAACGTTGGATATAAGAGCACCTTCAATCTCTGGAAAAAGAGTTTGAATGGTATTTCCCCGAGTTTAAAGAAGCAGAAGCTGCACTTGCACGAAACCCATTCTCTACTTCTCTAGAAGTGATTAGTAATCCGGATGAAATACAAATGCATTTTTAGATCTTCGAAATAATTCACAGGCACGTGGTCTGTTTAGAGAAAAATCTTTCATTCAGTAAATGGTGTGCTATGTATCAAACTTGCTCTTCGAAATTTGATGCCATTTGCTACAAAGTACCTATGTGAGAGTGGTATTTCAGCTCTTGTCCACATCAAAACGAAGTTACGAATTCGACTGAGTTCCGAAGATGATATGGGGCGTTATCAAATACCCAACCATTAATTTCGAAAATAGGGATGCATTTGCTAGTATAGCCATCACATTAAAACGATTTCATTTACTTTATTTTTGTTAAATTAAATATTTGGTTCCAATTAAATTATTGAAAATTCAGTTTAGTGTTTTTTCTTAATACCTTAAAATACCTTATTTATGAAAACATACAGAGAGTGAAGGGGGAGGGGGATCACGAAATGCGGAAAACCATTGAAGGGGGACACGATTCGAAACAGATTAGAGATACCTGGTGTAGACGTTAGAACTAAGACTGCCTTGTTGCAATCAGACGTTTTTGAAATTGTTACAAATAGCTCTGTTCCCTACTCACTTATTTTCCTGAACTCCTACTGAACTAACCTCAGACAACTCAACTTATCTCATCTCTCGATTTCCGTTACTAATACAGATCGTGAAATAATGATATGCGGGAAACCAGAAAATCAGAAAAAATGAGACTGCATAGACCCTTTAAAACGTATCATTATTTAAAAATTATGTAATAAAATTGTACAATTTTTAAATAGCAAATTCCAGCTCTACTTAGTCATAACTATACTATACATTGTGTTTTTACAGGAAAAAGTTTTATATTTACAGGAATAAAAGTAAATAATTGAACTGAGACGCGATAACTAAAATAATCAATAAATGACACTAACCTTAAAAGTCCTTTATCAAAACCTATAAACTTTTTTGTGATTATTTCATGATCTGCTACGATTAGTGCAGCCAAAGTATTACCGAATTGCTCATTCTCCTTTGTTCTGGTCTAGCCTTAAACTCTGGACGATTGGTTGAATAGTGTATCTAATGATGCAAAAGGAGAACTTTTTCCACCCTTTCTTCGTCAGATCACTACATGTCCGTTTCCTTAGTCTTTAGCGTGCAGCTATCCTTTCCTCCGCGCTGCTTAATAGATTGGTTACTTCTGTGGTTCAATGCATCCCCTTTTTGCCCCTGAGTTGTTAAGAAGCGAAGTAGGCGTTCTCAGAAACGTAATTATTCGTAATTCAGTGGTCCATATGTGTTGGAGACAAAGTTAGATCTTATTTGTATGAGAGGTTGTTTTATTCCGGGATAGTGAGAAAATAGATATGAGTGTGTACCACAGTCTAAAATCCACGAGGAGGGAAATTTAAAATCGTTAAGGAACTTGAATTAGATATTCCAGTGAATATCTGCTTTAAGAAAAATGGTACAATTTGATTTCTTGCCTTTTAGTTTTTCTGATATCAATATTAATGCTTTAAAACACAGAAAATGGGAGTTCATTATGTAAGAGAAAAATATTTATTTATCTACTGTAGTATGAGAAACTCGTTTTATGATTGAACTACTGTACTATATTAATATTGAACGTTCATCTAAATGTATTTTGCTATCTCATTTCATTTGCGTGGATGGTTGTTTGATTCCGGGTTAGCGAGAAAAAAGATTAGAGTGTGTACCTTTGTCTAAAATCAATGGAAATGAAAATCTAAATTCATTAAGGAACCTGAATTAGATATTTCAGTAAATATCTGCTTTGAGGGAAATGATGCAATTTGATTTCTTGCCTTCTAGTTTTTATTATATCAATCTTAATGCTTTAAAACACAGAAAATGGGAGATCAGTAAGTAAGAGCAAAGATTTATTTTTCTATTGTAGTAGGAGAAACTTGTATCATGATTGAACTACTTAACTATATTAATATTGAACGAGGATCTAAATGTATTTTGCCATTTCATTTCATTTGTATGGTTTTTTTTTTATTCTACGTTAGTAAGAAAAAAATTAGAACGTGGGCCTCTATCGAAATCAATGAGAAGAAA
This sequence comes from Dolomedes plantarius, assembly GCA_907164885.2. Lineage (NCBI taxonomy): Eukaryota > Metazoa > Arthropoda > Arachnida > Araneae > Dolomedidae > Dolomedes > Dolomedes plantarius. The sequence continues at coordinate 205,361,188 of OU015490.1, read as the reverse complement.
AATCTAAATTTATTAAGGAACGTGAATTATATATTTCAGTATATATCTGCTTTAAGAGAAATGAAGCAGTTTGATTTCTTGTCTTCTAGCTTTTCTTTTATTACTCTTAGTGCTTTAAAACACTGAAAATGAGAGATCAGTAAGGAAGAGCAAAGATTTATTTATCTTCTGAAGAATGAAAAACTAGTATCATGATTGAAATACTGTACTTTGTTAGTAATGAACGTTCTTGTCAATTTGCTTTGCCTGCATATTCAATATGATAGTAATAATATTTATAGTTTCGAATATCTACCAAGCATTATAGCACAAATTTGGCCCTTCCTTCTGAAAACACTATCTAGTTTCAATTCACAGGCCTTATTATGAAGTGTAGCCAATAGCCCAAATTATCGAAGCAACTAATTTTAATGGTTAAAAACGTTAATAAAGCCGAATAATGTAAATTTGTTTATTCCTTGTTATAACTCTTTCTTATTTTCTGTTGTTACAACGCTGAGTGGTAAGTATAAAATAAAGCTTTAATTAAGAACCTCATAAATGATATCAATAACGTCTGGTAATGTATACTTGGTTTTCAATATTATATTAACTAAATATAAATAGCAACAATGCTCAGAGGTGAGTATAAAAGGTTATCCCTACTAAAAATAATGACCATTGTTTTACAATTTAAGATATCACAAAAGCCTAGAAACGTAAATTTTCCATCCCTTGTTCAAACACAAACTAACTTTCAACAACACCAAATCTCGATAAGTAGTCACCATGTCTCGATAAAAATATGCCTGAAATAAAAGACAACTAATTACGGGTAAAAATAATAATAAATCCTTATAAAATAAATGGAACTTTTCCTATTTACAGTAAAAGGTAATTATCAACAAAAAGAAAATTCAGTGAGATGTATACAATAAAGACATATTTAAAACACAACAAATATTTGCAGTTTAAGATATTAATAAAGCCTTTTAATGTATAAAGAGTCTTTTCAGCAACTGCCATCAATTTTAAGGTTCAATCGTATGTTTAAAACATACCCTTAAATAAAACAATCAACTAATATTTGCAGCTAACACAATTAATAAATTATTGGGAATTTGTCAAGAATGGTACTTCTCTTGAAACGCCTAGATAGTCAAGTGGTTTGGCCATTGGCTTCGAAAGCCTGAGTCGTGAATTCTATCCTCGCTTCTGACAAAGGAACGTTGCAAAACAAATTGGTCTTTACCTAATAACAACAAAACTGTCTTCCATACCAAAGTTCAGTTATAGGGGTAAAACAAAGTCTTAATATAGAGTAGCTAATGCATATACCGGGTGTCCCAAAAATGACTGACGATTTGAAAAATCAATTAAAGAAAAACGGAAGATGATAGATATGTACGGTTTGCTGCATTCTGCTTAGGTAACCAGGGAATTTTTTCTCACCAATTTTCAAAATTAGTTACAAAGTTCGTCAACAAATGGCGCTACTGAGTGGGAAAAACTATAAAACAATGTTTTCATAATAACGACCGTTTGCAGCAACAACAGTCTGAGGAAAAAATTCGTAGACGCCCGTGCAAGCATTTCAGTTTGAATGTTCTGACAAGTAGCAGAGATGTATTGTTCCAGTTCATCTACAGTTTGTGGATTGTGACGATACACCTGCTCTTTCAAGTACCTGCAAAGAAAAAAATCGCAAGGTGTCAAATCTGGCGAATAGGGAGGCCAAACTGTGCCACTTTGCGTATGCTTCTTCCTTTGAAAACAATGTTTTATAGTTTTTCCCAGTCAGCAGTGCCATCTGTTGGCGAACTTTGTAACTAATTTTGAAAATTGGTGAGAATAAATTCCCTGGTTGCCTAAGCAGAATGCAGCAAACCGTACATTTCTATTACCTTCCGTTTTTCTTAAATTCATTTTTCAAATCGTCGGTCATTTTTGGGACACCCTGTAGATAAGAAAACTTAAAAGAAAATTGGTCTCTCATTTCTTGCAACGCAACCTAAATCTTTTCTATACCATGCCTCGAAAGAAAAAATGAAAAATAGGGCCTTTACTAAAAGAAAAACATTCTTGGCTGTCAATAATTAACATTGAAACTCTGATAGGTAATTGCTCTTAACCTTTTTTCAAAATTACTGAGCCGTGAACTAAAACATTGGTTAGCAGCAGGGATTAAACGAAGCTTTAACTAAAAAAGACAACTACTTATTCAGACTCTGGTTTACAAATGAAAATTGTACTTACAAATACGGAGATTATTGCTCGGAGTCGAAAATAGCATGAGACTCGTCACTGAATTACTGAGGAGCAAAATAAGCTGTTTCAGGGGTGTAAATGTTGGTAAAGGAACAATCCACTGCTGCAAAAGAACAACCAAGTTTTATTTATTCTGCGTGGATTCTTAGATTCGGGGATAGAAAGACATTTTATTTGAGAAAATTTTTTTGAAATCCATCTTTTCGTCAAACGTCGAGGAGAAAGAAAATTTCACTTCATGGAGGGAGCTGATTAAATAGCTTCTGCTTTCAGAACACGTTTTTTTTTCCTTGATAATGTATGTTTCATTTGGCTTTCGTTTTATCTGTAAGTTATTTGGGGTGTTTCATTGCATTTTATTTACACAATAAAACTAAATAACTGGACAAAACTAAGGGATGAATGATTCTTGGAGATATCCTTATACCATGATAGTCTATTTTAAGAATCATTTATGGTTTCTTAAATAATGTCGTTTATGTATTTTTAGTTTTAGATCTTGACTCTCAAGACACTACTAGAACCTTCTAGAATTCTCACCTATTTCCAAACTTTCTTCGCTAATCCATCGTCCCCTTTACCAGTAAACCTCCAGTCAAATATTTACTTGCAGTAGCTACTGAACTGCTTGTAGAGGTCACTATCCATGTACAATGAAAGTCAGTTTGTTTAAAAATTGACTAATGAACATGTCAAAAATACATCATTGCTACAATAACATAAAATAACGCACAAAAAAGGATTATGTGAGGTATTACAAAATTCATTACAGGAAATAGCTTTGCAAGTCCAAGACATTTAGTTATCTAACGAAATTCATGAAAATGATTGGTTAAACCCACTCATATAGATGACGCTGCTAGCGCAGATTAAAATGCTTTGTGACCAGAGAACTTCTGGATAGCTAACGAGAAACATGTACTATGTACTAGTGATGTGAATATTAAATGTTGTTAAGTTTATTTGATTGTCGTCGATGTTGAGATACCACAGAAGTTTACCACTGAACAAAACACAGATTAAAACCACCGATGCTGACAACTAATGATCTTATATTTTATATTTTTTTCTATGATTATTTCTTAAAAAGTGCTGAAAGGTTAAAAAATTTTGCAAGAAAAGTCAATGGTTTATGCATTTTATTACTTATTGAATTTGGAACTTCTATTCTACCAAAGAGATAAAATAGTTTTTATTTTATTGGATCAAAGCCTTGCCTTAATATCCGGACAAATGGAATCGAATTGTAAAGAAGCAAGAATACTCCGGACAAATGGAGTCGAATTGTAAGAAAATTCAATGGTTTATGCCTTTTATTACTTATTGAATTTGGAACTGTTATTCTACCGAAGAGGTAAAATAGTTTTCATTTTCTTATATCAAAGCCTTGCCTTAATATCCGGACAAATGGAGTCAAATTGTAAAGAAGCAAGAATACTCCAGACAAATGGATTCGAATTGTAAAGAAGCAAGAATACTCCGGACAAATGGAGTCGAATTGCAAAAAAAAGGCCAATGGTTTATGCCTTTTATTACTTATTGAATTTGGAACTTTTATTCTACCGAAGAGGTGAAATAGTTTTTATTTTCTGATATCAAAACCTTGCCTTAATATCCGAACAAATGGAGTCGAATTGCAAGAAAAGTCAATGGTTTATGCCTTTCATTACTTATTGAATTTGGACTTTCAAACTACCGAAGAGGTAAAATGGTTTTTATTTTATTTTTTTTTGTATCAAAGTCTTGCCTTAATATCCGGACAAATGGGGTCGAATTGTAGCTGAGACATGGGGATAACTCTGTTTAGCTCATTATTTATGGGATCACTGAATATTCTTTTCCTGAGACTAGCATGCAACGTCTTCTCCTACGATTTACACAGTACATTTGTTACAGTTGCGGTTCGATGGTCTCTTTCCACCATTGATTCCCTATAATTTCCATATGATTTCTGGTAACACAATGGTCCACAGCTGAGTGAAAACAGTCAAGTTTTAGTTGATCTACGAGGTTTCCTTGACTTGATGGTGTAAAAATCCCTTATCCGAAAATAAATTAATATATGCGACTTCGTCAGTGACGAAGAAAATTACAATGCATTAGACGAGAGCACAAATTTTGCCTCACAATTGCTAATTAGACCGGAGCCTACAATTTTAAGCCAGTTTCAAATCGCTACAAACTCCATGCCAACAATGAGACTCGAACCCATAGACTCTTGGACCGAATGTCACCGCCCTATTCATTCGGTCATTCCCCCTACAATGCGTTGATGAGCTGATATTAAACACTTCGTGTATTGAGTTCATGATGTTTTTTAATTCGAAGTTAGATTTAACTTTGTGTGGTCTTTGTTTAATCTGGAAATTATTTGAGAAAATTTTATTAAATTTTACTTAAACGATGAAACTAATTAAAGGGGGAACGAAGTGAAGAATTATAAGACTGTCTATACGACAACTATTTTCTGTACTTTTGACAGTTTCCCTAATAATATTTTACATGACTTTTTATTTTATTGACTTGATTGTTGAAACAATTCTAGAATTTTCTAGATTTCTCACCGATTTTCTATATTTTTTTTCCCGAAATCAATCATCTAGTTTGTTAACAAGTTTTCTGTCAAATTTTTACCGGCAGCAGCATTTACAAGACTCTATCCAACTTTAATGACTATCATATCCTTTCGAACTATAATATAATATGAGATATAAAATAAAACTTTGCTAACATAAAGTAAAAGATTAAAAGGGCTTAAGTAAAAACTTTAGAAAATCTGCTGCAATACACAACTTTGCAGGCCCAAAATATTTATTAATCGTTAGAATTTTCCGGTAAATGATGTTTCATTTTATATTTATTAAAAAAGTTTTAAAATATTTTAAAAGCCTTGGAAATTTATCGGACTACATGTTTCTAATTGTTGAAGATGGCGAGATTTTTTCAACCGAAGAGTTACCATATTGTTACTTTTCTTTTATCAAAGCTCTATCTTTTAATACGCGGGCAATTGAGTCGTATCGCAACTAATGAGTCACGGGGAGAAATCGGTTCTACTCTTTATTTGTTGGATTACTAGACATTCATTTCCGGAGACTTTAGCATGCAACTTTCTTTCCTTAGTTTCACGATATATTTGTTACAGCTGTGGTTCGATGCTTCCTTTCACCACTGAATTCTTGAAGAAGAAAATAAGCTGTTCCATGGGTATAATTGCTGGCAACTCAATCGTCCACTGCTGAAAGAACAATCGAGTTTTATTTGATCCGTGAGGTTTCTTTGATTCGGCGGTGTAAAGACCGTTTATCCGAGAAGAGATTAAACTCCCGACTTTCGTCCAGAGTCGATGAGGAGGAAATTTTTATGAGAGAGTCGATATTAAATGTACTCGCTATATTTCTTTTAAGACTCAAAAGAAGTTTTGGTTCATCACACGGTTCCTGTTCTAACTGTAAATCATTTGAGAACTTTTTTGGGGATTTTATTTAAACAGGGAAAGTTTAAAAACTGGAAGAAATCAGGATTAAAAGCAGTTTTAAAATGCATCAATACCAGTGGTGCTCAAACTTTTTTCGATCTCCTTCTATTTTCATTAAATAAAAAAAAATCACGCGACCCATTTTCTTTAAATAAAATATCGCGTGCCCATTGAAAATTTTTTGGCAACAGAAATTTTTAAAAAAACTAGGAAAATGTTAACAAAAGAATAGAAAAGCGGAATAAGCGAATTTTGAGAATATTTCAAAAATAAACGAACTGTAGATTTTGAGTACATATTTACTTTGCATAATAGCAACAAAGCAGACCCAGATTTCATGGGCAAGTGGGGCAATTGCCCAGGGCCCCCAAAATTATGGGGCCACCTAATTTAATATTAAATTGTACATATTTTTGAAAATGTGGTTTTTGGTTTATACAGTAAATTCGGGCAGTGGGAGATACAGAAAATAATCCTGGGTGGAGCACAGTGCACCCACTATAGTAAAAGCATACTTACATCCATAAGCGTTTCTGGTATATTTATTTCATTTTTTTTGGGGGGGGGGGTTGTAATAACTTCAGACTGATCTATTTTGAATTTCAAAAGAAAATTTCATTAATTTATTTATTAACATTAAAAAGTAAATTAATAAATTAACTCTTAATATTATTATTATTGTAATTATTTTTCAAATTTTTGACTTGTTGGTCGACCATTTTTTGAATTTCCTGTCCCAACTTATGGGGAACCTGGGTGAATGTCCCACATGATCATGTGGAAATCTGGTCCGGGGGGGTGGCATGTACTCCCCTCTGGATCTGTCCTTGGAGGGGGCCCCCAAAGTCTGCTTTGCCCAGGGCCCCATTGGGTCAAAGTCGGGCTCTGCAACAAAGAATATCTTCCTTACCATCAACATCTGTTTTAGTGCCGCATTTGATGTAACTGAAACTTCATTTGTAAATACTAATATGTATTTGTATTTCATTTATGTAAAAATGAACAAAAATTCAAATTCTTAACGAACATGATTTTAAAATAATTTACAGAATAATAAATTTTACTTTGTGTGCAGTTTCTGAAGAGGTTATATTCAATCCTAACGAACCCAGGAAAAACGGAACAATATATAAAAAGTTCACATATATATATATATATATATATATATATATATATATATATATATATATATAACGAAAATCGGGTACTTGAAAACACGAAATACTTTAATTTTGTAGAGGAGATGCTACACGACAGTATAGACGTAGCCAGAGTGGTAATACTTCTAGTAGACCGGTACAGGAGATGGATTCACATATAAACACTTGAGGAAAGAACAGGAACACGATGAACACTTGAAATATTTTATTCCGTGGAACCAAACTTCAAGACATCAGAGAAGATACACAGCTATACATAGTTGAATGAATTGGCACAAGCTGACGACATGATGTTTGACATTAACGTCAACGGACAGCCCATAGCTGCCTAGGCTTGAGTATCGAATACGATTACATCCTAATATATTTTGGAGCAGTACGCGGACATCGAGCAAGGGAGTAATGAAACAGCGCCAAAGAAGTAGAGAGCGCGAAAATGCTCCGTCTCACCTTTTTATTCTGAGTAACTTCTGATTTTGCCGCTAGTCTTAGAATTATTTTAATTGGTTGACCCTGATCATGTGGTATTTCTTCGAAGGCGGATCGAGATCACGGAAGAATAACTTTCCCGCGCATGCGTTTGAGAGAATATTAGGTTATTTCGATTTTCCATTTCGTTTTTGAAATAGAGCTGGGCTTTACTGTTGAAAAAATATGACACGTGTTAGATATAGGACAATTAAAATTAGTGGGGCGTTATTATTGCACACACACATATATATATATATATATATATATATATATAAGGAAAATTATATATTAAAAACAGTACAATAATTAATAAAATTATCCCCCAAAAAATAATTTGAATGAATGTTATATTAAAAAGTTTTGAACTTATTGACTATATCTCATTAACTTTATAACGTTCTAATTTAATAGCATTTTATAACATGATGTTCATGTCAAACTGATCGATTGAAACCCGATTTTCTCCATTCACAGTGTTAATTTAAGTGATGATGTATGCAGACACTTAAATGAATGAGTTTGTATTATAGAACTATCAATATCCGCGTTATCCTGAAAGTGTTATAATGTGTTTGGAAATTTTATTTATTGAGATCTTTTTTTTTTAATAATCAAGGAGATGGTAGAAGATTAAAGCACTCTGTTGCGTGTTGTTCACAGTATACGGACAGACTTATGAACGAGCCTGTATAAAATATCAATTCACATCTTTAACTAATATCATACTCTTCAAGAAAACTTATGGAAATCTGTTATGGATTGATGGTAGTTCTTTGGGCAGACTTTTAATACTTTTTTGTACATGGTGATTAGCAAGGCAACTGTGCGGAATCCAAATACAGGCATTTAGGAATACGCAGTAAGGATTTATTAGTCTATTATTCACGGTCTATGAGAAACTTTTTTTGCTATAAATGCAATCATCAATCGATACACCTTAATGGACGAAGCGGAACCAATTTCCTACATATAAATGAGACTACAGCGATATCAGAATATTCTAAAATATCAGTGAATATAATTCTTACTTTCAACAACTTTTCCATCCGTGTTTCAACATGGAATAGGATTATCGTTAATTAATAAAACTGAAGCTAAACAGTTACCATACAATTGCTGAAAGGACTGTTCTATAACCATTTATGTTAGCAAAAGATATGTGAAACTATATTTCAGGAGATTTCAAGGCTAACTTAGTAATTAATTTTTTAATGATGTTTTAAACCATGTGAAAAAAAGAACGACATTAAACTTATTTAAACGAGGATTTCAAGTAAGTTAAATATTGTTATAATTACTATATAGGATTCTATTACAAAAAGAAAGTGAAAATTCAAATTCGAATTTCATATAACTCACCCATAAATTTTCAAATATTAATGTAAAGGTATTTAAATACGTGTTAATATAAAGTACCATTTAAGTATAGTTTTAACAGTATACTTTTATACAACATCGTAAATTTGTGCGCAACGAGTATGGAATTTCATTCAATACCTAGATCGTTAATATATCTGTTTCGTTTAAATCTGATTTACAGCCTCCCTTCCTCGAGTTCCGGTAAAGTAAATTTATTAAACCGCATCTTTAATATTATCTGTTTTTTCACTTCTCTTTTTTTTGCTACATTAACATTATCCATGATGGTTGAACTGGCAAAAGTACTTCCTATCACTAATCCCGAATTTATAGGATCAGGTTTCTTAATTACTATAGGAATCATTTTCCGGTTTCTGCTTGCCTCATATTTCATGAAACTTATGTCATCGAAGCGTCGTACAACTGCAATCAGTTCACAGAGTTCAATTCAGTTTCACAAATCCAGAAATTTCAATCGTAAAATATTTTGCTGGGCAATATGCAACACCTTCATATATGCTATTTTTACTTTAATCCGAATAATATATGCTGTTTCATCGAAGAATTATCCAACTGCAAGATCCATTTTGTTTGTATATCAAATAAATTCCCCGACTGGAAATCTAATAATTGGTATTTTCGATCAAGTCGGATACGTTTTAGGGGTTTGTATGGCTATGAATACTTTTTGCATTTTTTACATACAAATTTGTTTTCAGCATGTCAGCAATTTACTATTCTTTAAAAAATCACTATCTTCGAATAAAATACCGAACTACAAATATCTTTTGCAAGAATTTATGAGAATAAATAAAAGAGTAGTAGAAACTAACAACGATTTCTCGACCTTAGTGTTTTTGTTCCTACTTTTCAACACAGGAACATTGTTTTATATGTTCAACCTCTCTCTTGGCACCTTGGAAATGCTAAGTTTTAAAGCACTGCTTACGGCATATGTTTGCTTATTAACAATTCACAATATGTTTTCGTTCATGATTGTATGTACTATGGCAAGCAGAGTTTCCAGTACGTCTTCTGAAATAGCAGAGAAAGCTAGTCATCTCCCAGAAAACCCCGTGCAATCGGATCTCAGCCATTTTCTGTTTCTCAGATATGTCGATAAAGAATTGACCATGACGATATCTGGTGGAATCCCTATCAAGAAGAATTTTATTCTAGTTTACATGGGAACTGTTATTACATACATAGCATTAATAGACGCTTTACGCCGGCAGCAATAAAAAGTTAAAGAAGAACTATCCTTACTAGTGATATAAAAATTGTGTTATTAAAAAAAATTTAATTTTTAATGCACAAGTGTCCATAATATTTCCTTTTTTATTTTTAATTTTCTATTGGATACCTTATGGTGGGCACAAAAACTAATTATTGATAAGTTATGTATTAATCCTTTTTATCTTTGAATATTCAGACTTTAATAAACTATCCTGAAATTCTTATATTTTAGGAATATACCGTCATAGTTAATTATAAAGTACTGGGCTTTTATTAAGCTAACTATATTGACATTTCTCTGTGAAAATGCAATTATTGGAATAGAAAATGTACGAAGTGTATGAGAATACAGTATTTTTAGTCGACTTCTCATTTTATAGAATTTTGTATGATGATCATAAAATTTCCTGTCTTTACGACCTTTAACGAACTATACTGCAATGCTCAGATTTAGGGAATGGACGAGAAACGTTAATTAACACGGCATAGGAATATATTTCTCGATTACACTTTAAGTTGACCTTACTCGAAAATGAGTGATACATAAACACTCGTTGAACAGCATTGAAATTTCCGATTACAGACTCAGATGGTTTGGATCTTAATTCTTTGCGGTTGCTGCAATCTTAGCGAGTTAATTTTTAATGGAAAAGTGTCCATAACATCTTTGCATTTTGAATTTTTTCTTAGAAACCTGTATTTGTTAATCATGGTGAGCACAAAGAGATAATTGTTGGATAAGTAATTTAGTAATCGTGGAATATGCAGACTTTAGCGAACTATATAGCAATTCTTATATTTAAGGAATGTAACATCACAGTTAATTATAAAGGACAGGGCTTGTTTCTGAGATTATTATATTAACACATATCTATTAAAACATATGTATTGTTGCAGAAAAATGTACGAAATCAATGCTTATATGAATGAAATGTTAATGAAGAAGTATCCATATCAGTGATATAAAAAATTTACTTAAAAAATGTTCATTTTTAATGGACTTGTTTAAAGTGTCCATAACATCTCCTTTTGATTTTGCATTTTCTCTTGTATACATGTATCTGTTAATCATGGTGACCACTAAAAGCGAATTTATTGAGGAGTAATTATTAATAATTTTTTATCATTGAATATTCAGACTTCAGTGGACCATCCTGCACCTCTCACGTTTACGGAATATATTTTTGCACAGTCAATTATAAAGTAATGTGCTTGTATGTAAGCTTTTTATAGTAACACTTGTCTTGGAAAATACATGTATTGGAATTGAAAAATGTATAGAGTGCATGCCAATATATATTTTAGTGGACTATCATTTCAGAAAGACTCTCGTATAATATTCAAGAAATTTCCTATCTTTAAAGACTCTAATGAAGTATATTGCAGTGCTCAGATTTAGTGAATGAAAATTCCTTTACTAAATCCAAGGAATATCTATCTATTACACGTTGAGTCTACTAGAGACTTGAGTGATACATAAGCAGTGAACAGAATTGAAATTTCCGATAACAGACACGGAGAGTCCGTTTAGAATCTTGTCTGTTGCGATAACTTCAAGAATATCCTATCAGCAAAATAGAAATATTGTAACGTGTTTAACGAAAGGTAAAGTGTGCCTGTGCATTCTGTCTGAAAAATGAGACTGAAAACTACGCGATTCAAACCATATGTACTTAGAGATTTATACCACGTTGCCTACTAACTAGTTTTTCGAATCCTTACAAAAAGAGAGTTAAAAATGTTACCATTGAAAAGGGTTGTCCATAATTTCCATAGTCCTTTGCAACTGTAAAATATAAACGCAAAAATAAATTTGTATGAGAAATCAGGATATTCTTGAACACAGAAATGTTAGTTTATACTCTCGATTAAGTGAAATAACGATTATTGTAAGAGAAGAAAGTTCTGATTACAGCATTTTGATTAAAATATTTTTAAATTAGTGCAAGCTATTTTAATCATCCTCAAAATAAAATATTTGGATGTATATGCGAAAGCCTGAACGTCAGTACAGAAAAATTTGTGCTGAATGGGAAAAATTGTGAGAAAAAAGTCAAATACAGTACATTTTCGATTAACCGTTTGCGGATTATCCGCCCACAAAAAATCTAAAAGCTTTGTCCAAAACACTTATAAACTAAGAAAACCCATCAACTCAAATGGAAGAAGAAGCAAGTGTAATATTCGATTTTATTAATTTCATGGCAAATTTAAAAAGATTTGACGAAGTTGAGGAAGAAAACCTTCTAGAGGGTGTAAAAAGGGATTTAGGTGTACCGGAGTTTGAACATGTGAGTGACACGGATATCATAAATTCTGCTACAATTCAACCTCAATATCAACCTAAAGAAGATCGTTGCACACGGATAAAACGCAGCACAGATCTACCGTGTGTCTACAATATGCTACATTTTTTTTAGTCATATGAATTATAAATCCAGTGATATAAGAGAAGTAAGGAAATATCGTGATGATATTTTAAAAAAAAACATATCGAAGATTCGGTAAAAGATAAAAAATTACTGATTACATACATAAATTAAATAAATAAAATAGAATAGCAAGTGTAGTATTATATTTTGAAATTACAATAAAATTTAACAGAATTTGGATTATCCGTGTAATCGATTATTCGTGCTACTCTACACCCTGCTTTAATCTGGATAATCAGGAGTATGCTGTGTCTAGTGAAAACAAAAGCTTAGCATTTTATATTAAGTCAATAATCAAACTCTTTCAACATTAATTGTGTTTGAAAATTGAAAGTGTTATCAACATTGGAATAAATACATATTTATTTCACTAAATATATTAAAAACATTCATCATGTTGCTGAATACGTGTTGATAAGACTTGTGATAATCTGAAAATCCCCTCCGTAGAAGTTTCTACAAATGCAAAAAAGTGACAAAAGAAATGAGTCATACGAACTTGCCTTTTGCATCAAATGCTGACTCTCTAATAATTATGATCACGAAATAACATCTTATCTCATAAACAAAATGGTTAATTTTCTTTCTTTTTTTTTAATTCAAAATATTATAATTCAATATTGCTATTATCATCCAGCAACTGAGAACAATTTTAATACTTTTACCTGAAAATTTTTCAATATGCGTTAGCCAGCAGAGGAAGAAAAGGACCGGAATTACCTCTTAACCCAACAAGCAGTTGGAATGCAATTAATTTTTTGTGAACGGCAGAATCCAGCCCCATCTACATATCCCACTTTGCAAAGTCAGTTTATCTGAGAAAAAATAACAAGGAACTGAAGCTGTTTAATCAGGTGAAATACCCATTTATCCCTCGTGGTCGGCGTCGTGTACAGATGGAAAAACTTCATCGAATGTGTCAAATCCGAAAATGTTCTGAAAGTGGAATCATGGGCTAAAGATTTATGAAATCTTTTGTGTGGGTTTGTTTAAGTTATAATAGTGCCCTAAAGGTATTTGTCCAAGTATACTCAACATAGCACGTGGTAAAGAGATCTTCAGGATATCTCAGCGACATTATTTATTTTATTGCAAAATATTAATCAATTTTAAACAGTGAGTACTTTAAAATTGTAGGAAATACACAACCACACAGACATTAATGTTAATCATCAAGATGATATTTCTAAGGAGACATTCTCAAAAAAAGAGGACTAAATAATTCTAAAGTTTTGAATTTGTCCTACATTTTGAATCTCATAGAACATTTTTATTTGTCCTACATTTTGAATCTCATGGAAGTTTTTTATTTTTTTAAATGACACCAACGTTTAGTTTATTGAATAGGAAATTTTAACATTATTTTTCTTTCTAATAAATTTAATGCGATCTACTGGGCTCTACATTATATTAGTAAAAATTTAAACATGTTAATACACATATTTCCTGTTACATTTCATTTTCTTAATACACTCACCCTTTCACGATTTATAATTTTTAGTTGTCAGAGACTTTAATATTAATCATCAAGAGGATATTTCTAAACAGATATTCTAAAGAAAAAGAGGACTAACTAATACTAAGTTTTGAATTTATCCTACCTTTTTTACTGTCATCGAATATTTTTTTTGTTTTGTTTTACCAACGTTTACATTTCCCAACAGAATTTTTAACTTTCTTGCGATTCTCATTAAATTATTGTGCTTTACTGTATTCTACATTATATTTCGAAAATTTTAAGCATTTTAATACAAATTTTTTTCCTGTTAAATTTCCTTTTCTTAATCCACTCACTCTATCACGCTTTATAAATTTCAACTCCAATAAAAGAGCAAAATCACAGTTCACTGTATATAATGGACTAATACCCGTGCTTCGCTACGGAGTACAATCAAATTAAATACAGCTGTCAAAGTATGGAATTAATGCCCCCCCCCACCACAAAAAATATGGATTTATAAAAAAAATCGTAACAGATATTTGTATAGAAGAAATAATGTAGAAAAAATATTCAAAATAAATCTAATAGAACATACTAAAGAAAAGAGTAGAGTTAATAAAGTACAGTTTGAGGAACATTTCTCTTACTGTATTTTAATATTTTTTTTTTAGATAATGTCCAATCGTCTGCTGCATTAGCAAGAAAAATCTTTTTTTGTCAATTTATTTTGTTGCTATGCACGGGAAGCAAAATTAGTTTAAAGTATCACATAAAGAAAAGAAACCAGGTGATCAGGATTTAATAAATTAAATTCTAAAAATTAATCTTTAAAAATTCACCAAAAATGAGAAAATGGAGGTAAAGATTTAAATAATTACAAGATAAAAAAAAAGCTTTTATTTACCATGTTTTTAAATTTGCTGTTGAATCATATAAACTTGACAATTCTAGGTATTAATAATAGTATTAACAATAATTATTTTTAAAAATTTTTTTAAAAATTATCCCATCAACTCGAAAGAAAATGGTTAATTGGAAGTTAACTTGCATTTAACTTTTCGTTCCCGTCCCGGTCAATAGATGGCTGCAACAAACTACAAAAAAAATTTACTGGAATTCATTAAATTCTGCTTAAAGATCTACATGTATTAAAATAATGCATTGTCATTGTGTTATGGGCTATTCTAAAAGTTTCAAATGTCTAGCTAGTCGGGAAGTTAGTTAAAAATCAATTGCAAGATTTGTACGGGACAAACACATACACAAACAAACAAACGAGAAAGCGAGTTAATAAAAACATGGTAAAAATATTTCATTTTAAGGGAATTTTTACGATCTTTCTCGTGATATAAATATTATAAACTTCATATTATTATTTTAAATGCTAACTTTAAAGAATGTTACAAAAAAAGCTTAGAAATTAATTTAATTTAATTTAATAAAAAAAATCTAAGCAGAGTTTAAAATAAATCTTTCTTTGTGCACCCCTACACTATAAGAAGACTCGCCATGCAAAATTTCAACGATTTAGATCCAGCGGTTTGGTCTGTGCGTTATCTGTCAGTCAGTCAGTCAGTCAGTCATTCAGTTGCGGAACTGTTATATATATATACACTGCACAAAAAAATTTGGAGAGCAAGCAAAAAAGTTAAGAAAACCGTGCGAGACAGCCACGTTTTGGCATAAAATGGATAGTACACGCGTATCAATGCGCAATACAGAAAAACAGAAGTAAAAAATTTGCAATTTAGCTTTAATTCTTTGAAAATATGGAAAAATCATGAAACGATTATTTAGGGCAACAATTTGGTTACATGTAAACGATAAAAAAGTATTGTTTAGAAATGATGTAAGATTTTCAATATGGCGTGTGGTCTCCTCGAGCAGCTAAGACTGCTGCACACTTGTTTTCCATGGATGCGATGATGTTATCGATAAGACTTTGGGGAATAATGTTCCACTCCTCAAGAAGTGCAAGCTCCAAGTCTCGGAGAATAAAAGGAGGCCTTGGTCTCGCAGCAATGCGTCGTCCGAGCATGTCCCAAACATGCTCGATTGGATTCAGGTCAGGAGAACACGCTGGCCATTCCATACGCTGTATTCTTTCAGCTTCAAGCATGTTCTCCACAAGACGAGCTGTATGCGGTCTGTCATTATCATGCTGGAAAACAAAGGAATCTCCAATGGCTGCAGCGTAAGGTATGACATGAGGTCTCAGTATCTCGTCTGCATACCTTCGGGCCGTCAAAGTACCATTCCGAATGATATGCAGGTCCGTACTTCCACCTATGCTGATTCCACCCCATACCATAAAACCAGCTCGTCTGTATTGTGACCTTTCACGAACGAATGTGGGGTTATTTCGAGTGTCCCTTTCCCTCCATACCAAAACACGTCGGGTGTCACACTGCAGACCGAATCGGGACTATTCTGTAAACAGCACTTGGCTCCAATCATGTTGCTCCCAATCTCGATGTTCAGCAGCCCATCTTCTACGGGCCGAACGGTGGCGTGAGTTCAGCGGAATGCAGACCATTGGCCTACGTGCATAGAGACCTCCCTGATGAAGCCTATTACGTACCGTTTGGCTGGACACCCTTCGCCCTGTTGCCAAGAGCAACTGTCTTTGCAGCTGAGAAGCATTGTCTGTTGTGTTTCGACGAGCTGTTAACAGTATATACCGGTCATCAGTTGCTGTAGTGGCGCGTGACCGACCTTGCCCTGGTCAACTTCTAACATTCCGTGTTTCTTGGAATAGATTCCACAGTCTTGTAACGACATTTCTGGCGAATCCAATAGCGTCCGCGGCACTACGTTCTGTTTGCCCGGATTCAAGTCTGGCTATAATACGCCATGCCATGGATTCTGGTAAATCACGTTGTTGGGACATTTTCAAGTCACCTTTTCTCAAAAAAAATTACTGAGCAATCGAATTTCACAGTTAAGGCAGTGAAACAGACGTTTCTGCAACATCCCGATTTCCACCCTTATGTTCTTTTTCTGGTTTTTGAAGTCATGAACTTAGATTTGCATATGAAGTTTTCTTCTTCTGTTTCCTGCTAGGCTTTAAATTATGGATGATTTATTTTATGTTACTTATCGGTGTAAGTATTTGCGTAATTTCGTCAAAACCATGTGCTCCCCTAATTGTTTTGAGCAGTGTATATAGACAATAAGCAGGTGAATGATCTTCTATACATTCTCTTTCTTCAAGTATATTTGACTGATTGTCAGCGAAGTTCAAGGCAGATAGAAATTTTCTCAGACGGAGACTAATATGTCACTACCACTGAAAATAGGATGTTAACAATTGTGTCAAGTTCTGCCTATCATTTGATAAAATCCAGAGTGTATGGTTCTCGAAAGAGTGTGAGAAAGGTTTTATGAATGGTTGAGAAATTGATTAGATTAGAGCGTTACCTCATTTTTTTCGCAACTCGGAAGTTTGACACGAGAGGAAAAAGGGTGTATAATAAAGTGCGCTGAGAACATCGGATACCCTTAAATAAACTTGATAATTATTTTATCCGAGCTAAAAACTTCGATCTTTAAAAAAAAGTAAAATCATCGGAAAAAAAGTTAGATAACTAAAAAAAAATCAGTTACCGCCTTACTTAAAATAGGATATTTACAAATCCAAGAATAAAAGATTAATTTGTTTATTATAGCGCTAAAACCTATTTTCTTCTCACAGTTGTTGCACGAAGGATTGATAAGGAGAATTACACCTTTAAAATTGTCAAAAATCGTTTTATTTTAATATTAATTGTAATCCGGATTCTCAATTTATGATACGGCAATTACATCATGATATAATTACTAACATCCAAACAATGATTATTTATACAAAATTTTAAATTTAAATGCATTTATCTCAAAATAGGATTTTCTAATTTTGAGTTGTTAGTTGTTAGGCTGCAGCATGCATACTGTTATAGAACTTGCTAATGTTGACAGTTGAGGTATTTGTGCTTTGTGGTTAATTGCTGCTTAAGCGCATGGCTGCGAATGCTATTTTTGTCTGTTATTTGTCACGTTATATATATATATATATATATATATATATTTATTTATTTATTTATTTATTTATTTATTTATTTATATGTATGTGTGTCTCTGTGTGTGTGTGTGTGTGAATACACTGCTGGGCAATAAAATTGCAACACCAGGGAGATTAACAAATAACAAAATTTTACTTATTGTGCGTATACAGCATAGTACGCAAATTGGGGATATACAGGGTCCGAAATAAGTACATACAGCTACCGCCTCTGGCAGCTAAAACAGCTCTAACACGGTTAGGAATCGTGTCGACTGGGCTTTGATGACAGATACGGGCATGTCATCCCATGCTTCTTCAAGTCTATGCCACATTTCATCAATCGTAGTGGCTGTAGAGCGGTGGCGGCCCAGTCTCTCAGCAACCCATGACAGATGTTTTCAATGGGTGAGAGATCTGGAGAACGTGCTGTTCTGTGCAACAGTCGACAACTCTCTGAGTCTACGTAGGTCAGGACACGACGGGCAACAGGCGGTTTTGCATTACCTTTTTGAAATATGACGTCTCCGAAGCCTCAAAGATAGGGCACAGCCCCAGACCTTATGATCTGAGAAGACGACGCGAACAAGAGGTGTTCGTGTCTGGACCCAATGGCTGCCCATACCACCACACCAGTTGCAGAGCCTTTATGACGACATCGAATGCATATGGGCCACGTGCTTTCTCCTCGGTGTGTGCAGACACGGATACGCCCATCATGATGCTGCACGCTGAACCGGACTCGTCTGAAAACACGAAGTGGTGCCACTCCTGTATCCGGTGTTGCCGTTGGGTGCACCAGTGTCGCCGTGCGTCTCTGTGCTGCAGTGTCAAGGGAAGCCGCAATAATTGTCGCCGTACAGACAGTCCATGCTGCTCCAAACTGCGTCGGACCGTTCATACGAATACTTGTCGTGCTGTAAACAAGCCCAATTCCCGACTCCAGGTCCACGATGTGGCTGTACGATTCTGCAAGGCCGACCTCGTAACATTTCTGTCCTCTCGGGCGTTACCGGCGGGCGAACGTTGAGATCCGGAATGACGTTCAGAATGACCTTCCTGAACCGATCGATTATATATTCGCATAAAACACGTTGGATTCTGACCAATGCGAGTAGCAATATCGCGGACCGATAAACCGTGATCTTGATAAATCACGATCCTGCTGCTATAGAATTCCGACAGGTGGTTTTAGTCGTTTCCCCTTCTTACACAATCTTGTCGCAATCGACCAACATTCAAATGGGATTTACGAATGAGAAACCCGTTGCGTAACTTTCCTTTTATACGGAGTTTGATATGGCGTTCCTCCCTCCTACGTTCTTCCGATTGCGCTTAAATGCTAGTCATTTGCATATCCCAACATCTCCTTGTTTGCGAATTTGACGTTTGTATCATCCCTTCTTCATGTTGCAATTTTAATGGCCAGCAGTATATACAGGTGGTTATCAAAATAATGGAAACACCTGTCAATATTAGTGGTGTTTATGAATGTGCTTCATATTCCTTAAAAAACAAGTCTGGCCACCGGTATTGTGTTATATAATATAGTGTATGGATTATTCTACTGTCAGGTAGCAGTAATGAAGCTAAGGGCATCGTTTTTTAGGGGGGAACGGCGTAACATGTCAAACCTTGCAAACCTTGGGAAAAAGGGCAAATTTTTGGAGCGCGTTTAAATGGGAGTATCTTTTACTGCAACCCCCAGGCTAATATATATATATATATATATATATATATATATATATATACATTGTAATGGTCTTATGTGATGCGTACCGTGGTTAGTACCGTGGTCTAAGTCGTCAATTTGAGGTGAATTACCAATCATTAATTATGCACTCAGTATCTACTTGTTCGACCACGCTGTTAGTATCTGCGTTGTGTTTATGAAGAATCACAGATTATCTCATTGATAAATTGCAGATGGATTTATTAAAAACATAACACTCATACACATTATTTAAATCAGTACATTATCTTTAGTATGTAGGTTTTACACTTAATTCATTTATGAACATTATCACACAATTCACCTTCTCTTATTCGTAAACATTCTATGTTAATAATCTACTTTCAATTAGTTAATTACGAGTTATTCCCTTTAATACACAATTATCAAATTTTGCTTAATATATTTACTCATCATCATTATTCCTTAATAATTATCATAAAATTACATTAACCATTTACATAACACGTTCATACATCGATTATTTATTTAAGTTTGTGAGCTACCCATATAACCATTTTATAATATCAATTCATGTAACTCTTATACACTAACTATCATTATCTGAATCAAGGATGAGAGGCACACTTTATACACGTTAAATATATATCAATTATAGACAGCACTGTACCTTCAACTGACGATTCTTTCCAATCTTTTATCATCGGGCCCACTTCGCATCGCAATCACTGGCGGGTGGGGTTTTCTGTGGCATTCTGCACGCTCCGTCCGAAATTTGTTCCATTGTCCGTCTCGTTGGCTCGATGTCGGATAGTGCTAATAGCTCCTTGGAGATGCGGGGCACTTCTTTCGTCCTGTTGTCGGTTCGGGCCTTATTCACAGGAGTTCTGCTGGCTGTGGTTTATTTTCGTCTCTCGTAGCTCTTTCAAATTGACTATCATATAGAGGGGTTTCTCTGCTTATTGTGGACTCGAGGCATTCGGGTTAATGACTTCCCGTCACTCCCATCAATAGCTGACTGGTTGCCGTCCACAGTACTAGTGCTCTCTGCATAAAGTGTCTAACGCCGCTGCTTCGCTGCCAGATCGCGAGTCGTCATTTCATAATTCTCTAGCATGAATGAATATTTTTCTTGCGTGTCTATTTTTTTAGTCCAGTACCTTCTTTTGCCCTTTCATTTTGGATCCGCCTCATTCCTTCGATTTCATTGGTCAGATATTTTATTCCTACTCTATTGGGCTACTCATTTCATTCCAGAATCTTCTTTTTCTCCTCCTTCTCGTAGGTGGGGCCACTCACCTCCCATCATCATTCCTCCCACGGCAATATTCCCATCTTCTCCAATATCATCTGTTTCCGATTTTCCATCATTTAGCCCAAACCATCACTATTCAAAGCATTTTCCTCGTTAGCGTGTTTTCCCCTCTTCCTATATCTTTCACATCTGCATCTGGTCTGTGAGCTCTTTAATAGAAACAGATGTCATTCCGGGTGGGCCAGCTCCTTTCCGTTTCGCAAATTTACACTATTTTCATGCATGCAAAATTAAACTTTTCCGCCCACCAGTCGACAAATTTTTAATTTCCATGTGTTCTACAACTCTTCATCTTTAAGGATATGCACATTTTCAAAAATTTAAAAATGTTTTTCACTGCAAACGAAACATTTTCCCCAAAGCAGTTTTCCGAATTTCACGAAATCGACAATTTTGATGGACAAATATTTCGGTTTTCTGCACCTATTAATGTCAATTTTACGATTTATCGACATTTGCTAGATGTTCAGCTTCCAAAATATACCAAATACATTCAATAAAAAAAAGTTTTCATTCTAAAAGAGCGTACTTTCAAAACTCACTTTTAACTGAATGCAGAGTTCGTAATTTTTCGACTTATTATTTTACTCACTAATAATTCGAGTAAGTTCGTGAAATTTGTTTCTAATTAAGGAGCAACTGATGAGGATTCTTCAGCCACCAATTTTCAATTCATCAAAGGAAAAATTTTTAGTTGAGAACGAGTCATTTAATAATTGAAATCCAGATATAAATTTGAAGTACCAGAAATAATTTTAGTTTTAGAAAAGGAGAAGTTAAAGCCTATAGAATTTATTTTTTAAATTGAATGAGCTTTTTTGTTTAAAATGTAAAATTTTGAAACGGAAATTTTAAACAATTATTTTTTCTTTTAAATCTAATATATTTTTAAAGGTGATTAAGCAGTTTTTAAAACATATAAAACCATTTCATTTTAAATCAAAAAAGCAACACATCGGGTTGCCACTCAGCTAGTATATATATATATATATAGGGAGAGAGAGAAAAAAAAATATAGAGCTAATTATGCACACATATCATTACCGTAATGATTAAATTATAGATAAAAATAATCTGAATGTTACATTAAAAAGTTACTGGGCTGATTAAAAAAGTCCTGCATGGGGATACTCTAGATCAGGGGTTTCCAACTGGCGGCCTGCGGGCTGCATGCGGCCCGCGGTGCCTTTTTTGCGGTCTGCGAAGACTTCTAGGAAAATAATTTGCAGCATCAATTTAGATATTGTTAGTTAACGAAAAATGTTTTTGTAAAAATCTATATTGTTTTCAAATGCTGTTAATTTACAAAAAAACATTGATTTTCCTCGAATTCCATGAAAAGTAGGGTGTCCACTCATGTTCTATTTCATACCCCCCGCCCTTCTTATTTGACCTACTTCTTATTTGACTTTTTGTGTGTGTCTGTGTAATTTAACGAAAGTTGGCCAGTTATAATCAAGGTCGTTGTTGGAGGTTCATCCTCGAATTTTTAAAAATTTCACAGTACATACTATACACAAATCCTCCAAATCCCCCTCTCTCAAGAAAAAAAAGTCAGGGGTATGGTCCTGATTAACCTTTAGCTTGCGGGGAGATCTTTAGCATTTTTCCGATTCCCTCTTTAGAAAGGAAAATTTCATACCCCCTTTGTAAGAACAGCCATTAAGGATTATATATATATATATATATATATATATATATATATATATATATATATATATATATATATATATATATTTATTCTTGGGATACATGCTATCCCACCCCGTAAGGAAAAGATTAAATTGAAGCCCGCCACTAGACAGGTGTTTTCGATTGCGGCCCTTGGACACTTGCAAGTTGGAAACCCCTGCTCTATTGGGGCCACGTCGGCCATTTTCGATTTTCCGACGATTTGGCGCATTTTGTTAGGCGATAATTATTACATACCAGTAAACCCATTGAAGAGGTGAAATAGTTTGTATGGTGGCGCCATCTATTCACTAAAGAAGGACTTATAATCTGCGACATTAACTTTAAATTTTGTATTTTCACACATTGTTATTTTATGTATGAAATATTAACTATTTTGGTGCGGTGTAAAATAACTGAGAAAATTTAATTTTTTTAATAAGATCATAATATATGATAAATTAAAAAAAATAAAAAGAGTAAAGTAAAAATATAGAATAAGAGTAAGTAAAAAGGTAAAATAGTAATTATAGTATTCTCATGACATCTTGAACATTTCCCAAATTTCTATAATTTCACTGTCTGTTACAAGCAGCTTCAGGTATTACATGAAGCTGCTTATTTTACCTTAGATAACCTACCAGTGGTAAATAGCCTCTTGCATGCTTTTCCTAAAAAAAAAATAAACCCCATTACCCAAACTTTCTTATACATAGTCACACATATACCTCTGAATATATATATTAAAAAATAAAAATAAATTGAATATATATATATATATATATATATATATATATATATATATATATATATATATATATATATATATATATATATATATATATATATATATATATATATATATATATATATATATATATATACAGGTGGTTATCAAAATAATGGAAACACTTAGGAAAAACATGAAATTCTTTATTAATATGTCATAGGACCATCTATGGCATTTAATACCACCTGGATTCACTAAGGAAGTGAATTATGCAAGTCATGAATAATGGTTAAGGGAATATATACCATTCTTTAAGGTTAAATCGTAAATGTTCCTGTAGAGATGCTATTGCTGGATACTGATTCCTGACTCTGGTCCCTAAAACAGACCACAGCAGTTCGATGATATTCAGGTTTAGTGACTGTGCGGGCCAAATAAGGTCTGTATGACTTGGTCTGTATGTTCCTGAAACCACGACAGAATACGTCTAGCTGTATGAATCGGAGCATTATCATCATGGAGAACAGAAACCATCTCCTGCAGGAAACAAGTTTTGCACCATAGGATGTATCTGGTCGGCTAAAAGTTTTACATAGTTCGGTAAACGTTGATCATAGCTCGGTAAACACCCAAACCCATGGGGGCTGTTCTAACAAATACTCCAATTAAACGCGCTTCAACAATTTGCCCTTCTGCATGGTGTACAAGGGTTGACATCTTACGCTATCCCACCAAAAGCTTGATGCCCATAGTTTCATTACTGCTACTTTAGAGTAGAATAAAGTATGCACTATATTCCATAAAAAAATATTGGTCCCTAAACTTGTTTATCTTCTTATACTAATAAAGGGACAAGGAGAAGTCGGATCACGTGACCGTAACTCATCCGGGCGGACACCGATCCTCGAAAAATATGGCCGACAAATATACAGGAAAATCGGTGTATTTTTTTTCTCATGAAAGTACATAAATGTTGCATATTTGGAAAGAACTTCGAAAACTGATAATTTTTTCTGCGTACACTTATTCTGTTAATTCAATAGTTTTAGAGATATTTTCATTCTAAAATCACTCACTGCTGAGAAACCAAATCATCTTTTGCAGTGGTGCTGCCATCTGTCGGCAGCGACGGGAATGAAAATTGAAAGGAATTGATTTGATTTATTCACTTTGATTTAATACATTTGTGGGCTTTTTTTTTCTTTTGTGGGGCCCGAAATACATAAATATGTTACACGGATGGCTTGAGCGTAGCTAGGCGAAGCCCGGCTAGTTAAGGAATAAAAGCACTTCCATAAACACCACTAATATTGATGTGTTTCCATTATTTTAATAACCACCTATATATATATATATATATATATATATATATATATATATATATATTCATTTAAAGTGCAGTTTCAATTAATTATCTCCTTGAAAAACTTTTTCATTTTACGATAATACTAAATTTGGTGTAGACGTGACTCACCAAATGACATTAAATTAAAAATGTAAAATCAAAATCTTAAGTTAGCTTATGCCAGTTTTTATGTTCTTGATTCAGCAATAGCAAAAGCATGTGAAGTAAAACATTAGAATTTATACCATGTTGAGAGAACCATATTCATGATGAAATTACTATAAAGGTATTTCTTTTTAAATCTCCAGTGTTATATGTATACTTTGACTAATTTCTGAAGAGATCTCATCAAATTTACATAGCTACATGCTATTCCATTTATCTATGACCCTATTATAAATAATGTTTTAAATAAAGTAAATAATGTGGTACTGTACAATATCCAATTAAAAGAGACATTTAGTGTTTAATTTTGTATTTTAACAATAAATGAATCTATTTCATTGAATTCAATTGTTTAATCATATACAACTCTTCACAAGGAAGTCCAACATTACATTTAGTTGATTGTAGCATTACAGATTTTCAATGTGAGGTATGATTTATTCTCTATCTACATATTCACTATTACCACTTACTCTTTTGACCATATATTTTAAGCTGTGAAGGTTATAGTTTCAGCTTTATCAGTAAATTTATATATAGATTTAAACTTGGTCATTTGATCTGATGTTGCTGTTGGTCAAGTGGCAGAAGCAACAAGAACAACAAACTTGGCCAAAGTGAGAATATTTTAGATCATCTGGGGATAGTAGGGCACATACTCTTAGAATGGGAACAGTCCCAAGAAAAACGAAATCTTTGATCACTGAATATGTAATATATGATTGTTGACCTCTTTAGACATATCATCACTAAATTTCAAGTTGTATCATGGTTAGCGTTCTGGCTTAATGTAAGAAAAGTGACAGCTTTGAATCATAGGTTGGCATGGATGTTGTAATGGGTCGGAATCCACTTTAAACCATAGGTCCCAGTCTAATTAGCCCTCATGAGCATAACTGACCATAGAGTTACAAATCAACCAGCCGACCCAATAGTACAAATTTAATATTTGTTTTATTAGAAATTAACAAAAACAACAATCTTCTAAATAAAGGTTAGCAGAATTTAAGATAAAAATATCTTGTCTTTAAAAATGATTTAATCATTATCATCAACCTGCATTAAAATTCAGGTATAAACTTTAGCTACTAAATGAATTCACATGATTAAATGATTATAAGGGTAATTATAAGGGTATAAGTATATTTACTAAATGATTATAAGGGTACTAATTTTGGCTACTATTAAGAGAGTTAAATATGGCTTTCTGCTTGTTGGGTTATCTAGTGTAATATGTACAAAACTTTTCTTACAATTAGATCTTATGGAATCCCAAGAAACATAAAATATTTATCCCTATAACGCAAAAGTGTTACAAAATTTACAGTATTTCATTTTGCTTCCTTTCTTTGGTAATCTCACTGAACATCCTTCAATTTTTACCCAAGAAAAATATTGTTATTATGGCTTCTGAGGTTATTGAATTCTAGAAGTTCAGTTGTATTGTTATATACAATACAAATGCAAAATTCAATCTTTTCAGGTCTTCATAAGAAAGTACATTAAATGCCTAATTAAAAAAAAATTTGCTAAATAAAAAAAAGCAGTGTGCATTAGTATCACATAAAATATGCCCAAAGACTTACATGATCATAATACAACAAATAAAAATGTTAATTTAAGAACTTTTACGTTATGTTTAGAAATACTGTGAATCTTTAATATTAAAAAAACATAATAAAAACCCATCGAAACTATACAAATCAGTCTTTAACTTAAAAATGCACATATATTTTCTAAGTCCAATATTTGAATGATGTTTTCGAAATTTTTTCTAAGTTTCATAATTTAAAAAGGTGTTTTTTATTAAAAAGGCAAAAAAAAATTTAAGTCCAACGTTTTGAAAACCGCAAAAACACGTCGGCGAGAAAACAAACAAGCGATTACCGAACGTAAACAAAAGCAAATAACTTTTAAAAGTTTTCCACATAAACAGGTTGGCGAGAAAAATTTTCCACTCCGCCAAACACAGTAAAATCGTAAACATTGGCGCAAAAAAATCCAAGATGGCCGACCTGGCCCCATCTCCTAGAGTCCTGCCTTCTGCATTATTAGAAACCCTTTAAAGTAATTGATTGTCATCACATGAAGTCCATGTCAAAGTGATCGATTGAAAAATGATTTTCGCCATTCAAAGTGTTCATCAAAAACAATGTTTGTTTGCAGACGCTTAAATAAAAAAATTCGCATTTTTTTTTCGGTTACGAAGAACTGCCAGTATCTTCCTAAATCTGAATGAACTATGACGTGTTTGTGATTTTCACTAATTTAGACCCTTTTAATTAAATGACAAAGGAGATAGTAGAAGATTAAAGCACTAGAGCAAGTGAGATTGACATTATATGCAAAGACTTCTTAAAGAACATGTGTTAACTATCCATTTACATATTTCATTGAACTGTTATACATGTGTTAATGTTCATTAACTATTTAAAACTTCTTATTCCATGGGGACTACTACAGGAACTGAACAGCAGCCGAATTCAGGCATTTAAGAGCACAGTTTAAAGATTCATGAATTTATTCTTTCCTTTCTACTTAAGAAAATTTTTACGATGACTGCGGCTTTAAATAAATTATCATTCAGTACACCTTAATGGACTAAAGGTAACCAGTTTCCTACATATCAATGAAATTACAATGACACTAGAATATTCTTCAATATCAGCGAATATAAATCTTACTATCAACAATTTTCCAGCGATATTTGATTGTGAAATAGAATTATCGATGAAATTAAGGATAATTAAGGAAAGGATAATTAACGAAATGACAAATAGGATAAAGGATGAATAGGATAATTAATTAAAGGATAAATATTAAAAAAGGATGTATAGGATAATTAATGAAAGCGAATCTAAAAATTAACTATACATTTGCTGAAAATTATATTCTGTATCGTCTATGTTAGAAAAAAAATATATTAATTTATAACTGAGGACATTTCACTGCTAATTTTGTATAGAACTTTTTTCATGTGTTTCAAACCACGTAAAAAAAAACTATATTAAAAACATTTAAACGGGATGAAAGGAAGTTTGGTCAAGTAAATTAAATATTGTTTTAATTAAAAAATGGTATTCAAACACGTAAACAAAGTGAAAATTCAAATTCAAATTTGATGTAACTCAGCCTTAAACTTTTAAAAATTAACTTAATGGTTTTTAAATACGTGTTGATTTAAAGTTCCGTTTCAGAATAGTTTTAACAATATTGTCTTGTACAATATCGTAATGTTTTGTGTAGCAAATATGGAATTTTATTCAATACCTAGATCGCTAATATATCTTTTACGTTTGAATCTTATTTACAGCCTGCCTTCCACAAGTTCCGGTAAAAAAATTTTGTTCCACCGCATCTTTAATATTACGAGTTTTTCTGTATCTGTTTTACTTGCTACATTTTCAATATCCATGATGGCTGAAATAGGAAGAGTAGATTCCTTCAGTTCTCACATATTTATAGGGATAGGTTTCGGATTTATAATAGGAATCAGTTTCCGATTTCTGCTTGCCTCATATTTCTCGAAACTTATGTCAGCGAAACGTCGCATATCTGCAATCAGTTCACAGTGTACAGTTCAGTTTCACAACTCTAGTAGTTTTGATCGTAAAATTGTTTTCTGGGCAATATACAATACCGTGATTTATGCTATTTACACTTTACTTGTTGTTGCCTCGAAAAATTATCCAGCTGCAACAACCATTTTATTTGGATATCAAGTAAACTTACCGATTGGGAATCAATTAATCGGTCCTTTATATCAAGTCGTGTACATTCTAGGGGTTTGTATGGCTATGAATACTTTTTGTATTTTTTACGTAAACATTTGTTTTCAACATGTCAGCAATTTACAGTTATTTAAAAAATCACTATCTCCGAAAGGAATTCCTAACTACAAATATCTTTTACAGACATTTATGAAAATAAAGAAAAATGTAGCAGAAACCAATAACGATTTTTCGACATTGGTGTTTTTGTTCCTTCTTTTCAATACAGAAAGTTTGTTTTTTACATACAACCTTATCTTTAACAGATTATATTTACCAGGTTATAAAGCAATGTATACGGCATGTGTTTCCTTAATAACAATTCACAATATGTTTTCCTTCATGACTCTATGCTCTGTGGCAAGCAAAGTGTCCAGTATGTCTTCTGAAATCGCAGAAAAAGCGAGTCAACTCCCAGATAATCCTGAGCAAACAGACCTGAGCCATCTTTTGTTTCTCAGATATATCGATAAAGAATTGACCATGACGATATCTGGGGGAATCCCTATAAAGAAGAATTTTGTTCTAGTTTACATGGGAACTGTAATAACTTATATAGTATTGATAGACACTTTACACAAGCAGCTAGAAAATGCTTAGAAGTAATTTAATGGTTAATTTTAAAATGTGTTTTTAAAAACATGTTCATATTTTAACTCCAATAGTGTGCCTAAAATTCGTTTAAAAAAATTCTTCAATTTTTTTTGTCTGGTCTACATGGGAACTGTCATAACATACCTAGTATCAATAGATACTTTGCAACGGAAGCAAGAAAAGGCTTAGCAGAAAATAACTGGTGCTTTTGTTCCTACTTTTCAATACAAAAATTTTTTTATTACATTCAAACATCTCTTGAGAGCTTGTATTTTTTAGGTTTTAGAGCACTGTATACGACATTTGATTGTCAACTAACAACAAACAATATGTTTTCCTTCATGATTCTATGTCCCATGGCAAGCAGCGTGTCCAATGCGTCTTCTGAAATAGCAGGAAAAGGGAGTTACCTCCCTGAAAATCCTGCGAAATCGGACCACACTCACCTACAGTTTCTCAGATGTATCGACAAAAAATTGACCATGACGATATCTGGTGGGATCCCTATGTTTACACGGGAAATGTTATAACATATCTAGCATTAATAGATACTTAGCGCCGGCGGCGGCAAGAAATGGCATAGCAAACATTAATTAGTGTTTTTGTTCCTACTTTTCAATGCAGCAACTTTGTTTTTTACATACAATCATCGTCTTGACAGCTTGTATTTACAACGTTTTAAAGTACTGTGTACGACATTTGATTGCCTACTAAAAACAAACAATATGTTTTGCTTCATGATTCTATGATCTATGACAAACAGGATGTCCAGTGCGTCTTCTGAAATAGAAGAGAAAATGAGTTACCTCCCTGAAAATCCTGCGAAATAGGAGAGTCACCTTCAGTTTCTCAGATATATCGACAAAGAACTGATCTTGACAACAGCTTATGCATTCCCTATGAATAAGAATTTTGCTCTACGTTATATGGGAACTGTTGTAACATATATAACATTGACAGACACTTTACGCCGATAGCAAAACACGGCTTAGTTAAATGTTATTTAATAGTAAATTTAAAAATGTGTCTTTAAAAACAAGTTGAGATTTTAACTGCAAAAGTGTGTCTAACATTCTTTTCAAATATTGAATTTTACTTGGAAGTTTATATCTGTTGACACTCAAGAATACAAAATATCTAATTGAAAGCTTAGTGACAAATTAATCATAATTTCTTTTCATTAAAAATACAAATTCAAAATTAAAAATACTGGTGGAATACTTAAGTTTACATGGGAGCTGTCATAACTTATATAGTATTAATAGACAATTTACGCCTGCAGCAAGAAAAGGTAAAAAGAAGAAATATCCTTTTCAGTGATACAAAAAATGTGTTATTAAAAATATTCATTTTTAATGGACAAGTGTCCATAACATTTCCTTTCTATTTTCCCTTTATATTCTCTTGGAAACCTCATGGTAAGCTCTAAAAGCTAATTATTGATAACTAATGTATTAATTCTTTTTATCATTGAATATTTAGACTTCATAGAACTATCCTGAAATCATTATATTTAAGGAATACACCATCATACTTAATTATAAAGTACTATGTTTTTTCCGAGTTAACTATATTAACACTTTTCAGTGAAAATACATGTATTGGAATAGAAAAATTTACGAAGTGTCTACCAATATAGCATTTTTAGTCGACCTCTCATTTTATAGACTCTTGAATGTTATTATAGACTCATAAAATTTCCTGTCTTTACGAACTTTAACGAACTATACTTCAATGCTCAGATTTAGTATTATAATGAAAGAGAAACTTTCATTAACACGTTATAGGAATATATTTGTCGATTACACGTAATGTTGATCTTACTCGAAAATGAGTTATACATAACTACACGTTGAATGGCATTGAAATTTCCGATTACATGCACAGATGGTTTGGATCTTGATTCTTTTCGGTTGCTATAGTCTCGACCTCAAGAATATCGTATCAGCAACATGGAATATTATTAAATATTTGAAGAAAGATGACCTGTGCATTCAGAACGAAACATGTTTCTGAAAACTTCGAGATTCAAAACCTGTGTACTTAAAGACCTATACCGCGTTGTCTAGTACCTTCTACCTAGCTTTTCGAATCATTTCAATAAGAGAGTAAAACAGTTATCATTGAAAAGAATGTTTTTTAAATTTCCATAGTCCTTATATATATATATATATATATATATATATATATATATATATTTATTTATTTATTTATTTATTTATTTATTTATATATATATACTAGTTGGTTCCCTTCAAATCAATACGGCTGGATAGTAAATAAATGTAGAAATATACAAATTATACTCAACACAACATTGCCACATTTTGAAAATCATAATATTAAGAATAGAGAAATGCACTTTAAGAAACTACTATTGAACCCAATAAAAAGAAATATGATTACTCAATGACATACTAAAATCTTGGTACGTGTATGTGGAAGTGAAAATGGTATAATTCCTCACGGTGTGTGGCCAATAAAGAATGTATTACAAAGGATGCAGAGGCAGGGGTAAATACAGGATTGTAAACCAATAAAAAAATAGAAGAATAGCTGTCGGTGTGGTCAGTGATAGCGATCTGAACTCTAAATTTTACAAGATGGATGGTCGTTATTTTATGGCCCACAGTAAAAACGTCAGATGAGAAGGGTCAAAGTTGTTTTGCAAAATAAAATTATGTTGGGGGAGGTACTTCATAGACTATGGACAGAGGCGACAGAGGCGGTGTAATAAAGATCCAATTGGGGTAGGAACCACTGAAAGAAAAGCAGCCCACTGCCCAATGAAAGTGAGGGGCGTGCCAGAATGGCCCCCCTGTAAACGGACAACAGCTCCGCTAAGGACGGAAGGATTTCAAACAGAAGGAGACGGATTTTAGATTGGGTTCCAGAGAATTAGATGTCAGAGACTCTCGTCTGCCCCATAGCCTTGGAGAAGTGCGGATATGCAGCCAAGGTGTTCCTACACTGGAGATGATACTGGGTTCCGGTCGCCGATGCTACGATCATCGCTGCATACATCCGTTATAGTAAGTGCCTCCCCGATAGACTCTAAAAATCATATTTCACTCTATAGTTTGCCTCTGCTTCTGGGTTCCTTATGTTAAAATTGTTAATATGAAACGAATTGTTATATTAATAGCTCTGACAAATTAATTGAAATTTGGGTTATCAAATAAATGTATGTTTAAGGTCAATCCGTTGTATTCCTTGCTTGTTCCAACCCATGCATGCATCCATTGTTTCTAGGTAATTAACACCTATATCTCACTTTTACTCAGCAATTCTGTAACTCAGTAAAATGTTGAAAATCATATTACTGATAGTTAAAAATAAAAACAGAGAGAGAGTTAGAGAGATTCCTCGGAATAGACAAACTAACATTTTTATTAGGTCTCGTGCTTAGTAAGTATCTATAGCCAGATTAAAACATGTCCCTGAGCATGCGCAGAAAGTAATTTTTTAATAAAACTATCGCTAACTAATAGAAATTGCGGTTACAAATACCAAATTTGACACAACTATAGATTAAATATTTCGTTTAAGACCAAAATGAAGTAAATTAATTCATTAGTTTTCTCTCACTGACTGCCCAAAGAATCGGCTTAGCAACTTAAATATGTATATATATATATATATATATATATATATATATATATATATATATATATATATATATATATATATATATATATATATATATATATATATATACATATATATACCCAACAAACACAGAGACATCGGGCCGGGGTCGGAAGATTCCGGCCAGCCGATTTCTCCACTGCCGGGCCGGCGCATTAGGTCAGTATCGTTTCCGTCACGGTCGTGTCCTCTCGCCCGCGACTACCTCGTCCAGTGTTGTGCCGCTTCCGGTAGGAATCGAGGCATCGTTCATCCGACTGCGAACCGTGAGGCAGCCGCGAGGAACGGCCGGTTACGGGAGCAATAATTGGTGTCGACATACCGTCATCTACCCCATCTCGTAAACAGCAATGTGCCGTAGGTCCGGGTATCATGCCAGCATTCTACCAGAATCGGACCGCCGGCATTTTTTCAAAGTTTTGCGTAGGACCCTTTCGTTTATATGCTTATTTTTATTATTTATTACATTGACGAATAACCTCTGATATCAACCGTTTCACTTTTATTATTATTTTTTTTGCCTTCATATTTCTAGTATTCTTTCCAGTTTTGCCTTATGTATTTTTAGGTATTACCAAATACTGATCTTTGTTATTACCTAAAAATTTGCATATGAATCACAAGTTTACTTGTTATAACAAAACCTCCTTTTGTATTAAGATACATTTACCCAAATTTGAAAGTTAAGATAACATTACTACCAACCATTAAAATCTATCTTTCCATTCGATCCAAGGTTCCCGATATTTTTTAATTTAGAATGAGATTTACAGAGGCTGTTCACACATTTTTTAGACGATGTATATTGTATTCACAAAAC
This sequence comes from Dolomedes plantarius, assembly GCA_907164885.2. NCBI lineage: Eukaryota > Metazoa > Arthropoda > Arachnida > Araneae > Dolomedidae > Dolomedes > Dolomedes plantarius. The sequence goes on along the minus strand of OU015490.1, from coordinate 205,327,575 downwards.
TAAATTACATAAAATTCTTGTGTTTTAAATGTCCTAATTGACATCCCTTATTCTGAACTATCTTTCGACACCGCAATTTCCAGGATAATAATGCCTTTTGAAGTGTCAGAAGAGGTATTCTATCCCATTCATCCTGAACAGCTTTCCAGAGTCCTGAAAGGGTTTTGGGACGACGTTTGGATAATGCAGATTTTAAATGTCCGAAAGCACAAAAGCCATAGGTGATACATCGGGATATTTAGTAGGGATATCAGTGAAGGGTATGGCCTTGATACCAGTTTTTTGTTCCATTTCTTTTAGGAAATTTACAGTGAATTTTGATGTGTGACTGCTAGCTTTGTCCTGATGGAGTCTCACAGATTGATGGCACTGTGGGTAAAGCGATGGTATTTCATTCAGAAAAATTGGCGATAAAATATGTTCCTGATAGTATTGGAGTTAATCTTGACATTTTTTTCCACTCTCTTTATTTTTAACTTGCCATTATAAGAAAAACCAGCAACAATCATGAATCCCTGAGAAAAACTTTCTTTCGATTCTTTGAACCATGTACTTTAATTTTTTTCTCCCCTTTTATGATAATAAATGGCTCTTTTTTTGTTGCAATCATTTAAATACACCCATGATTCATCTATTGTGACAATTGTTTTCCATTTTTCTTTGGATAAGTGTTTCTCATATAGAATTCTGCAGCGTGTCCTGCGTTCAGCGATATTATTTAGAAGAAGACGATGCACATTGCGTTTTTTCGCTTTCTTAAGATTTAAATCAACGTTTATCATTTTGTTTACAGTGGACACCGAGCATTTTAATGATTTTGCAACTGTCCTTTGACTAGGGGGATTTTTTTTAACATTAAACAACGTACCTTTGCAATAGTCGAAGATGTCCGTTTTTTCCTTGGATACTTGTTTGGAATTTTTGACCCACTTGAGGCTCCAATTTGACGTTTTTTTCTTTTCTTGTTGACGATATTACCTATCGACGCTTTAGATATCACACAACCATGACTCTCACATCGTTTTTGGATAACGGAGTATGCATATTTCTCTTCGGAAAGAGCATAAATGTAGCCTTCGAACCACTGCTTTGTTAAAAACGCCATTTTGAATAAAAACAAAACTTTCAAGCCGCAGATGATAATTTTGACTTTTAAAAACATAGTACAATTGCAATTATTTTTTTTACTGCATGCGATTTTTTATTACCGCTTACCAAAATCGTCTAAAAAATGTGCGAACAGCCTCTGTTGTATGTAAAACAGTACTATGTATTTATTGTTTCCATTCATATTATTTCATTTCATCCAAAGAAATGCATCATAAATCCATGTTTTTAATAATTAACCCCAAAAATTTGTACTTCCCCAGTATAAAATTTATTAACATAATTTGATAAATTTATAAACATAAATTTGATACATTCATTTTTCAAAACTTGAGTAATGTTTAGTGTGATATGATGAAACCCATACTCAAACCTTTGCGAGCTTATGAAAACTTGCTCAGAAGAATTTATCTAAATTATTTTTTGGTGTAGAGTTAATAAATGCTCTACAGATAAGAAAATTATTTTTTGCATAGTTTTGTGAATTAAAGAGTAATTCATTATATTCTTATAAGTCATTTTTAAAAAATATTTTCTTTTATATTATATACGACATTCAATATCCAACACTTGATAGTACAATTTTTGAGAAATAGTACTATGATAGTAATATTTCTCAAAATTACAACAATAGAATTATAGAAACACATGGTTTTGAATACAGAAAACAGCTGGTTTAAAGTAAAATAGTTTTTTTAGAAAGTACATAGCACATTTATACAATTTTTTTTTAAATATTTTCTACAAAACACGATCCTTTCGCTGTTCCTCTGGCTCCATCTTTACAGCATCTAGGGAAAAAAAAGAAAGAGAAAATCAGTTCATAAATTTATGTGAAAGGAAAATGACTCACATCCCCTGATATAATTTATGAATCAAAAGAAGAATTTATTTAAATTATTTTTTGATGTAGAGTTAGTAAATGCTCTGCAGATAAGAAAATTATATTTTGCATAGTTTTGTACATTAAAGGGTAATTTATTGTTGTAAAATTAGTTGATTGTTGAAAGTAGTTGAAAAAATTCATTGTTTATAAAGTATAATTAATTAAATCCAATTAGGAAATATAAATTCTGAGACAGGGGTTTAAAAAAACTTGATATAAAACATCACCCAACACATGAGTGCAGTTTTAAATCTGTTGTCATTTTATTGAAAACTACTTCCACGAAGTAAATTCCTACCACATTTTTTTTTAAAACCAATTACATACTATGCAAACTACATCATGTAATAAATATTTACTTGATTAAATAAGAATACTAATAGAAAATAGTTATAAAATATTTGTTAAAGAGTAATCCCCTTTTCACTAAATTCCTGTCTGAACAGTAGAAAATCCAACAATGTCGATTAATTTGTTATTATAGATATAAATAAAATAGGGTAGATTGCCTTGATAAGAGTACAATAATAAGCTTTTAATGTTCAGCATAATTTCACCTCAATGTTGAAATCTGAATCAGAGACTTGTCTAGAATGACACCAACATTTCGAATTAATCGAATTCTATTGAGAATAATGTTGTTGAAAGTAGAGAAACACAAGAATAAAGATTGAATGCTAAGTAAAATATTAGCATACAAAATCTTAAATTTCTAAATCTGATTACAATATGCCATAGAGAGCATTAATACAGATGCTGGGTCAGATTTAGAAATTTAAGATTTTATATGCTAACATTTTACTTAGTATTCAATCTTCATTCTTGTGTTTCTTTAATTTCAATGTGAGAGTGATTCTCGATAGTGAAGAGAAAATTTTGTTGTCATTCTAAACAAGTCTCTCGGTCAGCTTTCAATTATTGTACTCTATCAAGGCATTCTAATCTATTTTATTTATATCTGTAATAACTAATCATTTAATTGACAGGATTGAATGTCTTACTGTACTCAGAAATTTAGTGAAAAGGGTGAATACTCTTTATCATATAATCTATTACTATAATAATGAATAAAGTAAACATTTATTATATGATGTAACTTTCACAGTAATTTTTCAAAAAATGTGGTAGAAAACGATTTGGGATACTAACTTCTGCATAGTATTTTAATAGAGCATATCTTTTGTTACTTAATTGTCAAATTATTTTGGAGATCTGTGTATAAAATATTTTTTATTTGCGAGCAGCTGTTATTAGGGATAACCACAGAAAGAAATTATTCAAAATATACTATTTAGATTCAGTAATTACTAAACAATTGTTATGATACATTGTTTGATTAGTCTAGGTTAATTTTAAAAATAGGTAATATTGACTAGCTGTCAATGTTGAGTGAAATGGCATAGATTATATTATAAAGCGTGAAGAAACACTTAGACTTTTTGAACCAAACTTCTAACACAAATTTAAATTTTTTTAAAAATATTTTGCTAATGAGAGTATTTTCACAGATCTTAACAATGGAATAGAAAACCCGTATAGCCAACAAATTCATGGATAAACGATTCAGTTCTAAAAGGAAAAATCCTGGTTTCTGTATATTGTTGTAACATGGTTATTATAAAAGTTTACAGAAACCAGGCCTTTTGCTTTTAGGGCTGCATCTTTTATCCATGACTTAGTTTACCGTACAGATGTTCTGTTCCATTCTTTAGATCCATGAAAATATTTTCAATTTTAAAAGTTTTATTAATTTTTTTTTAAATTCTGGTTAGAAGTTCGGTTTGAAAAGTTAAAAGTATTTTATTGCACTTTGTAAAATAATCTATGCCACTGCACACAACATTGACAGTCAGTCAATCTTTGTAGGCTTGCATCATTTTTCAACTTAACTTAGATAAACCAAATAATACATCATAAAAAAAACCTACACACTTGCAAACATAACCTTATTATCGTCAACAATTGTTTAATAATTAACTGAACCTAAATAATATATTTTGGAATATTTTTTACTGCCCTTATCCTTACACTTTATAATAACAGCTGCTCACAAAAATATATTTTATAGACAGATCTCCACTAAAATTTGACAATGAAATAATAAAAATATTAAATACTAGGCAAAAGTTAGTATTCCAAATGACATTCAACTACCTATTAGCTCATCAACGAATGATCTAATAAATCTAAAAGCAATATTATTATTATTATTACTTCTGTAAGGAATTATGAAAGAACCTCTAACTACTTCTCATGAAATTCTCATAAATAAATTAAAAAAAAATTTAACATTAACTATCAAGAGTAAAATAACCCTTGGCATTTTATATCTTTATAATATAAAAATAAAAAAATTTTTTTGGTAAGCAGTTATGATAAAAGACTTTCACAAGAGTCATGGTTAACTGAAGTCCCTGAACTAAACTTTCGGACAAACCTAATACTTTAATAACAGGCTTGCCAATTAAAAATATAATGAATAAAGGAAATCAATATCAATCCACAAATTACTGCATCCAAAGTTTATGAGAATGTTCGGATTAGCATATAAAATATACAAAGAGAAATTTGAAAATTTGAGTTGTTTATTAATTAAGAATTATGCAATAAAAACATTTTTGATGGTTTTTCATAGAAACATTCAAATTTAAGTACAAAAATAAATTTTTAAAAAATGTATTCACAACTTTGTGATTTTGCCCATAAGTTCACTGCTAAAAAAAAAGGATATCTAGAGAATAAAAAAAATGGGTTCAGTGAGGTTCAAATAAATTTACAGATTATGAATCGAGCACACTGCCAGGTGAGCTATGGAATCTTTCGAAGAAAATCACAATGAGGTGAAGATGGATTCCAGTTTCAGAATTCTGTAAAGAAACCAATATTTTCTTATAATGCCATAATAAAAATTAGAGCGATTTGTGACACCAAGAAGCATTGAAGAGCAGAGTTCATTATAAATTTGCTTATCAGTGAAATAAAAAAGGTAGTATGACCCCCTTGCATGTATACTTTGGACCGTAGGCGTAGCGTGCTTCTAACATTTGGGACGGGCACAAATTGAATTCAGCTAGGGCCCTTCTCAGCGCATTGACTACCGATCGATCCTTAAAATTTGAAATATTGTGATTTTTTGAAATTGAGTAGAAATAGAATTGATGTTTGAGTAGTATTCAAAATGTTATACAATGAGAAAAATAAATGCAATATAAATAAAAGAAGAAAAAAAATGTAGCATCGAATTTTTGTTATGGATCATATCATTGTTAAAAACTATGTTAGGGCTAAAGATATAATCGGTATTTTCAGTTTCACAGTTTGAAAAAATGGGAAAAAAACCAACTTTCTTAAAAGTTTTGTACAATTTTCTGATTTAACTGAACTTCTATTAACGTTTTAATTTATTTCAAGTTAAGTTGGGGGGGGGGACACGTCTATGCTTTGGACCAGTAAGTTCTTATTTATTTTGCACAACATGACAACTAAATACTCTCTAAAAGTCTTGAAAACAAATAGCTTATAAATCAGTTATTGAGGATATTCTCACATTTTTAATGAAGATTTTACAAATGACACACACAGAATGCAAAAGTTTACCTAAAGTTTTAATAAAAATCTAGTTTTATAAACAAACTTCGTCCATAAACAGATTTTATATTTTCTAAATAAACCTTGGTATTTTATACTTTTATAATATAAACCTCTTTTTCGGCAAGAGTTAAAAAGACTTAAGTCTTTTTAAGACGCACAAGAGTCATGTTAACTGAAATCCCTGGACTGCACTTTCTCACTCACCTAAAACCGTAACAACAAGCTTCACAGTTAAAAAAGAATAAATAAAGGAAATCAATATTCAATCCACAAATTATTGAGACGAACGTTTATGAGAAAGTTGAGATTAGCATATAAGTTAAAAAAAATTAATTTGAAATTTTTAGTTCTTTAATAAATATTTTTATAGTTTTTTCATAGAAAAATTTAAATTAAAGTTCAAACTAAATCTAAAAAATATTAAAAACAGTGATTTTGGCCACGAGTCTACTGCTGAAATCAAAAGCATATGTCGAGAAAAAAAAAGTTACACAAACTTTCGCAGGTTATGAATCCAAGTCAGCTTTGGTTTTCCAAAACGACTGCGATCTGAAGCTAGATTCCACTTTCAAAATTCTGTAAAGAAACCAATATTTTCTTATAATGCCATAATAAAAATTGAACGATTTATGAAACCAAGAAGTATTGAAAACTAGAGTTCTTTATAAACTTGCTTATCACTAAAATAAAAAGGGGAATATGACCTCTTTACATATAACTTTGGGATAAGTTCTTATTTATTTTGAACAGAATGATACCTAAAGACTTTCTTAAAGTCTTTTGAAAACAAAGTGCTTATATAGACAGTTATTGAGAACATTATCACATTTTTAATAAAGATTTTACCAATGACACACAGAATGCAAAAGTTTACTTAAAGTTTTAATAACAATCTAACATACATGATGTTATCCAAATAAAAGTTCTCATCCTTGTTGGGTTCTTCAATATTTTAAAGCTGAAACTGAGAAATAAAATTATATAAATGCACAATGACCAACAATTTAATAACTTAGGGATGAAAAATGGAATAACCTTTTGCATCTATATATGATTAAGCAATAAAAAAAATAAAAAAAATTATAATCATTAATATTCACATTTATACTGTTATGTGTATAAGTATTTTGCATCTTTTACGCACTCATGCATACTGCATGATGGGGCATAAATCAGAATTATATGGTTTGTTGCGTTAAAAGTATGCATGATCTATAAGTATAAAATCAATAAAGTTCTGTTAGAATTTATAAAAATTATAGCATGAAATTGAACCTTCTTAGTTGGTATTGTGAAGTGTATATAAATATCCATAATATGCTAAATTTTTTGTTTCTTAATATAAAGCCCAAGTTAACATACAGGCAAAATACTGTCTATATTACCATTAAAAACATGAATAATGTATTTGGATAACAGTCAAAATTATAGCACCATTGACTCTTTTTTAAAAATTTTTAGTATTTCAGATCTGGTATTATGAAATACATCAAATGTTCAAATGTTTTGATTATCTCATGGATTTCGTAGGAATTCACGAAAAGAAAATTTTAATGTTCCATACAAACTGATGAAAAAAAAAGTTAGGTTAGAAAGAATTTGTAGTGGTTTTTATAAACAGATTAAGAACATCCTACAGTCATATTAAAAGTCTTTTTTTGTTATTTTTTTTACCAATTTCACTGTACTTATTTATTTTAAAACTTTTTTCATGCTACTAATTGTGTGGAAAAATATTTTTCTCTTAGTTTAGTGAACACTGCATTTATATATCAATAAAAATTGAAAATATCAATATATTCAATAGTTATATACATTATATATCAACAATTTTTAATATAAATAATATAACCACAAGTAATATTGGTTGCTTTTGACATTTTTTTAGATGACTTTAATTATAATTATCCCTAAAGAATAAATTATCTGTTTTGAAAACCTTTTATAGAAAACTGGAATTCCTAAACAAGTTAACCTGATTCAATTAAGGCTTTCCAAACAAATTATTGCTTAAAAAGGTACTTATGTGTGCATATTATTATGAGATAGCTGTTAATGTGATTATATGCTTTTACATTTTGCTTTAGTATATTTATGATTATTCTCAATCTCTTCTTTCTCTGTGAATATGCTTTCTCTGAATTTCAAAGGGGGAGTTCTTAATTTGAGTTGGGATGTTTGTTTATAGGCTTATCAGCTATCTAATTCAGTGAATGAATAAATTTTGGAGTAAAATATCATAGAAACTATCATAGAAAATATCGTAGTAAAATATCATATAAAATGTCAATTACATTAAATTACATCATATGGATCATAATTATATTGTGCAATAATTTAATAATTATTAAAATTTAGATATCAAAGTAATATTTCATTCATTTATCATACAATACATTGAACAGGAAGAAAACTATCAAAGAAAATTTATAATGATGAACAAACCATTTACTTCCTTTGTCCATCTAAAATATTAACTGAAACACGAATCTTAAATTTTTCCGAAACAAAATGTTTTTATTTATACATACGAAATTGCTCGTAAGTGCCATAAGTTTTGCTAATATAAATATAAGTATTGCTAATTCAATACACTCAGTTCAGTAGAATTTGATCTGAAATACGGTCAATTCATATTATAACTTGGATTAAAACACTATCTTATAACAGTAATAGAGAAAATGTTCACTATGTAAGGGTGTTAAATAAAATCTAAAGGCAATAATTTAAGACTAACGAATGAAACTTACTTGTGCATTAATTTCAGCCAACTTGTAAGCAATCTTTAATGGCGCCTTTTCAATCACGTGCAACTGAACGTCCAATCAGATGACACTAGTGCATTGTAGTTTCGAGCCAAGGTCACGAGGCGAAAAAAACATGTTTTGAAATTTCAATATGCTATAGCTTTCAAAAGCTGCCTTTTGGTATTAGATTAAAGAATATAAAATTTTATTGCTCTACTGAAATATTTTTCAGGTGCTTCAAAATATATATTTTTGTGAAAACAGATAAATTTCTTTTCTTCTGTTTATTTTATGGTATATTAAATTAATAATATATATTTTTTGTAAATAAAATATTCAAAATATTTTTACAGGAAACTTAGGTATTTCTAAGTATTTCTAATCTTTAGATGTCATTACAGAACAACTGATTTTGTAGAATTTCGCAATTTTCATCATCTTAATTTTACAGTAGCATATTCTTATAATACACATTGGAATTAAAAAAACAATTTTTAATTAACGGACCTTAGTTAAAATAAACAAATCACACTTATTTAGAAAAATATTAATGTAATGTCTTTAAAGGCAAAGTGTTGTTTTGAAATAAACATTCATATTTTTCAAAAGTCCATAGTAATCATACATGGTTTGCTTTACTTATTTCCCTGACACATTGAATTGCTTTCTGTTTCAAATTTTGGCATTATCTTTTGAGAATGTATTTTTGACCCGCTAACTAGTTTAACAATCCTCTCAACTGCTTGTGTGTGACATGGGAAAATTATTGAAGGCAATACATTGACTCTCGTGATCAGATTCTTTTGCTTCCTTTATAAACTGCTTTAGTTTGTCATCAGAAATATGCCTCTTCATAGAAGTCCTGTTACTTTAACATCATTCCATTCATTCATATCAATATAATCCTTGGCATCAAACTTTATACGTTGAAATAAAAACTTTTTGATGCCACCTTCATTTTCAGCCCTTGCTTTTAGAATCCGGGGTAATCCAAGCTCTCTCTTACATGACTGCGATCATCTGATATCATACAAAGGACGAGATTTTCAGAAGTAGATTTCTGGCACTGGAAAATGTATATAAGATAGCATAATAGCATTTTTCAATGGCAACAACCAGCATTTAAACATTACTGTGATTGGAATGGATGGAACTACCGTTAACACTGGATTGAATAATGGTGTGGTTCCTTTATTGGAAAAGGAATTAAGAAGGCCACTGCAGTGGTTGATTTGTCTATTTCATGGAAATGAACTGCGCCTACGTCCTAATTTGGAGGAGAAATAGGTAAACAACTAGAAAACTGCTATGAACTTCCAGGAATTGAATTTTCACCTATTGAAAATGGTATTCCATTACTAGAAATTAAGGATGATTTAAGTGTGGACCCAAAATATTTGTTAGAAATGTCTAATGAAATCTCTGTTGGAAGGTGCTCTTCTGATTTGTCTATGAGAAAACCAGGAAAACTTTGTTATTCATGATAGCTTACATTAGCAAACCGAATACTTCACTTGTATGTGGGAACAGAATGTACTGCAAAAAAAATCTCCGAATACTGACTGAGTACATTTTGTAAGTATATGCACCTGTTTCGTTTCACATAAAGCTTAAACTATCTGATATCCATGGATCGAAGCATTTGTGGAAACTTGTAAGCTATTCACGTTACCTCCATCAGACTCTTAAAAATGTAATTGACCCAGTCATTCAAAGAAATTCGTACTTTGCTGCTTCTGAAAATCTCCTCCTATGTATGATATCAGTTGATCGCAGCCTCGTAAGAGAGCTTGGATTACGCCGGATTCTAAAAGCAAGGACTGAAAAATGAAGGGGGGCATTAGAAAGTTTTAAATTCAACGTATAAACTTTGATGCCAAGGAATATATTGATATGATTGTACGTAAAAATGTTAAAGTAACAGAACGAGGCATATTTCTGATTACAAACTAAAGCAGTTTCTAAAGGAAGGAAAATAATCTGATCAGGAGAGTCAACGTATTGACTTCAGCAATTTTCCATGTCAGACACAAGCAGTAGAAAGGATTGTTAAATTCGTTACCGAGTCACCCTTACCCGTCCGTGGCACTTCTGCAAGAGTTGCATTGATAAAAACGAAAATACATTCTCAAAAGATAATGCCAAAATTTAATAATATAAAACAAAACAAAACACAATTCAATGTGTCAGTGAAATAAGTAATGGAAACCATGTGTGATTACTATGGACTTTTGAAAAACATGAATTTTTTTTTTCAAAATAACGTTTAACATCACCAATCTCAAAGAACTTGTTAATCTTATGCACAGTAAGTGTGCGTTTAAATTTTCCTCTACACCCACTTTTGATTATATTCCTAAATCTGAAAAAGTTAAACCTCTGAATCAGGCAGATGAGCTTAAAGCAGGGTGTTTAACCTTTTGCAGCATCTGGGCCACATGGTAATTTTTTTCAAGGCAGGCGGGCCGCATAAAAAAGTCAACTACATTCAAAAGTTTAGTTTTATTATGAAAATGAAACATACATTGTATATGTAATGTATAAAATATTATAATCTTGGTATGCAATGTGATGTGGTAATTTTGAACGAAATCCAACATAATGTGAGTTTTGAAATTGGTGTTTTTTTTTAATATGTCTGCTATATTAACTATGAAAAATATTATTATTTGAGGAAATTATAACTTTTGCAAATAAATGTGATTTTGAATTAATTTTAATTGTATTAGGATTAGGAAAATGGTGAAACACAACAACAACATTGGAATCATTTATATTTGTTATATCATGCGCATAATAATGGGCCGCAGGTTAAACACCGTTGGTCTAAAGCGAATTGCTCTCGACTCTAACTTAACTAGCATTAATGATCGAATCCCTCTCTCAAACCAATTTTCTATCCTAGTAAACTGTCGTAATCCGGAGGAAAGAAATTCCCGTTGCTAATGATGAATTTCCTGTTAGGCTGGAAACCAAACCTGGGCCATGTTTTTTTTTTAATGGTGGAAGGGTACAAAGATACCCTCAACAAAATGTACAACCTAGTAAAAATTCAATATCCCAAATCAATTTCATGAAACTTTGTCAAAATCTTATCTGAAAACATTGCTGCAATTGGATTAATATCGAACCTTTCAAAATTAATTAATTAACTTACGCATTGAATTAAAAAAAAAAAAAATCCCAAAACCGAACGGCCACTTAAAATCCTTTTTAAGGAATCCTTACCGACACTTTGGCTGTGGAAGTCGAAGGCGAATTAATTATTTTAGGCTTACGTCACTGTAAAAACTGATGACCAGTTTGGTACCAATCAAACTTCCAATACTCTTTAATACAGCTAAGATCTTAAAAATAATTTAAATCTCTCATCTAGCAAACCTATTCAAAATTTACAACCCAACAATGTTTAATCTTTGGGAAATCTAGTTATACACTAAATAAATTTATCAAAATCCGCGATGTGTTAGCTGAAATTAAAAATTTATGTTCCGATCTTAATATTTCAAATCTTACCGAGTCCATTAATTGATCACAGGTTAATTCATTGGTTTCTGATAGTGCTTAACATTTTTCATTTGTTTTTCTGTTCCATGCCAGGCAGTTTCCTCTTACTGAAGTTCCACACTTAACACTCCGGCATTGAATGCTGGTGTGTGGCGTCCGTTTTTGCTTCCCATGCTTCCGTCCTGGGTTCGATCCCGAAAAGTGCATTTCTGTTTTCTGTACTCGCGGATATTCAGACCTGCCAATTTAATGTATTAAATATAACTTACTTATTATTTTAAACTTAATTGCCTTATATTTTATTTCTAACATTTATTTAAACTAATTTTTTGGCCTTTTTTTTCTTAGTGTAAATATTATTTCTCGTATCCTGATTCAATTACAAAAAAACAATGTAATATATTCTTCAATGTACGTACTGAGGATAAAGGGTCTTATTTTTTAATCTTATTTGGTGTCTCATGACATCTACTGTCTATGTCTCTGACATTACATTACATTACATTAATATTTTTCTAAATATGTGTGATTTGTTTATTTTAACTAAGGTCTGTTAATTTAAAATTCTTTTTCTTTTCATTCAAATGTGTATTATAAGAATATGTTACTGTAAAATTAATACGATGAAATTCGAAAAAAAATTCTACAAAATCAGTTGTTTTATAATGGCATCTAACAATTAGAAATACTTAGAATATGTAAGTTTCCTGAAATATATATTTTGAATATTTAATCTACAATATATATATATATTATTATTTTAATATACTATAAAAGAAATTTTAAAAAATACAAATTTTATCACTATTTCCTCTTTTATAAATATAGAGTGGTGAAACAAGGACCCATTTTTAGTAGATATTTAATTTCTCCAGTAATGTATAAAAATAAACAATGAAACTAATTTTCATCTGTTTTTATAAGCTTCTAGGGAGTTAAAAACATGCACACAGAATACAATCTTTACATACAAAGAAAATTATGTGAATTTTCACATAATACAATTACACAATTTCATATAATACTTCTCACATAATACAATCTTTACATACAAGGAAAATTATGAGAATTTTCCGCGTAAAAGAAGTTTCACAACTATGACATAAATATTTTTGAAAAGTCTGTTTAATTTAATCTTTGCCTTCCCTTTAAAATACATAATTCTAATGGAGATTTCTGTTACTTGTGGTTACGAATCGGAGGACCAGTTCCGGGACGATAGAGGAAAAATGGTTTCGGCGCGATTCACATCAACCCATCACAGGCCCTGAATCACGTAAACGTTCAAGTCGCGTTCCCCCTTCGGAGGTTCGTAAACAACCCGCCAGTGGCCCGGAAAAATTCTCCCGTACTTGGTGTTCAACCGGCGCCTCCAGCACTGGCCCGATAAGCTGCTGTCAGTCCTGTGTTTGTTGGGTGTATATATATATATACATATATATATATATATATATATATATATATATATATATATATATATATATATATATATATATGGGTCATTCCATGTCAAATCAACACTATTTTTTGCACAATCCGGTTTTTTCCAAAGCAAGCTTTTGGAAAACTTTATTTTCCCTCTTAATCTGGAGCTGTCTCTTCTTTTCAACTTTCTCAACTAACAGGGCTATACAACGTTTGAAAGGAGACATCTTCCTTTTTAGCTGCTTTTCCAATGGAGTACTTTTCCTGTAGAACTAATTTCACAGATGCAGCCATCTGTTCTTCTCCACTTGTTCAATTTTCCTTGGCAAATTCTTAGGCCGTACCATCATAACACTGAAAAAAACATATTTAGTACCAGAAAATATTTAAATAATATTATTAATGATAGTCTAGGTTCTGTGTATCTATACAGAAATATAAATTAAGATGTTATATCACAAGTTACAATGTTAAGATTTGAAATTCATTATATTGTGTAATTGCAAAATCTTAGTAATTCAAAATTGAGTTGATAAAAATTGAGAAAATTTGTAATGCTAAATACATTACATTACAGTAATGTCACATTACAGTAACATTTAATGCACATAGCTATTATGGAATAAATATAGTTATCATGGTACACAGTGAGACTTGTACCATTTCACTTTGTTAAAAAAAATGGCTAAAAATCCCTTCCATTGTTTTTCTTTAGTTAAATCCTTGGTATTAAGTGGAGAAAAAGTGCAGCATATATACAATATTCAATCCAAAGTAACAGATGCAATTAAACTGAAGATATATGACATATAAAGGAAATAAATAACTTACTTTTTGGTTCAAAAATCACTTTCATTAGGTAGTTTCCAACAGAACAAGCATCCACGCTTGAAATGTGGGCGGCAATTACTTCAAACAAAACGTCACTGAACAGCCTGACATCTAACAGCACAAACATAAACTTCATTATATTCTCTGTTTCACCGTGTACTACTCTCCCCTATATATATATATATATATATATATATATATATATATATATATATATATATATATATATATATATATATAAAGAGAGAGAGAGAAAGTTAGTGCTAATTATTCACTCACATCATTCCTATAATGATTAAAATTCTCGATAAGTAATTTCAACGGTACATTAAAAAGTTATTGAGATAATTAAATATATCCTGCATTAAAAAAAAACCTTTTAAAGGGATTGATATTTGTTTATCACAATGATGTTCTTGTCAAAGGGATCGATTGATATACGATTTTCGCCGTTCAAAGTGTCCGTAAAAAGTGAAATGTTTGCAGACACTAAAATGAATAATTTCGCATTATAGAACTACCATTATGTTCGTAATCTTAGAAGCATTATGACGTGTTTCTTAATTTCACATATGGAAATAATTCATATATCAGAAAGCTTAAAAATGAACATATGTTAACTATCTATTTACATCTTTGATTGAAATCATATACTCTCCAAGAAATCTTAAGAAAAGTTCTTTGGATATATATTTCTTTGGATATATATCTCTTCTTTTTGGACAGTTCTTTGGACAGTTCTTTGGATATATATTTAAATTTTTTTAGTTTATTGTGATTACTATAGCAACGAAACAGCAGCCGAATGCAAGCATTTAACAGCACTAAATAATGATGAATGAATTTATTCTTTAGTTTCTATAAGAATTTTTTTAAGATGACTGCGGCTTTTAATAAATCGTTCAGTGCATATTAACGGAAAAAATGAAAGAAGTTTTTTAGATATCAAAAAGATTATAACGATACTACAATGTTCTGCATTATCAGCGAATAAAATTCTTTCTTTCAACAGTTTTTCCAGCCATTTTCATTACGGAAGTTTATTGGTATTATCGATAGTTAACAAAAGTGAAGCTAAAAAGTGAGAGTACAATTTCTGATAAGAGTGCTCTGCATCCGTCTATATTGGCGAAATATATGTGAAATTATAATTGAGAAATTTTCATAGGTAATTTAATAATAAGGTTGTTCCATGATGGTTAAAAACTAAGAAAAAAATATTACATAGATTGAAACGAGGATGTAAAGTAAGTAAAATTTGATTAAATAAATCAAATATTGTTTTAATTATAACAAAGTATTCTAACATTTAAAGAATATGGAAAAATCACAATCAAATTTGATGCAACTCACCAATAGAGTTTCAAAAGTTAAGGTAAAGAATTTAAAATAGTGTTAATTTAATGTATTGTTTGTGATTAGTTTTAACAATATACTGAAATACAGTATCGCAAATTTGCGTGTAACAAATATGGAATTTTATTCTGTACCTGGATCGTTAATATATATGTTTCGTTTGAATCTTATTTATAGTTTTCCTTCCTCGAGTTCAGGTAAAGAAATTTTGTTGGACCACATCTTTAATATTATGAGCTTTTTGATTTCTGTTTTATTTGTTATATTTTCAATATCTATGATGGTTGAAATCGGAAGAGTAGTTCCCTTCACTTCTCCCGTACTTATAGGAACAGGTTTCGCTTACGCAGTAGGGAACCTTTTCCGATTTCTGCTTATCTCCTATTTCAGGAGACTTAAATCAGAGAAACATCGTATAACAACTGTCAGTTCACACAGGTCAGTTCATATTTACAATTCCAAAACTAATGACCGCAAAATACTTTTCTTCGCAGTATATAGTATGTTGATCTTTGCTATTTATTCGTTAATGCACATATTATTAGGTGTTTTCGGAAAGGATTATCCAAGTGCAAGTTCCATTTTATTTGGATATCAACTAACTTCCCCGACTGCAGATCGAACTATAAGTATTTTATTTCAATTCCTATTCATTATAGGAGTTTATATGCCTATGAATACTTTTTGTATTTTTTACGTAAGCGTTTGTTTCCAGCATATCTGCAATTTACTCTCCTTTAAAAAATTATTATCTTCGAGCGAAATTCCGAACTACAAATACCTTTTGCAAACATTTATGAATATAAAGAATAGAGTTGCAGAAACCAACGATGATTACTCGACATTGGTATTTCTTTTCTTGCTTTTCAATACATCAGGTTTCTTTTTTTTATACAACCTTCTTTTTAACAACGTGAATTTACTAGGTTTTAAAGCACTATATACGGCGCTTATTTGCTTACTAACAACACACAGTATGTTTACTTTGATGATTCTTTGTTTTGTGGCTAGCAGAGTGTCCAGTATGTCTTCTGAAATCGCAGAAGAAGCAAGTCAACTCCCTGATAATCCCGTGGAATCTGACCTCAGACACCTTCTGTTTCTCAGATATATCGATAAAGAATTGAATATGACGATATCTGGTGGAATCCCTATCAAGAAAAACTTTTTTCTGGTCTATATGGGAACTATCATAACATATATAGCATTAATAGACACTCTGCGCCGGCAGCAATAAAAGGTTAATGAAGAAATATTCTTATAAGTGATATAAAAAATGTGTTATTGAAAACAAGCTCATTAATGGAAAAGTGTTCATAACATTTCGTTTTGATTTTGAATTTTCTTTCGGAAATCTGTCTTTATCATTCATTTTCAGACCTTGGCGAAGTATCCTGCAACTTTTGTATTTTAGGAATATAGCATCACAGTTACCTTACTAGTATTATACAAAAATGTGTTAAGAAAAAGAAGTTCATTTAATAATAAAAAAAAGTGTGTGTGTGTGTTAATTACTGTACTTGCTTGTAGGACTGTATTTTATTCCAGAAATTACGTGATCTAGAATAGAAATACCTCTGAGAAGAAAACACAAGAATTATCTTAATTTGATATTTCACTGTATGCTCAATTGCGCTATTTGGAAATGGGCGAGAAAATTTTTAATACGTCTCAGGAATATATTCCTGTGTTGCAAGTTAAGTGGTTTGCAACCACTGAACAAAAATGAAATTTTCGATTATAGACATAGTGAGCTTGCATCATGATGCTTTGTAGTTGAGATGGACTTAACTTGAAGAATATCAAATCACAAACATGGAAATATTCTAGTATGTTTCATTGAAAATACCATGTCCACTCTGGTAGAATTTCAGAACTGAAAAATATGAATTCATTACTATCAGAGAGTAAACCATGGTACTAAAGTTACTATTGAAAAGGACTCTCTTACAAAAATTGCTTTCTTTTATATTAATAAATTCTTTGTGAAGTGGGTCGAAATCTGCCTCACTGTTGCTCTCATTCTATGATAGTAAAAACAATGCAAGCGAAATTACTTCGTCCTTTAAGTTTAAAAACATCTGGTTTATTATGAGCATGTGTACATATCTATTTACATGGAGCTGTAGGAAGCTCCGGACTCTTGCGTTTTTTGTAGGCTCACCAAGTCCATAGGATCATCGGAAATTGCGGTTTTAACTGCGCTCCAATGTAGGTCCAACGTTTGGTCTTTGTATACCTTCTTCGTTCACTCTCCTACTCACGCTGATCAGCGGTGGTGGCCACGGTCCGTCCGCGTTTTCCAGGAATTTCCTCTTTTCCCTCGCACCGATTGCGTCTTTTTTCTCCCCACGCCCGCCAGGCAGTCCCCATTCGCCTTCATCATCATAGCGATAGGAGGGCTCTCTATCTCATTAACCTTTACCTTACGGGTTGGGATAGCATACAGGACCAAGAATGAATATATATATATATATATATATATATATATATATATATATATATATATATATATATATATATATATATATATATATATATATATATATATATATATATATATATACATATATATATACATATATATAGACATATATATATATAAATATATATATATATATGTATATAAATATATATATATATATATATATATATATATATATATATATATATATATATATATATATATATATATATATATATATATATATATATATATAAATATATATATATATATATATATATATATATATATATATATATATATATATATATATATATATATATATATATATATATATATATACCGGGTGGCCATAATTAAACTGACAGTGCTCACAGTGTTCTGTAGCGCTATCTATTTGCGAGAATGACGCCACATTTTGTAGGAAGATTAAACAAGACGGGGGACGAAGGATTCCGCGAAAAAATAAATTAGTTCCAAAAGTCACCGCTAGGGGGAAATTTGGCGCTGTGTAATAGAAAATAGAGTGTTAACAAATGCTAATTAATACGGAATAAAATTACCTTTTAATATGCACATTTTCCTTTTTAGTTCAAGTGCAATATGGCAACACTTTTAAAAAAGCGGCTGATCTTGTACGGATAGAAGTTGATAATCTTTCGTAAGATTTTCCATACCGTACTGTAAGGCATATCCATATTCCGAGGAAATCCACGAGCGCTAGAGGTGGCAGCAATATTGTCTGGTCCTCTGTCGACAATCGCCGTGGCAACGGCTTCGATTGTATCCTGTGGTACAGGTTTTCGTCCTCTGCCTGACTGAACCTTCAGAGAACCTGTTTTCTCAAACGTCGCAACCATTGCTTTTAGCCCATTAACTGACACAGGACCGTTACCTTTACGCATTTTTTATGCGTTCTAAAAGCACGAAGAGCGGCTGAGGCGTTGCACTGGTTGGGGTAAAAGAATTTGACCAGTAACGCACGCTCGACTAAAGAAGGAGACATTGCACATAAACTTTCAATCCGATTGATTCGAAACGTAACACATTGCCTTTTAAAACCCAAGCAGCTGGCACTGTGCCAGTGGATGTAACGTGAAATTTGAATAAAGATCTTCTTCTGCTCAGCGTACGTGATATTGCAGATCACGAGACTTTATCGGTGTTTATGTAGATTTTACGCTTTTTTAAAAGTGTTGCCATATTGCACTTGAACTAAATAAGAAAATGTGCATAATAAAAGGTAATTTTATTCCGTATTAATTTGCATTTGTTAACACTCTATTTTCTATTACACAGCGCCAAATATTCCCCTAGCGGTGACTTTTGGAACTAATTTATTTTTTCGCGGAATCCTTCGTCCCCCGTCTTGTTTAATCTTCCTACAAAATGTGGCGTCATTCTCGCAAATAGATCGCGCTACAGAACACTGTGAGCACTGTCAGTTTAATTATGGCCACCCGGTATATAAACCCCTTAATGGCCGTTCTTACAAAGGGGGTATGAAATTTCCCGCTCTAAAGAGGGAATCGGAAAAACGAACCCCGTAAGCTAAAGGTTAATGGTGTTCCGGCTGATTCCGATAATGTGTGTAGCTAGACAGCATCAGAAGACGGCTGCTATTTCACATCACAGGGATTCTTCTCTGTCCCTATACTGTTTGACGACAGCAAGTCTAGAACACTGTCTCAAACTTTTCAATGGTCAATTTCCAATCAATTGTTTCTATCCTTTCCAATTTCAATGGTTTCGATCCTTTCCAATGGTCTACTGAAAAATATCGAATAAAGCCGTAGCGAAACTCTTACCTCTGACATCCTTTATAACGCAAATATATGAACGGAACAATAAACGGGAATGATAAATCATGATTGGCATGCACGCAGAAAAATATATTGCTATATAATTATTATATATGGAACAACGATTTTCGTAACAGAAGAAATTGCAGATTGCTTGTATTGACTATCCACTAAAAAAACTTTTAAAAAGCAAAAAAAAACGCCAAGCTTCAAAATAAAAGTTACGACTAAAAAATGGTGTGATATCAAATATCCAAGCTTATTAAGTTCTGGTACTTAATTTCCTAATGACGAATTTTTCACATCTAAGTGATGTGGTTAAGCATGACTTGTTGATAGAAACCCTTCTTCCCTAGACCAAACTCATCATAACCTTTTTCTCAAAATTTAAGTTTTAAATATTTATACATACCAGGCTTGTCGGCCGTCTTTTCGTATTTGGAAT
The DNA here is from genome assembly GCA_907164885.2 of Dolomedes plantarius. NCBI lineage: Eukaryota > Metazoa > Arthropoda > Arachnida > Araneae > Dolomedidae > Dolomedes > Dolomedes plantarius. The sequence continues at coordinate 205,307,414 of OU015490.1, read as the reverse complement.
AAATAAATTTTGTCTGTTGATACGTCGAAAGTATGTTATTTAGTTCTATAAATTATTCATTTTAGTTATTTATGCAAAATATGTGTGTCCTATTATTTGATTACTTTTAAAATGAATGTAGCAGCAATTTTAAGATGGTCACGAATTATTCTATAGATTTGAAATTTCTTTTCACGTTAGATTTGGGCAACGTAACTCCAAAGCATAGTATTCATATTTTGTGTTGTTTAATGCAAAATTTTTCCTCTGGGGAATGACAACATTATTTATTATTTTTCTTTCTAGCTAACGGTTTGTTTTGTTTGACATCATGCACTAACTTCAAATAGAATACTGATTAAAATGAGTAATATCCCATTAAAAATCTGTTAAGAAATGTAATTGAGTCCCAGCGCTTAATAAAATTGGATATAACATCATGTTTTGTCGTACCTTTTGTTGGAATGATGCTATAAACATACTGTCTAACAGAGCACCGAAGTGCGCAATTAAAATCTGAAATTGATGTTTTAAATACACATTAACTATTTTATTTATTTTTTTTAAGACGGCCGCCAAGCCTGGTATGTATAAATATTTAAAACTTAAATTTTGAGAAACAGGTTATGATGAGTTTGGTCTAGGGAAGAAGGGTTTCTATCAACAAGTCATGCTTAACCACATCACTTAGATGTGAAAAATTCGTCATTAGGAAATTAAGTACCAGAACTTAATAAGCTTGGATATTTGATATCACACCATGTTTTAGTCGTAACTTTTATTTTGAAGCTTGGCGCTTTTTTTTTACTTTTTAAAAGCTTTTTTAGTGGATATCAGTTATTTTTTTTGATATAGGTAAATAACCATTCACAAACTAGGCTTTTTTGTAGGCAAACAATTGCTTGATACCTGGAGTCTCATCATCAGTTACAAATGTGTCACTTTGTGAACTTAATTGGAGAACTTTTTTGTTTTTTCGAATCTCTGTAATAGGCCCGGTTGATTTTTCGTTTTAATTGTAATTTGGATGGCATTTTTCTATTACAGTCAATCTTTATAAACACAATGGGAAATATCGTACTAAACACTATTTATACATCACTAGCTGTTTGCCGGCGTTGCCCGGGTAATTATTTGTCTCAATTTTTTTTTATTGCACAGGAAAAGGAATGGATTTTACATATAGTATAAAATTTAAGAAATTTAATTTACAGGTATTTAAAAGTAAATACAGTATACAAATGATAAAGTAAAATTACAAATTCACTCTATTATTAATTTAACTCAAAACTTGATTATAAACAACATTTTTAATTTCCTATATTCCCCTCAGTGACTCCGAAATTATGGATTCGACACTACTCTCGGTCATTTTGGAGATTTTATATTCCCTCTTCTTCCCCCCTCGCCCCCCCTATGCTAATGGGAGGCTGAACTTGCACTTAAACGACATCAGGAGTGTCACTATTAATCTTAGCGACCCCGAAAACTATGGATTCCACAGTGATATCAATCGTTTTCAATTATTTTTATATGTGCCCCCCCCTCCCCCCTATGGTGTCTTATTGTGAATCTAAACCATTCTCGAATCATCTTAATGGGACACAGAAAATTTCAGAAAAATCAGTCAAGCCGTTTAGGAGTTCAGTGAAATACACGCGGACAGAAGAAATATATATATAAAGATGAATCATTTGCTATATGTATATTTTGTATTTGGGTTGCCACAACGTATATGTATATTTTATTGAGAAATTAATATTTCTTCAATTTGCAAACCCATGTGGTTGTAGCGAAAAGTGAAATATGAATAATAATAAATCCTTATTATTTGAATTCAATCCTTAGTATATTCTATGGACATTTGAAACAAACAAACAAATACGGACACACATATGCAAAATAATTAAAAATTCTCCAGAAGAAAAAGAAGTCTTTTGCGGGAATCGAACTCGCGCAAAAGGGGCAAAAGGGGAAAAGGGGCTCGGCAAAAGGGGAAGATGTCGCTTATGCTCACTAACTGAAAACAAAATTCCTGTGAGGTGTTTCAAAGGTAGACAGTTTACTTGTAAGAAACATTACATTCAAGTGTGTAACAATTGTATATAAACAGAACAACTTAGAGGATAACGAATTTACAAATTTTCCATGGCTTTCCTTCATTGATTGTTCAAGCGCCCAAAATTGTGTTGTTGGATGTAGGCTAAATATTTCATAAATATTTCGTTAATTTGTAATTTTACTTCCGAAAATAAACAAATATACTCAGGTGCGAACTTTCTTGTTTTATCAAACGAATGTAAAAAAATATATGTAATAAATACAGGAAAAATCCGTGCTACATTGTATTGCATTTGAAAGTTTACAGTAATTTTCAGGGGTGAAGGATTGAATTACAGCAATTTTATTTTATAAATACAGAGTGGTTCATTTAATTCAAGCTTCCTTATGGTTATGAAAACTTACCTGTAAAACAATGTTAAATGATATATAAATACATAAAAGTGTAGATAAAATGATAATTAAATAAATAGTTAAATTACTAATATAAATAAAATGTGACTATAATACAACAAAATTGAAAATTTCGCCTTGGGTCATTTTTGACCCGAACACCTTAGGTGTATGCTACATTGCAACAACGCAAGAAGGTTAAGCATTCATTGGTTAGCCATCTACATTGTACAGTCGTTAGCATTTTGAGCTGCCCCGTAGTGGGCTTGGGTTCAAATTCCGAATAAGGCTTGATCGTTTTCATGTCGGCTCTCTCATAGGGAGCAATGATGGCTCACTTAAATTGTACTGCCATAATTGTACTCCCATACTAAAGAAGCCAGCAAATCATCGCGGATCATCGTGGGACAATGGGAAGAAGCACATACCATTGAAAAAAATAATAATAATTGGTTTCTTACAGCACTAGACCCTGTTATTTCCTCAAGGTTGTTAAACAAAGGATTTAAAAGAAGACCAAATTTGTATCTACGCAAGGTGCAAAAAGACTCCATGAAACCCAGGAAGAGCTATGTAATTTTTAATATAAGTTTTCAGCTTCTAAGGAAAAGTTGACGTACCCAATATATCTTAGTGTAAACGTCGACGTGGGGAGACATTTTAGAATGTAAAGGGTAAAGAAAATACACTTACTACTAAAATTAGGTAAAATTGACTTTCAGAGACAGTCATCACACTTTTGACGCATCCCTAGGGTAACAAGAGGGAACGGAAAGCTTGCCTTATAATTATAAAATTTCAAAACATGTATATAACCTATTTTTCACACCATAATTTAGAGCAATGTGGGTAAATACCATTTAAGCAGTATATACATACTTAGAGGTCATATTTTGAAAATATTAAGTGAGGTTATATATGAATGCCTTATTTGAATAGTGGTCCAACTCTATTCTTGTTCATTTTGAGATACAGAGCCTTAAAGTCTAATGAGTGCTGAGAAATGACTGTTGAAGTCTGATTTGTAATGTCCTCTGTTGGATGAAGAACTAAGATGGAGTGTACGAGTTTAAAAAATAAGTTAGAAATGACTCCTATGAACATGAAAGTGGGGCTAACTCCATTTTTTTTAAAAGTGGAGTTGGACCACTATTCAAATGAGGATAAGTTCACATATATCACCTTCATATATGTGATACATATGAGAAGTATGATACAGAGCTCATAAAATTTTTGCCTTGCAATGCGTTTTTCTATTAGTAATCGATAACGGACTGACATAAAAAATGAAGTTTTTTATGCAGCATTTATAAAACCAAGGATTAAAAAAAGAGGCTTACTTTGCAACATGGGAAAATTACGATGAAAGTTTCAAGAAATAAATCCCTAATATTATTGATGCTAAGAGCTAAAGGACTCCATAAATGCTCAGGAAAACCTATATAAATTTTAATCGAAATTTTAACCTAAAAGGAGAAGTTCTGATACTTCATCTCTAATGTAAATGACACAATGAGGATGCATTATTGAACATAACTGCATGAAAAATTATATCTCTAAATTAATTGTATGATAAATACCTATACAATTTATAGATAGAGACGTTTATAATATTATATCACTATGATAAGAAGTAACAGAATACTTGCCTAATAGTCGTAAAATTTTAAAACATGTATGTAAAGTTTGTGTAAAACATATAATCGAGCCGTGGTAGTAAAAGATGTTTAATAAAATTAATGTTAATGTAACGTTATTGATATTAAACATCCAGTATCTTCTCTCACAAATATTAAATAAATGGAGTAATTTTCTACCATCCGGTACTGATACTGCGTGCAATAGTTATTTCCGCAATTGGTAGGCGGCCATCGCACATTGGCAATAAGTTGTCTTTTATTTTTGTGGGAGAGTTTTCCGGTATATATAAATATAAAATCTTTGATTGATAAGATGTGCAATGTAAGTTCAATTTATATAGGTTTTTTAGTCTTCATTATGCAATTACGCAGTTTTTTATTTGAATTCTCATTTTACGAATAATAGAAGGAAAAACTATCTAGACATTACTTGAAGTTTGGATTACCTTACTGATTTCTGTAAACTGATTTACTTATTGATTTTTTAGGTACTGAAAAAAAAACCTATCCCGAAAATTTCTTTCCATTATTGATATTAATCTCTCAAAGAAATCGATTGAAACACTACCCATAACAAAGCATTCTATTAAACGATCATCTGTTTACGAACTGTTTGATAAATGACATCTAGAATACAGAGTTTCACTTACCTAGATAATGATAAAGCGTCCTTGAAAATGTCCGAGTTGAATATGTAAAATTGATAAGGATATTCATTTTCTGAAAGTAAAATCAAGAATAGTTAAATAAAATAACACAAAGGCTGTCACCTTTCTGCTGAGAGTCACTTTATACATAGATTTTCCAAACGAAAGAAAATATCTCTGCAATCTAGAATTGAACTCTCTTTATCTTATCCGCAAAATTAAGAAACCTGCATAGATACATTCTAAATAAAAATTGAACCATTTCCGCGTTTAATGGTGTAACTTCTTTTGTTACTGATACAGTCAATTCACTACACAAACAGTAACATTATCATTTAATATTTAATAGCAACCAAAGAAAGTGTAATCCGTATTTCCAAATATTATTCATAACCCTACTAGCTATTCCATACTTAGTAAGAATATAAATACGGGGGGGATGGCTGAATGCCTAGAGCGCTAGCATTCGGTCCAGAGCCTGTGGGTTCGAATTTCACTGTTGGCATGTCGTAACTCTGCTAAAAGAGTGTTACATGTCCGAAATTTTCGATTTTCACATAATTGCACCACTATGCTGTATAAGAAGTGCTTTTCAATTTCGAATAATGTTATAAGTCTAGTACCAACACAATCTCCTAGATGGCGTTTATTACCCTTACAACTAGGAGGGGGAACTTGCTCATGCACGAAGAATGAAAATAAGATTTTTGTCGGTGCCTAATGTTGTTGAATTAAGATGTTCCTGTAATAAAATGTTCATTAAATTTTATTTTAAAAATATATTTGTATTTTTTTCTTACCTGTTGTTCATATTATGAAGGTTTTTTTATTTGTATTGTGAAAAATTTAGATAGATTGTGCATCAGCCTAGGGTTATGACAGTATTTCCTGAAGCTTTTCAAACCATGTTGACAAAATAAGGTTACTAGAAGAGGGTTATATTTTTTAATTAAAATTCAAAATAATGCTTTAAAAATGAAAACAACTTTAATAGTATATAGTTTTGTCTTCTGAAGTGATTCGAACAATAAGGTTTCCCCAAATTATCATAGACATTCATAAAACAAGAAATGAAATTTCGACATATATCTTCTTTAGCTCTTCCTGAAAATATGGCTATTTTGAGTTGTAACACTCTTCTTGCAGAGGTGCGATATATGATATAACACTGGTCGTGTCGCTACCAATCACGAATGAAAGGCTCAATCCTCAAAACCTTGAAGTATGTATGGAAGCTACACAATATGCCCTGTTTTCAGCATATTTAAAAGACTTGTAAAAGACTTGCATGAGTATTTTTTTGTTTCGTCACTGGTTTTAGTATTTCCCTGGATGTCCTGTGACTTTTCTCACTACAATGTTTGTATTTCATTTCACATATCGTTTAATTGTTTTTAGTCATAATTTAGTAAAATATGGATTTATTATTTATTTTCTATATTTACGGTTTTCATCGTAGTTCGGAATATGATCCTTGTTCCGCGTTAGATGTTTTAATGAAATTGATGCAGCTTCTGCAATCATAAAATATATATGCACATATGCATTTACACCAGGAAAATAATGTATACAGATAATTTGGAAAGAGAATTTGAACATCACGTAAAAATTCTTGTTGAGCTCATTTAATATACCCTGTATTTTTAAAACCTTTTAGGAGAATTGCTTTCTATTATATGATTTTCGTGTCAAAGTGATCGACAAAAACACAATTCTCGTCATTCAAACTGTTCCTCAAATTGTTAATACGTTTGCATACATCCCAAGGAATAACACAGCATTATAGAGCTAATGTTGTCCTCGTAAATCTGAAAAAAACTATGAAGTGCTTGTGAAGCTTTTGAGTTTAGATCTTTTTTGAAATGAACAAGAAGATGGATGAAGCGAATGATTTATGCAGTGATATTGTAATTATATGAATATACCTCTGTCATTTAAATCTATACTCTTACAGGAAAGCTAAGAAAAACAATTATCTGTTGATTCCAGTACTTTGGATAGACACATTGGACTGTTTTGTACAATGAACATTGAAATGTGTCATCACTTTTATTCACACCAATAGAGTAATATTTAAAGACCAGCATTTCAAAACACACGATAATTCGGCACAAAATTATTTGTAATTTCTAAAATGAATTTTATTACAATAATTTTGGCTAATATTTACAAGGAATACATCTAAATGGACATATAGCAACCAGTCACCTGCATATCAAGGAGATTTCCGAAACACTGAGAGGGACCCGACATAGCGATAAGCCCTACAGAGTTTAATTCCCGCCGTAAAGGTTAGACCCCAGCAGACAACCACTCCGCGGACCCTTTTCCGTGGTGTTACGACTTGACAAAATTATTTTAATTTTTTCGGCCCACCCTAATATATGTATAGTAATTATTACTTCACTACTGTCACGTTTATAAAGTGACATTGTATAGAGTAAAAGAGTAATGAATAAAGCTTTAAAAGATGACGGAAAATGAAAAGAACAGGGGAGAAAGAATAGACCGTAAAAGAGGTTAAGTCAGGATATTGATGAAAACAGGAAATGGGTAATCGAAGGAAAACCAAGTTCAAAAGAATCAGGCAGTTTAGACCAATTACGGGATGGACCACACATCGCGTAGATGTGACACACATTGCAGATGTGAGTGAATAATGATGGAGGGGGCAACCTGAACAAAAATAGTAAATTCAGTTCGAACGTACTAAGAAGCGAATAAATGTTAGGAAAGCTCAGGGAAGAGTTGCAATGTTGATATGAATACGATAAACAGAATTTTTAAAAAAAATTGAGAACAGAATGAGGTAATTACTTCCATGGATGAGAAGGTATTACGTAAAAAGGCATGCACATGGTGATCGATGAAAGTGTCACTAGACTATAACAAACTGTAAAGTGATATGAACTGAATCAAATAAGGATGTCATAACAAGAGACTGATCTTAGAAAAAGACTATGATTAACCACAAAAAATGGCAAAGATAACAACTACACAATATAAATAAAGGACTTCCAGACACTAAGGTGTTACAGAAGTGAAAATTTGTTTTTGTGAACCATTTGAATTGAACGCAAATATAATATAAGGTGTATGAATACGTGTAATTTAATATCAATATGTGTAATTTAGTTTGATTTAGTGCAAAGATGAATAATTTAATTTATAATGTAATAGTGTGGGCTAAAATGGTATAAGATAGGTAAATTTAGTAAAATTTTTATTATCTCATTAAAGTGAAAAATGAAATGCAATTGTACTATAATGTGTGTTAATTAGTAAAGTGAATCAAAATAAAATAAATATGTTAAATAAGTAAGATTTTTTTGTTTTAACGTTTAAAAGGAATTGCAAATATAATGTGAAATGTATGGATATGTAATTGAGTAAGATGAATTGAAATAGCTTGAATATTTAAAATAAGTAAGATTCTTTTTTCTACCTCATTGAAAATGAATTGCAAGTGTAACATAATATATATATAAATAGATTGGTTAGGAAATAAATTGTAATTGCACGAATGAAATAATATATATAGGTGGAAACAGAGGTATGTAGATATATGACTATGGTGAGATAAGGACAACAGAGGGACGCACACATGCCGATAGAGGATCATAGTTGACCAAAGAAATAGATGATGAGTATACAGAAGTAAGCGGACGAAATGAAGACACAAATAGAAATTGATGAATAGATGACAGATGATAGGAATTTGAAATACAAAATTTTTTTTGAAAGAGGGGGTGGAATGTCACGGTTAAAATGTGACATTGTATGGAGTAAAAGAGTAATGAATAAAGCGTTAAAAGATGACGGAAGATGAAACGAACAGGGGAGAAAGAATAGACCGTAAAAGAGGTTAAGACAGAATATTGATGAAAAGAGGAAATGGGTAATCGAAGGAAAACCAAGTTCAAAAGAAGCAGGTAGTTGAAACCAATTACGGAATGGACCACACATCGCGTAGATGTGACACACATTGCAGATGTGACACACATTGCAGATGTGAGTGAATATTGATGGAGGCGCACGGTTTAACAAACATCGAAGGAACATGTGCGAATGAATGTAACAAATGAACAAAAGGGGCAAGGAATGTAACGATGACTTAGCCGAGATAATAAGAAAGCGAAGTCTTATTCAGATGACAGCGCAAAAAGATCAAAGGTAGTCACGAGAAGAGTAATTAACGATGAGATGATGAGGCACGCCTTCAGCAGGGCGGGATAGAAGATTCCAGAAGAAATAATTGTCCAATCGAAAGAAAATAGGAGGCGTTTAGTTACGGAAGGAAAAGACATAAAACGAAGCAAGATAAAGCTTAGGTAAGGAGAATTTTTTTGGCTAGAAAAGATGAACTGAGAATCCAGATACAGCTAAGTACGAGATCTACGAGACCTGATGATAGCCCAGCTGAGAGGAATGATAGATTGACCTCACCGATCGTGGAAGAATGTGAGTTCCCGACAGCTGATCGCACGACATAGAATGAGAAACATCTCACAAGGTACCTAGTGAATGCTGACCCAGATAGCAGCAGCCCGCCGACCACCCAGCCTAAACGTTAGCCGATTGATGAACGACTTAATTCAAGACGCGTGCCGATATTTACAAGTCAAAAACGTGAGTGAAGGTACGTGTGGCAGTTCATTATTGATCCCGCAATTCAGTGTTTGCCTGATTAACTCTCATCCATAGTTAATTAAATAATACCAGAGTTAAGTGACTAGTGCTGAGTCGAATTATAAAAATATGTATTTAGTATAATACCTCATTGATAAAAGCATTGATGATGAATAAGTTACCCATATTTAATTGAGAAAAATGAAATTCAATGTATATTTAAATGTATAATGACTAAATAAGGTATTTAATATAGAAAATGTGATATGTAATGTTATGAATTAGTTATGTGTTTTGCTTTAATAAATCTATCCATTATAAGTTCAATCAGATAATTTATATTATTTTAAAACACAATGCAATCAAAAATATGAGATTGACTGGTCAAGCAAACAGGTAGTATTTGAATGATTTCTATATTGGCAACGTACCCACAATTAACTACCTTGCCCATAACCATTTTATGAACACGAGTAAACCATTATAATTATTGCGGTATTTTCCCCGACAATCAAAACCAGAATAACTACATTAAAATAATTAACAAAATTAAACAACAAAGATAATTAGAATGAATGTTACATTAAAGCATTATTGGGCATATTAATATACATAATATTAAAAAAACGTTTTAAGAAAATTGCTTTTTTTTACATGATGTTCATGTCAAAGTGATCGATTGAAAAAATATTTTCGCCATTGAGTCTACATCAATTTGATGATGTTTGCAGACACTTAAATGGATAATATCGCATTATGCTACTATCATTATCATCGTAATCCTGAAAGTGTTACAATGTCTTTGTGAACTTTGCTACGTTAGATATTTTGTAAAATGATTTTAAAATAATCAAGGAGAGGGTAGAAGACGAAAGGATTATATCATGTGATATTCTCATTATATGAAGAGACTTGTGAAATAAACAGGTATGAAATATCAGTTGACATCTTTATTTGAAATCATACTCTTCAAGAAAACTTTAGAAAAATAGTTATCAATGGATCACAGTTCTTTGGAGAGACTTTTAAAAAATTTTGTACATGGCGATTAGTGCAGAAACTGAACAGAAACCAAATGCAGCAATTTAAGAGCATGCAGTAATAATTTACGAATTTATTTTTTACTTTCTATAAGAAAATTTTTGCAATGACTGAGCGTTTGATAGATTATCATTCAGTACACCGTAATGTACAAAAAGAACCAGATTTTGACATATAAATGTGATTACATCGATACTAGAATATTCAAGAAAATCAGCGAATATTATTCGTTGATATTTTTCCATTCATGCTTTATTAAGAATACGATTATGGCTAATTCACAAAAGGGAATCTAAAAAGTGACCATACAATCACTGATAGGACAGTTCTGTATCCTTTCTATAATGGCGGGAAAAAATGTGAAATTAACATTGAGCAATTTTCATTCGTAATTTAATAATGCTTTTATTCAGTGATGTTTGGAATCCAAGAAAAAAAGACAACATTAAATATACTAAAACAATGATGTAAAGTAAGTCAAATTTTCCCAAGTAAGCCAAATATTGTATTAATTATAACATAGTAGTCTAACACCTAAATATAGTGAAAAAATCAAAATCAAATTTGATGAAACTCACCCTTAGAGATTCAAGAATTAAGGTAAATAATTTTAAATACTTGTTAATTTAAAGTAACGTTTACGCATAGTTTTATCCATATACAGTACTACAGTATCTCAACGTTGTGTGTAACTGATATGGAGTTTCATTCTATACCTAGATCGTTAGTATATCTGTTTCGTTTAAATCTTATTTATAGTTTGCCTACGTCGAGTTCTGGAAAAGCAATTTTTTTCGACCACATCTTCAATATTATGAGTTTTTTCGTTTCTGCTGTATTTGGTATTATTTCAGTATCCATGATGATTGGATTGGGAAGAATATATTCATTCTCTTTTCCTGCATTAATAGGAACAGGTTTCACATATGTAATAGGAATCCTTTTCCGATGTCTGCTTACCTCATATTTCATGAAATTTATGTCAGTGAAACGACGTATCACAGCAATCAGTTTACAGAGTTCAGTTCCGATTTCCAATTCTAAAAGATTTGATAGCAAAATGCTTTTCTGGGTAATATACAGTACTTTGATTTATGCTATTTATACGTTACTTCACATATTTTTAGCTGTTTCCGTAAAGGATTATCAAGGTTCAAGTTTAATTTTGTTTGGATATCAACTACCTTCACAGACTGGGAATCTAATAATCGGTATTTTATATCAAGTCGTATATATTATAGGAATTAATATGCCTATGAATACTTTTTGTATATTTTACGTAAGTACTTGTTTCGAACATATCAACAATTTACTGTTCTTTAAAAAATTACTATCTTCGGATGAAATTCCAAGCTACAAATACCTTTTCCAAACATTTACGAATATAAAGAAAAGAGTTGTAGAAACCGACAACGATTTCTCGCCATTGGTGTTTTTATTTTTACTTTACAATACAATAACTTTGTTTTTTGCATACAACCTACTCCTTGACGACTATTATTTTCTAAGTATTAAATCCCTGTATACTGCAATTACTTGCTTAATACCAACACACAGTACGTTTACCTTAATAATTCTTTGTCTTGTGGCAAGCCGAGTGTCCAGTACGTCTTCTGAAATCGCAGAAAAAGCGAGTCATCTACCTGAAAATCCTGCGGAATCAGACCTCCGTCACCATCAGTTTCTCAGATATATCGATAAAGAATTAACTATGACGATATCTGGCGGAATCCCGATCAAGAAAAATTTTGTTCTGCTCTACATGGGAACTGTTATTACATATATTGCATTAATAGACACTATGCGCCGGCAGCAATAAGAGGTTATTCCAGAAGTAACCTTATTAGTATTGTAAAATATGCTATTAAAAACAAGTTCATTTTTTAATAGAAAAGTGTCCATAACATTACATTTAGATTTCGCTTTTTCACTTAACAAGATATATCTTTTGATATATCTTTTGATATTTGAGAATGGTGAGCAAAAAAATCTAATTTATGGATAGGTAATTCATTATTCATTTTGTATCATTGAAAATTCAGATTTTTCACTTCTTTGCACTGATATTCCAATGAATATAAATTTGATAAATTGAAACAATCGCACGACCTCATAGGAAAATTGAATTTATTGAAAATTGCTTATATTTTCATAATGTCCAGAGTAATATAAACTCATAAGAAATGGATTTATTAAATCTCTTATAGTAAATATAAATTTCTTAATTTTCTTCTAAAAGATAACAAAAGAAGAATAAATTGAGCCCAGTGCTTTAGCCGTTCGGCCACGCCGTTGCTCGAGAACGATTGTAAATATGACATTATCCCACCTTTAAAAGAACAGCGTCTCGCTGTTAGATTACTTCTTATTTTTGTTTCTCGAACACGTAACTTTACCCGAATATTCCTCTTTCTGGTTAGCATCATCATGCTTATTATCAGCATTCCCTGGTTCCTCCTGAAGAGTAGTTGGATCTTCCTGTAAGACTGTTTATTGCGCATTCGGATCATACTATGGTTTTATGCGTAACACATGCACCACATCTCGTGTTTTTCGTCTTTTTGACATAGGATCAAAATCTTGAACTTCATAGGTAACGTCGGATAGCTGCCTTAATACTTGATATGGACCGAAATACCTTTTGAGGAGCTTTTCTGATAGGCCTACTTTCCGAACGGGGGTAAAAATCCATACGAGGGTTCCAGGCAAATATTTTACTATTCGGTGCTTTGCGTCATAGATCCGACAATCTTTTTCTTGAGCTTCCAGTGTCCGTAATCGAGCTAGCTGCCTTAATTCTTCTGCTTGGGTGATTACTCGATCGAGGCAACCCGACACTGTTCCATCAGAACTATACGGGAATATAGTATCCAGTGTTGTTTCGGCTTCTCGACCATACACTAAGCAGAAAGATGCGAATCCAGTGGTATCTTGTCGAGCAGTATTGTAAGCAAACGTGACAAATGGTAATATTGTGTCCCAGTTTTTCTGTTCTATGTCCATATACATAGACAACATATCGGCTAAAGTTTTGTTAAGTCGCTCAGTCACACAATTTGCTTGTGGATGGTATGAGGTCGTCATTCGGTGGACAACATAGCAGGTTCTGTAAATTTCTGAAATTAGCTTCGACTGGAAGACTTGTCCTCTATCGGTGATGATATTCCATGGCGCCCCATGCTTCAAAATGATTTCTTCTACAATGAATTTTGCAACTTCGGGTGCTTCAGCGCTTGGCAGAGATTTTGTTATGGCGTAACAAGTCAAATAATCGGTACATACGATGATCCATTGGTTACCAGCCTTAGAGTTTGGAAATCTTCCTAATAAATCCATACCCACCCGCTGGAAAGGTACCTCTGTAGGAGGTATAGGAATTAGACGACTAGGCGGTTTTTGAGGAACGGATTTTTTTCTTTGACATTCTTTACAGTGCATTACATAGCGGCGTACGCTTCGATAAAGCCTAGGCCAATAAAATCTCTTACGTATTCTATCATACGTCTTCACAAATTCCAAGTGGCCGGCAGTTGGTTCGTCATGCAAATGTCGAAGAATATCCAGCCGGAAATGCTTAGGAATAGCTGATAACCATCTCTTTCCCGAAGGACAAAAATTTTTCTTGCACAGGATCTCGTCGATTATCTCGAGGTCTACTTTGCCAGACTTTTGTGGCTTCGTGGAAGACTCGAACTCAAAGTATTCAGAAAGCACAGAATCCTTACGTTGTTCACGTGCTAAATCAATGCCGGGGCCAATAGCACTGATATCTACTGAAGTGGCATGTTCATCAATGGGGTTTCTGGAAAGGCTATCGTCATCATTGTGTCTTTTTCCACTTTTGTATACCATAGAAATATCGTATTCTTGGAGTCTTAGAGCCCATCTTGCCAATTTCCCGGAAGGATCTTTTAAATTAGCTAACCAACACAACGCGTAATGGTCTGTCACAATTGTGAATGGTTTTCCAAACAAATAAGGACGGAACTTCATAATGGCCCATACGACTGCAAGGTACTCTCTTTCGGATGTTTAATAATTTCGTTCGGCTTTTGACAGTGTTCTAGATGCATAGGCTATGACTATTTCCCCTTTCTGTTGCTGTTGGACCAACACAGCACCAATGCCATATCCACTAGCGTCAGTGTGTAATTCAGTCGGAGCTGTTTCATTAAATAAACCTAGTATTGGTTCAGAAATGAGCGCTGACTTTAAGCCGTTGAAAGTTTCTTCCTGTGTAGAGGTCCACATAAATTTGGAATCACCTTTTAGTAAAATCTGGAGAGGCTGGGCTCGATAGCAGAAGCCTTTGATAAAGCGTCTGTAGTAGGAGCACAGTCCGAGAAAGCTTCTGGCGTCATGGACGCTCTTTGGGGCAGGAAAATCTTAAACTGCTCTTATTTTATCTGGAGAGGGTTTTACACCTTCACCGGATACTAGATGGCCCAAGATCTTGATTTTCCTTGCACCAAACAGACATTTCTTAGGATTCAGAATTAGGCCAGCTTCCTGAATGCATTTAAGGACACAGGTGAGCCTTTTAAGGTGGTCCGAAAAAGTTTGAGAGAATACCACAATATCATCTAAATAACACAAGCACATTTGCCACTTAAGGTGACGTGGTAAATTGTCCATTGTTCTCTCAAAAGTTGCTGGAGCATTACAAAGTCCAAACGGCATGACCTTGAACTCATATAAGCCTTCACTGGTGACAAATGCCGTTTTTTCCCGATCTGTTTCGTCTACCTCTATCTACCAATATCCCGAATAGAGATCCATGGAAGATAAAAACTTCGCTCCTTTCAAGCAATCCAACGTGTCGTCGATTTGCGGTAAGGGATAAGCGTCTTTCTTTGTGACCTTGTTTAAACGTCGATAGTCTACACAAAAGCGCCAGCTACCATCTTTCTTGCGCACGAGAATGACAGTAGAGGATAACGGGCTATCAGATGGCTCAATGACACCCTTTCGTAGCATCTTTTCGACTTCGTCATGGATTATACGGCGTTCGGCAGGTGATATTCTGTAGGGTTTCTGGCTAATAGGAGGGCGATCTGCGGTATTAATAGTGTGTTTGACATGAATTTTGCGTCGATCAACTTCAGAGTTTTCATTGAAAGTAACTGAAAACTTCCTTAAAAGTTCCAATAGACTAGTCTTCTGCTCATCAAGATTCGGTGCTATCATCTTGCTGTAATCCACTAACCTTGTACTTTCTTTCGCGGTATTTTCGGAGGTTATCTCAGATAGGGCACTGATGCAGGTAGGATTAATCGACTCGGCATTGCCTATACACATACCTTTCAGAATGCGTCGGGCTTTATTTAGTGAATTAGCGATCCATAATTCACCCTTTTTGTTTGAGATGTTGATGATCGAGGATGGCATGACAACTTCCTGACTCATTAACATACACTTATTACCTTCTACGATAACATCAACATCCTCATCGGCTACGGAGGGAGTGGATACTTGTATCTTTGCCGTAGAGTGTGCAGTAATCAAACTATCTTCTGCAGCGTATACGCCCCATTTCTTTTGAGGCTGTTCTTCAGGGTGTATCTTATCAAATATGAACTTCCTCTGTCCACAGTATATAATGGCTTGGGACGCTTTCAAGAAATCCCAACCAAGAATGACTTCATGGCTGCATTTGGGCATAACGGTGAACTCGAAAGGCTGTGTAAATTTTCCAATTGTAATACGAAGAACACAGGTCCCTACCGGGCTTACATATTTACCATCGGCTACTTTGAGAACCAAGTTCTGTAACGTCCTAAACATAGTTTTTTTTTCAGATGACGCCGGTATCTCTCTGAGATTACCGAAAAAGAAGCTCCAGAATCCACGAGTGCTCGTATAGGTTGTTCGTCAATGATAACGTCAAGAAAATTTTCTTGCATAGTAGCGGCGGGAGGATTTTGAGGGGGAGCGGCCTCACCCCCAAGGAAGGTAGCATGGCCTAGTTTTCCTTATCTCGGCGGCCGGGCGACTGACTGGATCGTCGATATGGAGATGGCGATCTATAACGACGGGTCGGCGATCGTCCTCGCATGGGACTTGGTGATGGGGTTCTTCCTGCTGCTCGGCTGGTTTCTTCGGCGTCATGGTTGTAGCTGAAATAGAAGAGAGTATCAGGTCTATAGTATCTGCGAGTAGCGTCGAGTAGGGATTTTCGGTCACGGCAGTAGCGCATGACATGTCCTGGATGACCACAATGGAAGCAGACCGGACGATTATCCGTGGTACGCCACAGGTCTGTTTTTCTGTAAGATTGTTCTGGTACAGGTTTTGGTTTCGTATACATTGACTGGATGCGGCGGTTATGGTCCTGGTGGCTGGGATGGTATGGTACGGCAGCTGAGATGGTACTTTCAAATCTTTCCCCAGATAGAGGAGCTAAATTGTTTTCTACCTCCCCTCTCACAATAGCTTCAATAGCTTGAAGACCGGCCTGTGGCTCTTCTATTTGAGGTGCAATGTATCATTCAATTTCTTCACGGACGATTTTATGAATTAAGGACATCAAATCTTGTTCTTCGTCGACGGCGGCTATTGGGACGACATTAGGCAGACGAGTGAACTTCTGACGCCCAATTCTCTTTTGCTGCATTTATTCTATGTACTGACACCATTTAATAAAATCAGCTGTTGTTTTTATTTCTTTTGTTAGTAATGACTGGTACATATCTTCAGCTATTCCTTTCAGCAGGTGGGACACTTTGTCTTCCTCCGTCATGTTCGGGTCTACTTGATTACAGAGTCCCAACACATCTTAAATATCAGATTGGGTTGGTTCGCCAGCCCTCTGAGCTCTACATTTTAACTGGTCTTTTGCTCATCGTATGTACAGCTGAGTATCACCAAAAGTTTTTTTCAGCTCTGCCTCAAAGACATTCCAAGAGATAAAAATGTCCTCATTATTTTCAAACCATATCTTGGCAGTCCCATCTAGTAAAAAGTAGACGTTGGCAAGAGATAAAGTATCATCCCATTGGTTAAACTTTGACACTCTCAGATATTCTTTTAACCATTTACTTGGATCTTGTCCGGGATCGCCGTTAAAGATTGTTGGTTTTCTAGGCTCCATTATTAGTGCTGAGGTAAGCAGGACAGTTGGTGGCTTGGATTCTGTGTCTTCAGGCATTTTTCTTGGCCGTTTCCCTGAATCTTCTACGTAAAGTCCGTATTCTGGAGGGAGATTTAGAAGTATACGACTTTGTCGAATTTCTTCCTTTTCCAGGTTGAATGGATTACCCGGCGCCTCCACCAGAATGTCACGTAGACGGATCGAGGGATTAACACAGGGAGCACAATTTAGATAAACGAGACTTATATTCACAGCAAGCGAGTTAACATGCACCCAGCTGGAACCTAACTGACTTCCAATCAACTTGAGGGAAGACTTTTTATACACTAAAGAACTTTCTAGAATTATTTAAATTAAGAGAATTAACATATTTGGTACTTTCCCGAAGCTTCGAGAAAGTGAACATAAATTAACTAAAAAGAACAGGAAATACTTTCGACAGTCCGTCTCGATGTTCGAACCGAAGACCTTCTGAATTGGAGCCCAGTGTTTTAGCCGTTCGGCCACGCCGTTGCTCGAGAACGATTGCAATCTGACAATATGTGTGTCTGTGTGTGCGTCTGTGTGTGCTAGTGGTAGTGTACATTACTGCACTTGTTAGTGTAATGTTATTTTATTCGAGAAATTAGGTAACCTGGAGAAATTACGTAACCATTATTTTTCTAAATTTTCAAACGCAATTTTCAAAAAACTGTTACGTCATAGACAAAAACGAATGACATATTTGAAATTAGCATACCAAAAAACATAAAAGTCAATTGGTACTTTGCAAGAAATATTTGTTCACTGAAAATTTGTAGACCTGTGTTACAGACTCAGATGGTTTGGATCTTGATTCTTTGCGTTGCTGCAGTCTTAGTGAGTTCATTTTTAATGGAAAAGTGTCCATAACATTTCCTTTGCATTTTGAATTTTTTCTTAGAAACCTGTATTTCTTAATCATGGTGAGCACAAAAAGATAATTGATGGATAAGTAATTTAGTAATCATGGAATATGCAGACTTTAGCGAAATATATAGCAATTCTTATATTTAAGGAATGTAACATCACAGTTAATTATAAATGACAGGGCTTGTTTCTAAGCCTATTATATTAACACATCTCTATGAAAACACATGTATTGTTGCAGAAAAATGTACGAAATCAATCCATATATGAATGAAATGTTAATGAAGAAGTGTCCATAACGGTGATATAAAAGATGTGCTTTAAAAAACAAGTTCATTTTTAATGGACTTGTTTAAAGTGTCCATAACAACTCTTTTGAATTTTGCATTTTCTCTTGTATACCTGTATTTGTTAATCATGGCGAGCACACAAAGATAATTTGTTGATGAGTAAGTTATGGAAAACATTGAATATTCAGACTTCAATGAACTATCGTGCACCTCTTACTTTTACAGAATACAGCAGTGCAGTTAATTATAAAGTACTGTGCTTGTTTCTAAGCTTATTATATCAACACGTCTCTATGGAAATGCATGCATTGGAATAGAAAATGCACAAACTGTATGCTAATGTAGTATTTTTAGTCGACCTGTCATTTCATAAAGACTCTTGTAAAATAAACAAGAAATTTCCTGTCTTTACAGACTCTAACGAAGTATATAGCAATGCTCAGATTTAGTTAATGATACTTCCTTTACTAAATCCCAGGAATATCTATCTATTACACGTTGAATCTACTGGCGACTGAGTGATGCATAACCAGTGAACATCATTGAAATTTCCGATATTAGACACAGAGAGTCCGTATTTTGTGTCTTTGGTGTTGAGATAGTCTTAACTTCTAGAATATCATATCACCAAAATAGACACATTTTCACATGTTTAACGTAAAATAACGTGTGCATTCTGTCTCAAAAATGAGACTGAAAACTACGCGATTCAAACCATATGTACTTAGAGATTTATACCACGTTGCCTAGTAACTAGTTTTTCGAATCCTTACAAAAAGAGAGTTAAAAAAGTTACCATTTGAGAGAGTTGTCCATAATTTCCATAGTTCTTTATAACTGTAAAGTACAAACGCAAAAATAAATTTGTATGAGAAATCTGGATATTCCTGAATACAGAAATGTTAGTTTATACTCCCGTTTAAGTGAAACAACGATTATCGTAAGAGAAGAACGTTCAAATTACAGCATTTTGATTAAAATATTTTTAAATTAGTGCAAGACATTTTAATCATCCTCAAAATAAAAAATTTGGACGTGTATGCGACAGCCTGAACGTTAGTACAAAAATTTGTGCTGAATGGGAAAAATTGTGGAAAAAAGGCGAATACAGTATATTTTCGATTGACCATGTGCGGATTATCCGCCCATAAAAAGTCTAAAACCTTTGTCCAAAACACTTATAAACGAAGAAAACCCATCAACTCAAATGGAAAAAGAATCAAGTGAAATATCCCATTTTATTAATTTCATGGAAAATTTAAAAAGATTTGACGAAGTTGATGAAGAAAACCTTCAAAGGGTGTCGAAAAGGATTTACGTTTACCAGAGTTAGAACATATGAGTGACACTGATATAATAAATTCTTCTACTATTCAGCCTCGATATCAACCTAAAGAAGATCGGGGCAAACGGATCAAACGCAGCACAGATCTACCGTGTGTCTACACTGTTACATTTTTTTAGTCAAATGAATTATGAATTCAGTGATATAACAGAAGTAAGGAAATTTCGTGATGATATTAAAAATCATATCGAAGATTTGGTAACAGATAAAAAATTACTGATTACATACATAAATTAAATAAATAAAATAGAAAAGCAAATGTAGTAGTATATTTTTAAATTACAATAAAATTTAACAGAATTTGGATTATCCGTGTAATCGATTATTCGTGCTACTCTACCCCCTGCTTTAATCTGGATAGTCAGGAGTATACTGTATCTAGTGAAAACAAAAGCTTAGCATTTTATATTAAGTCAATAATGAAACTCTTTCAACATTAATTGTGTTTGAAAATTGAAAGTGTTATCAACATTTGAATAAATACATATTTATTTCACTAAATATATTAAAAACATTCATCATGTTGCTGAATACGCGTTGATAAGACTTGTGATAAACTGAAAATCCCCTCCGTAGAAGTTTCTACAAATGCAAAAAAGTGACAAAAGAAATGGGTCATACGAACTTGCCTTTTGCATCAAATGCTGACTCTCTAATAATCATCATCACGAAATAACATCGTATCTCATAAACAAAATGGTTAATTTTCTTTCTTTTCTTTAATTCAAAATATTATAATTCAATATTGTTATTATCATCCAGCAACTGAGAACAATTTTAATACTTTTACCTGATACTTTTTCAACAGTAGTTAGCAAGCAGAGGAAGAAAAGGACCGTAATTACCTCTTAATCCAACAAGCAGTTGGAATGCAATCCATTTTTGGTGAACGGCAGAATCCAGCCCCATCTACATTTCCCACTTTGTAAAGTCAATTTCCATGACAAAAACAACAAGGAACAGAAGCTGTTTAATCAGGTGAAATACCCATTTATCCCTCATGGTCGGCGTCGTGTACAGGTGGAAAAACTTCATCGAAATATTAATCAATTTTAAACAGTGAGTACTTTAAAATTGTAGGAAATACAGAACCACAGAGACATTAATGTTATTCATTAAGATGGTATTTCTAAGGAGACATTCTGAATAAAAGAGGATTAAATAATTCTAAAGTTTTGAATTTGTCCTACTTTTTGAATCTCATAGAACGTTTTTATTTTTTAAATAACACCAACATTTAGTTTATTGGATAGTAAATTTTTAAACATTTTAATACACATATTTCCTGTTACATTTCATTTTCTTAATACACTTACCCTATCACGATTTATAATTTTCAATTCTCAGAGACTTTAATATTAATCATCAAGAGGATATTTCTAAAGAGATATTCTAAAAAAAAAGAGGACTAACTAATACTAAGTTTTGAATTTATCCTACCTTTTTTACTGTCATTGAATATTTTTTTTTTTTTTTTTTTTACCAACGTTTACATTTCCCAACAGAGATTTTTTACTTTCTTGCGTTTCTCATTAATTGATTGTGTTTTACTGTATTCTACATACTATTTCAAAAATTTTAAGCATTTTAATACATTTTTTTTCCTGTTAAATTTCCTTCTCTTGATCCTATCACTCTATATGAGGCTTTATAATTTTCCACAATATAAGAGGAAAATCCCAGTTCAAAAAATTTAAGCATTTTAATACACATTTTTTTTCCTGTTAAATTTCCATTTCTTAATTCACTCACTTTATCACGCTTTATAAATTTCAACTCCAATAAAAGAGCAAAATCACAGTTCACTGTATATATTTGACTAGCTGAATACCCGTGCTTCGATACGGAGTACAATCAAAATAAATACAATGGTAAATGTATGAAATTATTGCCCCCACCCCCCAAAATATATATTTATAAAACAATCGTAACGGATATTTTTATAGACGAAATAATGTAGAAAAATATTCAAAATAAATCTAATAGAACATACTAAAGAATATAGTAGAGTTAATATAGTACAGTTTGAGGAAGATTTCTCTTACTGTATTTTAATATTTTTTTTTATAATGTCCAATCGTCTGCTGCATTAGCAAGAAAAAGAAAATTGTCAATTTATTTTGTGGTTATGCACCGGACGCAAAATTAGTTAAAGTATCACATAAAGAAAAGAAACCAGGTGATTACGATTTAATAAATTAAATTCTAAAAATCAATCTTTAAAAATTCACCAAAAATCAGAAAATGGAGGTAACGATTTTAATAATTACAATATAAAAAAATCTTTTTATATACCATGTTTTTAAATTTTCTGTTGAATCATATAAACTTGACAATTCTAGGTATTAATAAATATTTTTTAAAATTTTTTTGATAAATTATCCCATCAACTCGAAAGAAAATGAAGTTAATTGGAAGTTAACTTGCGTTTAACTTTTCGTTCCCGTCCCGGCCAATAGATGGATGCACCAGACTACAAAAATAATTTACTGAAAATCATTAAATTCTGCTTAAAGATGGTTACAAGTATTAAAATAATGCATTGTCATCGTGTTCTGGGCTATTCTAAAAGTTTCGAATGTCTAGCAACTCGAGAAGTTAGTTAAAAATCGATTGCAAGATTTATACGGGACAATCACACACACAAACAAACAAACGAGAAAGCGAGTTAATAAAAACATCGTAAAAATATTTCATTTTAAGGGAATTTTTATGATCTTTTTCTTGATATAAATATTATTACCCTCAGATTATTATTTTAAATGCAAACTTTATAGAATGTTATTAAAAACAGCTTAAAAATGTAATTAAAATATCTAAGCAGAATTTTTCAAAAACCTTTCTTAGTGCACCCCTACACTATAAGAAGAATCGCCATGCAAAATTTCAACCCTTTAGATCCAGCGGTATGGTCTGTGCGTTATCTGTCAGTCAGTCAGTCAGTTGCGGAACTGTTTTATATATATATACGAGGGTAGGCTGAAAAGTAATGCACACATGCTTGTAGAGCGCGAACAAAAAGAAATAGCGAGATCGGGCAAAAAGAACATTAAAGTACAATTCTTAAGCTTCAAAATCATATATTTATTTTTCAACATAGTCACCGTTAAGGCTAACACATTTCTCCCAACGTGTAACAAATTTTCTCATTCCGTCACTGAAAAATTCTTCCGACTTTTCTCGAATCCACGACTTGACATCTGCCTTCACCACATCGTCCGAGGTGTAATGATTACCCTTTAGGTCTCTCTTGAGTAGAGGAAAAAAATAAAAATTGCAAGGCGCAAGATCGGGGGAATAAGGAGGGTGTGGAATCGGTTCAAACTTCAGGTTTCGCAGAGCCTCTCCAGTCCGACGCTGTTCTCGCCTGTGAGACGGCGTGGTACCCATCGAGCACAGATTTTACGGTACAAACACATTCCTTGGATACTCCATTATGGTTTGCGATACGCTTTTGAGTGATTCGCCGGTCATTTTGAATCAAATCGTCGACGAGTTTGCGACGTTCATCGTCTGTGGCTGTGATCGGACGTTCGTTGCGTGTTTCATCAACAATTAGGGCTTTTCCAGCCTCGAAACCACCAAATTTTATTACCCATCGATTTACAGTACCCCTATCAACAGCATCGTCACCTTAAACATACTTGAAACGACGATGAATCTCAGTAGGACTCACTTTTTCAGCTGTTAAAAGTTCGATAACAGCGCGCTGTATAACTCGCCGTTGACATAGCACTAGAACACGTCTCCATACTACCGCTTTTGAAAATACACAGGATGAACACAACGATTTCAAACCTGCACATGCGTATTGAGGAGGGATGGAACTTCCAAATGCCACTTGGCGCTGTTTTAAAGGCCATTTTCTTCGCGCTCTACAAGCATGTGTGCATTATTTTTCAGCCTACCTACGTATATAGACAATAAGCTGGTGAATGATCTTCTAAACATTCTCTTTCTTCAAGTATATTTGACTGATTGCCAGCGAAGTTCAAGGGAGATAGAATTTTTTTTCAGACGGAGACTAATATGTCACTACCACTGAAAATATGGCGTTAACAATTGTTTCAAGTGGTGCCTATCTTTTGATGAAATCCAGAGTGTATGGTTCTCGAACCAGTGTGAGAAAGGTTTTAAGACTGGTTGAGAAAATGATTGGTTTAGAGCGCTAACTCATTTTTTTCCAACTCGGAAGTTTGACACCAGAGAAAATGTGGTATATACGTATTTAACGTAATAAAAATGGGTATATTACCTTTTCCACACCAAAGAATGCTTTATAACAAAGAATTCCTAACAAACTTATAGCTAATCATCAAAATGCACCACGTGGTTTACACAATAAATATACTGCATAATTGTGCCATCTATGGTAAATAAGTTTAATTATAATCTAGCTTATCTATTTTTACTAGAACGGATCTCAGACGGCATTAGAAATAAAATAACGCGAGATACAAGAGCGCCCGTGTGAGACACGGGCATATGCAAATTTGCCGGTAACTTTCGCCCGTTTCAGACACGGGCAAATACGTTAAGGGTTTAAAGAAAATTTCTTATATATAAATTCTTAAGGAGCAAAATCATCCATATGTAGTTATTTACGAATTTATGACACATATCTAATTTTTTTTGCTAGAAAGCTATCTAGTGACATTTGTTTTTCTAGGCGCTTCAAAATTTGCTGAAAATGTGTCAGCGCATTGTCATTGAATAAACTAGATGTATTACCCGGCTTCGTTCGGGATTCAGTTTCTGTTATTATTTTTTTCTATGATTAGCCTCATGTTATGATGTTCTACAGTTTTCGCTAAAATTCTTTTGCGGTAGCAAATAGCATTAGTTTGTTGTCAGTGCTGAAGTTGTTCATCGCTTTCCTCTCCTTTCGATGTTGAAACTCGAAGACAATCATATGTTCGACGCGTTAAAAGTTTCTTCATCAGTCTCACTGCTTCGGATCACTGCAATTCGAATTCTGTTACCTTCGAGGTCTTGGGAGTGTTTTTTCTTCAGATTCTTGTGTGCGTATAACTGCATTTCGAATTCTGTTGGCATCGCGCTCTTCTGTTTTTTTTCATCACATTGCTCATTTCTCAACAATCTTTGACATTTTACCCTTACTTCTGCAGGATTAAAAGTTGTTATCCTCTTTTTGGGCATTTTAAAGT
This sequence comes from Dolomedes plantarius, assembly GCA_907164885.2. NCBI lineage: Eukaryota > Metazoa > Arthropoda > Arachnida > Araneae > Dolomedidae > Dolomedes > Dolomedes plantarius. The sequence goes on along the minus strand of OU015490.1, from coordinate 205,282,243 downwards.
ATTAATTTACAGCTAGTCAATAGCGTTTGAATGGATTTATTATTATAGAAAAATAATCAATAATGTTTGAATGGATTGAGATCACATTAAATATTAAAAGCACATTAAATCTGGTAATTATTATAGAAAAAGTATATACACGTATTTCATGCTCGGAATTATTTCTCAAAACTAAATCGTCTGCTACGCTTCAATGCCACTTTTAGACTTTCTTAATTATAATATACACGTATTTCATGATTGTAATTCTTTCGCAAAACTAAATCATCTGCTACGTTTCAATGTCACTTCAGTTATATAAATCATCGCTTCCAGGCTAAACGCACGTGTTTCTAGCTAAGTCAACGTGTCCTGCAGTATATTTGAGTTTTAACAGGTAGTTTGGGATAGTTTCAATTCATGAAATGGATAGATAACACATTCATTGAAAATGAATGACTTTCCATCCTTATATTTTCATTTTTAAAAAGAAACATACCGGCGCTGACACGTACATGAAAATAATATATCAAATTCATTCTTGAATGCGCCAATATATGAATAAATCACGTTTTTAATTCATGTCTATTTATTTTTACGGAAATGTCATAATTTAATTGGCAACAATGAAATGTTACAATGGCTTTGAACAAAAATATCCGGGGAAATTTGGCGATTTTCAATATCCGTTGATACTTCTAACATAATTCGGGAATGGAACGTCGTAGCGGAATGAAAATAGTCTATAACCATCGCGAAAGTTCAAGCAATAAGTTGACCAAGATTCATCGCAATCGGATGAACGGTACGGCAGCGCATAAAATACGACCAAACAAACAAACAAACATTCATTTTTATATAGAGAGATTTATAGCGCACATAGCCACCGTCTTATCAGTGTGATGCTTTGTAACTTACGATGCAACAGTTTCCCATGCTTTCATCATTTCTTTAAATGCGCCGGAAGATTGTTTCTTTGCTGTTTCTTCGTCCTTCTCCACTGACAAACTCTCCTCTACAACTGCTTGCTGTGAAAGACACTACAATTCTATTAGCTGTTCGGCGGTCAGCTCTTGGCTGTGCTCTTCCACAAGCTCCTCAATAACATTGTTATCCTCCAGTCCTATGATATTTGCTTCTCGAACCATCCATGACTACCCTTAAATACTTATTTTTCGGCCGTTGATGTTCCTGGTGACGTGAAGATCCGAGTGGCGTGAAGAGGGAAATTCTTTCCACATCACTCGTCATGCGAAATGTTGCTCGTTAGCCCAGCCATTTTTTTTACGATTTATTTTGCTCGTTATGCGAAACACTCATTATGCGAGTTTCCACTGTATGTATATATATGTAGGATTTGATTATCGCTCTTAACTACGCCCCTCAGTAGGAGTTCCCGCACTCAGAGAGGTTACTCCAGATTGTAAATTATTTGAGGCCAAGTGGCAACAGGTGGAACGACAATATATAAGTACGACGACGGTAGGTGCGTAGGCACAGACGAAGTTTGACGCGTAGACGCTATTGACGTTTGTTTTTGCTTTTACTTACTTACAACGTATTGATCTTTCAATAAATCTGTCTTAAAAGAAGGTGTTTTTATTCATCACGATCGAACGAGCCCACACACACACACACACACACACACACATATATATATATATATATATATATATATATATATATATATATATATATATATATATATATATATATATCGGGTGGTTATAATTAAACTTCCCCTGTAAACGGCATCCTACCGCACAAACGGGTGAACGGAATGCAATGAAATTTTGTATATGGGCTATACACGAGATGCGATCACGGAATTTAGAAAAAAAAAGAGTTCCAAAATGTCCACCAGAGGGCGCCTTTTCGGGAAAAACATGAAATTTAGCACAATAAACGACCAAAACGGAATGCAGAAACAATATTAACATTTATTGACTAGTTTCTGATCACCTTCTTATCGAACCACATTAAGTAAAGGTAAGGGAGAAACAAAAACATTTCAGTTTATATCTGTTAACGCTCAAGAATACAAAATATCTAATTCAAAGCTTAGTGACAAATTAATCATAATTTCTTTTCATTAAAAATACAAATTCAAATTTAAAAATACTGGTGGAATACTTACGTTTACATGGGAACTGTCATAAGTCATATAGTATTAATAGACAATTTACGCCTGCAGCAACAAAAGGTAAAAAGAAGAAATATCCTTTTCAGTGATACAATAAATGTGTTATTAAAAACATATTCATTTTTAATGGACAAGTATCCATAACATTTCATTTTTCTTTTTCCTTTATATTCTCTTGGAAACCTCATGGTGAGCACTAAAAGCTAATTATTGATAAGTAATGTATTAATCCTTTTTATCATTGAATATTTAGACTTTATAGAACTATCCTGGAATCATTATATTTAAGGAATACACCGTCATACTTAATTATAAAGTTCTATGCTTTTTCTGAGCTAACTATATTGACACTTTTCAGTGAAAATACATGTATTGGAATGGAAATATTTACGAAATGTCTGCCAATATAGCATTTTTAGTCGACCTCTCATTTTATAAACTTTTGAATGATAATCATAAAATCTCCTCTCTTTACTAACTTTAACGAACTATACTGCAATGCTCAGATTTAGTATTATAATGAACGAGAAACTTTCATTAACACGTCATAGGAATATATTTGTCGATTACACGTTATGTTGACTTAATCGAAAATGAGTGATACATAACTGCACGTTGAACGGCATTGAAATTTCCGATTACATGCACAGATGGTTTGGATCTTCATTCTTTTTGGTTGCTAAAACAGTCTCAACCTCAAGAATATCATATCAGCAACATGGAAATATTATTAAATGTTTGAAGAAAGATGACCTGTGCATTCTGAATGAAACATGTTTCGGAAAATTACGAGATTCAAAACCTATCTACTTAAAGACATATACCGCGTTGTCTAGAACCTTGTACCTAGCTTTTTGAATCATTTCAATAAGAGAGTAAAACAGTTATCATTGAAATGAATGTTTTTTAAATTTCCATAGTCCTTATATATATATATATATATATATATATATATATATATATATATATATATATATATATATATATATATATATATATATATATATATATATATATATATATATATATATATATATATATATGTGTGTGTGTGTGTGTGTGTAAGTAATAAAATCTCGTTGTCTAGGGTTGAAACATCGTATGAAAAGTTGAAACATAAATTGTTCTAAACCAGTTAGAATTAATTCACATAGATAAACAAAGTTCCTCAACTTCTAAGTAATAAAAGGACTCAAATAATACGATTCCCATAAGAGGAACACTTATATTTATACAATACGGTACATTCAATATAATCTTCATAACATAGAAATACGTCGTTCTACTACATCGTTAGAAAACAGAAGTCATATCACAGCCGTCAGCTGCACGTCTTAATTGTACCGAAGTTAATTCTGTTCTGCCTGGTTCGCCAAGAGTTCCCAGATGGCGCTGGCTGTAAAACAGAATCGTCTGCCGCGAGTGTCAGAAGATGGTGCCAGAAGTGGGTGCCAGAGGGCGTTCCCACAGTTCGGTCTTCCTGACCAGACGACGGTCCTCCGCATCTATATCTGAAAAATTCTGCAAAAGAAAAAACAAACAGAAAGTATCTATTAAAAATAATTAAATACAAAAAAAAGCTTTCTAGTCTGGTGTCGTTATAATCATTTTTCTAAAACATCATCGTAGTTGTGGTGGTCATCTTGTCATCGAAAATCATCGTCGTTTTCATTATCATGGCCTATTCGTTGTTGTCGTCTTTAAAATCAAGACCATGTCGTCTTCGTCTTCTTAAGTATTTCATCTTCATTGTAAAACATTTTTAAATTATTTTGTAAAACTTTTTCAGGACAAAATCGGGTTGAAAAATGTCTAATTCGGTATGTTGACATCGTATTATAACTTAATTTTGGTTTCAAGTCTTCAGGTAATCGGCAGATGTAGATATAAAATTTGGATCTTCATGTTGTATTTCAGTATCTTTAGACGCTTGTAGATTTTCAAAAGACAGTTTATTAGCACCATACAACTGTTTCTTCTCTTGTAATTTAAGGAAATTTTCTTGCGTCTTCTTAAATTTTTCACTTTCGGATTTGATTTTTAATAACTGCTCTCCAAATTCATTTTCTAATTTTGAAATACTAATCTGTAACAAATGTTTTTCTTCAATAACAGTTTCTAATTGCAATTCTATTTCTTTTATATTAGATATTCTAAGGTCTTCTTTACTTTTCAACTCTGATAGCATCTGTTCTTTCAACATTTATTGTAAATTCTAAGTTCATCAATCATTTCTTTCATTTTTAATACTACATTTTCTTTTTGTACAACAGCAAAAGTATTTGTTTGGTTAATAACAACAATAAGATATAAACTCAATATCACTACTACATTACTCATTGGTTTTTCACGAACATCATGTTTTAGTCGTATTTTTTAGTACTTTCGTTTCTTTTAGAATCTTTCATCTTTCTAGTATCTTCGGTCGTTTCTTTCGGTTTGTGATCTTGATTATCGTCTGACAGAGATGTAAATGATTGTATACTAGATGTATCAGCAACACAGGAATTGATAGATAATGGTAACGGAGATATACATAACATATAATGCTTTCTTCGACATTTTTATCTATGATGTCAATATTACTTGACGAATTTTCTATGGTGTTAAAATAATAACTGAATCAGAGGCCTATAGTAAATATAAAGTAAGTTTAATTGGGAAGCACAACACAGTACTACATCGTTACATGCTCACATGTCAACTAACTACTCTGTTGCCAAAACGCATGCTATAAGAAAGGATACCAAAACAGTTACAGTTACATCGAAACATACACTAAGGAAAATGTGATTACTTACAACACCCTCCCTTAATCACACATTACTTTACTTTGATATCTTAGATAAGACAGTCTGGGTTTTGGCAAACATTTTGTAAATAAATCAGCTAACTGATGTTCTGTAGCTTCATACACAATATTTATAGTGTACAATTTTATAACACACCTAACATATTTTAATTTAATGTCTAAGTGCTTTAATCTAGCACAGTTGTTTTCATTTAGTATGGCCTTAATGGCCGACTGATTATCCTCAAAAATCGAAATATAAATATTTTCACACTCTAAAATTTCCTTAATTACATTGTAAAGAACAATTAGATCCTGAACAGCTTTTGCTAAAGCCAAGATTTCTGCCTCAGTAGAGGACAGGGCAATGGATGTTTGTTTCTTTACGCACCAAATAACAGGAAAATTATTAAAGAAAATAATATAACCAGAAACAGACTATCTATCATATGCATCAGACCCCCAATATGCATCAACATAAACATTAATCATAATATTGTCACTATTAGTTTTACAAACCAACAATTTGAGTTCAGATGTCCCTTTTAGATAGCGAAGTATTCTTTTCTGTCCAGCCCAAGCACTATCAGTTGGCTGCTCTTGAACTTGACTCAGGAAGTTGACAGAGTACAGAATATCAGGACGGGTCGTCATAGACAAGTAAAGCAGAGCCCCTACAAGTTCACGGTAGGGACCATTAAATCTTTCACCAAGCATAAAACTTGAGGAAGTTGACTTAGGCACAAGAGGAGTATCTGATGGTTTACACTCAGCCATTTTGAACTTATTTAAAATCTTCTCAACATAAGCCTTTTGGCTTAAAGAAAGTTGATCGTGGGAATATTCCAAAAATATTCCTAGGAATTCATCGGCAATTTCAGCTTTGGACATCTCAAATTCCTTTCTAAGTAATTGAATCACAACTCTTACCTCTGAATCATCAGAACCAGCAATCAACAGGTACCAGCATCAACGTACAATACAATGAAAATTTCATTCTGTTCGGATCTTCTTACAAAAACACATGCTTCACTATTTAGCTGCTGGAAGTTCAGGTGAAGTATGAAGTCAGTGAAGCGTTATTACCATTGTCTGGGTGCTTGTTTGAACCCATAGAGACTTTTAAGCAGCTTGCATACACGACTGCTATTATCGTCATAGCCCATGGGTTGCTCCATGAAGATTATTGCCTGCAGTTCGCCATTCAGAAAAGCAGTTTTAACATCTAATGCATAAATTTTGAGACCTTTTTGGAGAATGATGGCAAGTACAAGTCTAAGCGAAGACATACTGATGACAGGAGCATAGGTCTCAAAGTAATCAATTCCTGTAACTTCTGTTCGAAACCACGAGCAACCAGCCTAGCTTTATAAATATCATTTCTTTTGATGCGCAACACCCATTTACAGGACACTATCTTTACATCTTTAGGCAGTTCAACCAACTTCCATACTTTGTTTTTATTTAGAGACTATATTTCTTCATCCACAGCTTTCCTCCATGGGACTTGCTCTTCTTTGGGCAATTTTTCCACATCCTCAAATGATATAGAGTCAACATTTGTCACATTGGCTTCATATACAAAACAGTCATCCAGTCTGGCAGAAAGTTTAACATTTCTTCTCGGTCTGATATTTTCTTCAGGACTCGTATATTCCACATCACTTGAATCAGGAATTGCTTCTTCATTGGCAAGATTTTCAACTTCAATGGAATCATCTTGAATCATATTTGTTATACATTTCTTCTGTTCATTAAATTTAACATTTCGAGAAACCACAACCTGTTTTGTAGCAGGGTCTAGCAGACGATAACCAATAGTAGAGTATCCTATAAATGTCATCTTTCTCGATTTAGGATCCAGCTTCTTTCTTAAATTATCAGGAACCCTCATATATGCATCAGAACCAAACACTTTGATAATATTTAGATCAGGTGGCTTACCATACTTGAGCTCACATGACACTTTTCCAACAGTCTGATTTGGAATTCAGTTCTTAAGATATGCAGCCGTTTGCACAGCATAGCCCCAACAGGTTTTAGGCAACTTTGATTCATATATCAGAGCTCTAGCCTTCTCTAACAGATATCTGTTTGCTCTCTCGGCGACACCATTTAGAGGAGCTGAATATGGTGGAGAAGGATCTATCAGAATGCCATTTTTCTTGCTGTGGCGGGCTAGTTCACCTGACACATACTCTTTGGCATTGTCACACCTAATTTTATAGAGTCCAGGATTTTGTTTGATGAATAGTTTAAAAACCTCAACAATATCACTTTTGTGTTTTAAAAGATGTACTTCACAAAACCTTGAATAATCATCTATGATTGTAACAAAGTACCTTTCACCCTCTCTAGTCGGAGAATCAATAGGACCACAGATGTCACTGTGAACCATTCTCATTGGCATATCTTCTCGGTTTTTAGGACTCTTGCTCACTGGAGTATTAGAATGTTTTGCAGTGACACACTCTTCACAAAAACTTGATATGGATTAATATATTGGTAAGCCCATTTCCTTTAGAACTTTGTTAGATGGGTGCCCCATACGTCTATGCCACAGTTCTGCATTGTTATTCACAATATATACAGTCGAAGCTTTAACGGATTTGAATTCGCTTATATACTGCCCTTGTGTTATTCAACCGAGCGAGTTCAAGCTTCTCATTACATTTCTCAATGACAGCTATGTCATTCTTAAAAATTACACTGTAACCTACTTTTTGAATGTCCTTGACAGAAATTAATTGACCATTCAGTTCAGGTACATACAACACATCTTTTAGAATTATTTTCCTACCATGTAATGTTCCAGGTATGTTGCCGATACCTTCTATATTCAAAACATCATTTTTGGAGGCACATGTAACAGTTCCAGGAAATGGCTTAATTTCTTCAAACCACTCACCTTTACTTCACATGTGTGTGGACGCTCCGGAATCCAACAGAAAGCCTTCAACTGGCTCACCCGCCATGAACGTTACTGCCGCTGATTCTCTGGATTCTGCTTTTTGTCTGACTCTACAGTCTCTTTTAAAATGGCCAGGACGTTTACAGTAGAAGCAAACCGTTTTCATTTTGCAAAACTTGGCGATGTGTTCTCTGTTTTTACATTTGTGACATATAATGCCATGCTTATCCGCACTGAAACCTATATTGTCATTCGAAACAGGATCACAACCATGAGCATTTTTGGGATTTCTCTCAAACTTCAATGCTTCGGCATTTAAGAGTCTCTGCACAACAAAATCCAAAGTTAAAGTTTCATTCGGCAGATTTTCAATCGAAGCTTTAACGACATCATAATCCGGGGTTATAGACATTAACAGATAAATAACTACGTCTATGTCTTTTACTTCCGCACCTGAAAGTCTCAATTCATTCACGATAGCTAACAGTTCATTAATATGTTGTTGCATGCTGCATTCTCGGTGTTTCTGCAAAGTCGCAAGTTTATTTCGCACTAAAATTTGACTCACCGCACTGGTTTTTGAATATTCCAGTTTTAGACTGGTCTATATTTGACATGCATTTGTTTCTGTAGCCATAGTCGCTAACACCGTTGTAATGAAGCGCTTTCAAAAAAAGATTAAAATTAATATTTTAAAAGAAAATAAAAAAGTTTGAAAGCTTGATTCATTACATTTTGTGTGTAAGGTCGGTAACATCTTTAATGCCGACGTAATTATAAGGCAAAGCGTTTGTCGGTAACTTGAGCAAATTTACGATGGTTTTATGAGCCCAGCGTATGTGGGGTCTGTGATTCCAGACGCAGATAAGCTGTGGATGGCACCGTTGGTGACGTTAAGTTACAATGACTCTTTGTGAGTGATGGATTGGAGGGGAGCGTTAGAAAACCACATGGTTTGGCGGTGATTGCGGGTGGTCAAATCAGCTGTTTAGATCATTGCGTAAGAGGGCGTTTTTGATTAAGAAAGAGGGTAGCAAATGAGAGGTTTTTAGGTGTTGAAACTAAACAAATAAAAAGTCGAGAGTTTCCTGAATGGCTGGTGAAATTCCCGGGGGCGGGAACGTTTAAGAAATTAAAAGATTGGAAGTGAGTTTTTTAAAAAGAAGAGAAAAAGTCAGTCAGTCGGAGTCCAGGAGCCTTCCCTGAGGTCGACTGAAAAAAAACCTGTCCCTGTTCCATTGCCCCAAGACTCCGGTGGAATATTCCCGGAGCAAAAATAAAATTCAGGGGGTTTGATGAGACGGAGCTCGTTGGATCCTGTCCCGAGAAAGAAAGTACGTGTGGAGAAACGAGTGGTAGCTGAGCCCAAATACAAAATAAAGAGAAGGATAGCAGAGGAGATTGCAGCCAGTACGCCTACAGTTAAAGCTAACCCCAGCGTGGAGGAGACACCCATCAAAATAAGGAGAAACTACAGAGTGCAAACTGATGTCACGGAAGGAGTCCCTACCAGTGTTATCACAGAACCCGAAAGTTGCTCTCAGCTAAAAGACGTGAGTGTTTTTATTTTGATTTTGTTTAGTTCAGATCCCGCGTTTACCTTTTGATAGTTAGTGTGAGTTTCACGTATTTGAAGATATCGTGCATTTAATTTGGATAGGAGTTTCTAGAATTTTGTGTAGTATGTATTTACGCTCCCTGAATCCGAAGTCAAACTAAATTTAACCCTTTTGATAGTGAACAGAGCAGCTATAATATAAATTAAAATTTGATGAAATAAACTGTAAATAATATGTGATTGTAAATAAACTATAATTTTGTATTTAAGAAAACTTGCTTTCGTCAATGAGTTTATTTCCGTTATTTTTGAAGAAAGTTTGTAGGTTAAGATTTTATAATTTGTTCGTAGGCCAATCATGTCCAGAGCTTGGAGTGCTATTCAACCAAATACCTAAACACAACGTACCCAACTACCCTTTTGATGACATAAAATGTACTACCACAAATAAAATACGAATTCACGACCAAATCAAATAAAGTCAGGACAGGTCCTATACGACAACCGTGTCATCCAAAAGAGTTAGCAGAAGCGCGTATGCTTTCTTCGCTTCCTTAACCTCTACTTCTTTATTTACGTCACTTTCTCTTTCTAGATATTTATTAAGGTCCTTCGCAGCAAACACAGCTTCAACGCGTCGCTTCCATAACATAAAATATTTACCACTAAACGATTCAACGCCGTACTTTATATTTTAATCACGTGCCGTCATTTCGACTTTCGCTTTCGATTCAAAGCAACAAAAACAGTTCACTTTATCACAATCTTAAAAATGCTTCACACCTAGCGTGTTCAATTTTGGAACCACGCTCTGCTGTTAAGATAATAACTGAATCAGAGGCCGATAGTAAATATAAAGTAAGTTTAATTGGGAAGCACAACACAGTACTACATCGTTACATGCTCACATGTCAACTAACTACTCTGTTGCCAAAACGCATGCTATAAGAAAGGATACAAAAACAGTTACAGTTACATCGAAACATACACTAAGGAAAATGTGATTACTTACAACATATGGCAACCATTTCTTACTCAATATTTATTCTTTCTGGTATAAATTCTAAAGAATCTTTATTAAATTCTTCACATCTCTCAATTTCAAAAGTCATCTCAGGGCTATCTAGATTATTATCCATGGGACTTTCAACATATACAATGTCCACAATGTTGTCATTATCTGGGTTTTGCTTTGATTCTTCAGTACCATGTTCAGTATCTGCACTTATTTTTTCTTGAACAAGATCATCAGTACTTATTTTAACTTCTATCTCAATATCGCCAATAACATCAGAAACAAAACTGTTCTCAGACTCAGTTGAACTAATGCTCGATTCAGAATAATTAGCAATAGCTTTAATTTTGTGTGGGGAAGGATAAAGTTTTTCGTTTTCTATAGTATGTTCCAAATATTCAATTTTACTTATTTCATTTTTAACTGTTTTGCCTACATTATTATTACAAATGTTTAATTCGTTACATGTGTCCGAAATGTTTATATTTAAAATTTGGAATCCATCAGATGCACTATCAACTTTCGGTTTCGAGACGGTTATACTATGTTTACTAATCACAACTTCTGCTTGGTTTAAAACATCTATTCCCATTTCCCATTATAGCTTCGTAAGGCATAACGCAATTAGGTACTACGCATATTTTAGAATCGAGAGTGTCCTCGTCTATTTTTAACGAACTGTGAAAGAATCCTAAAGGTTTGATTTTATTATCTCCTATTCCGGTCAAAACGGAAGTAAAACGATTTAAGCGAGGTTTTCCTAATTTATCATAAACATCTTCCCTAATCAATGTCAGAGCGCTACCCGTATCTAAAAGAGCTGAGATCGACAAATCAGAAATGAAAATTGTTTTGCGCATAACTTCCAATGGTTGATTACACAAAGCTGACACGACAATTTTGTCGCCAACACATTCATGAGAACGATGTCTAAACGTATTACATTTAAAACATTTGAAGCCCCGGTGCTTATTTAAACAAAAATTACTCTTATGGTTTAATTCACCGCAGTTATAGCAACGAATAGTCTTTTTGTTTATGGATGAACATTTATCGCGGTTAGGCGGATGTTGCGTTGACTCATGACTTTTCCTAACTTTGTTGTTATAACGATTTGAATCTTCTGAATTTTGATCAGATTTAATTTTAGCATAGACATTTAATTTTTCTCTGAATTCTTTAATATTCTCACTTCCATATAAAATTGATTTATTGTTAGCAGAGTCATTAATACCATTTATCACATAATGCATCAGCGAGGGAAAATCTATATTGCCCTTGTTAGCCAATTCTCGCATAGCTAAGAAATATTCATCAAATGATTCATTGTCTTTCATTTTTCGATTTAATAACATTTCATGTGATTTAGCAGAGTTAAAAGTTGAACCGAATTCAGAAATTAACAGTTCTTTAAGTTTAATCCAAGAATTTATACCACTTTCACTTTGATCGAATAATTTAGCTTTACCAGTTAAAGATCGTTTAGCAAACAATAATTTATGCATATCACTTAATTGAAATAAATCAGTAATATTGTCAAAGTCATCAATCCATTTGTCAATATTTTGCCAAGAATCACCATTAAATGGACTAATAGAATTTTCAATATCAGAGAAACTAATGCTAGGGTTAAATAATTCTTGAACTGGAAGTTGAACGGAACTATCGTTTTTCTTTAGTTTGTTATTTACGGGTTGATCACAATATTTTACAGAATAATTATCACTCTGATAATCACTTTCATTTCCCTCAACCTCACGAATGAAATTTTTTTAGTAATGTTATATCACAAAGACATTCAAGAATTCCAGTTACTATTTCCGGTTTTGTTCCATCATTAGATATACACAACAAATTACAGATATTCTTTTTCAATATACTCTAATTTCAGCTTATAAGCAGGTTGTTCTGTTTTGAAATCAAAACCAGAAAATTCTATAAGGCGCTTTCGGTTTTACTGATCGCCATCAATTTCAAATATAAGTTTATGTAAACATCTAATTTTCGATGGTCTTTCGCTTTTCAGTACCACATCCAGTTCAGAAATATCACTTAACTTCATATTTAATTGATTGAAAAGAAATAACTCACCGGACACATCGGAGTTTAATCACTGTTCTGTTCTTGATCATCAAAATGGTATCCAAAGGAAATCGTCACAGTCACAAGTTCCAAATGGCAGTAAATGTCTTAATTCTATTAAGATATAAAGTTTAATTAAATCCAGAGATCATCCCTGGCGTAAGCCCCCAAAATTGTAGTAAAATCTCGCTGTCTAGGGTTGAAACATCGTATGAAACGTCGACACATAAATTGTTCTAAACCAGATAGAATTCATTCACACAGACAAACAAAGTTCCTCAACTTCTAAGTAATAAAAGGACTCAAATAATACGATTCTCATAAGACGAACACTTATATTTATAGAATACGGTACATTCAATATAATCTTCATAACATAGAAATACGTCGTTCTACTACATCGTTAGAAAACAGAAGTCATATCACAGCCGTCAGCTGCACGTCTTAATTGTACCGAAGTTAATTCTGTTCTGCCTGGTTCGCCAAGAGTTCAGAGATGGCGCTGGCTGTAAAACAGAATCGTCTGCCGCGAGTGTCAGAAGATGGTGCCAGAAGTGGGTGCCAGAGGGCGTTCCCACATATATATATATGTATATATGTGTGTGTGTGTGTATATATATATATATATATATATATATATATATATAACATTAAAAATCCTGTAACTCTTTTAAATTCTAATTTATTCTAAATTCCCTGCGGCGTTCGAACTAATTTCGCTTTTGATTCTAAGTTCTAATAGCCCTCTAGCGAGAAATATTAAATGCGGCTTATTATTCGAAAACGTGTCCTGCTTGGCGTGGGTACCTAATTTAACTACTTTAGCGCATTAGTCACGCCTTTCCCTAACTTTTAACCAATTAAACCCTACTACGATCACATGACGAGACAAGTTCATATAAGGTTTGGTATCACGTACAAGTAGGCTTTTTTCATTTGTATGTTGCCCCGAGATGTTGCATTTCTATGTATCTTAAAATAAAAGATGTAGTTAGATAAACATTGTGGTGATTTGTGTGTCCGAAGGTTGAGATGATGCGGGAATGGGTTTAGACATTTGTGATGCACGTCCGGGTGATAAGTCATCCATTTTACCCTCAATTAGATGAAGTAAGAAGAATCATAATCAAAACTATGCCACTCAGCCTTTCATTCTTCGGCCCTCGTCCGTGTCATTACATATATAAACTAGTTGGCTCCCTTCAAAACACGTCGGCTGGATAACAAATAAATGTAGTAATACACAAATTATACTCAACACAACATTGCCACATTTTGACAATCATAATATTAAGAATAGAGAAATGCACTTTAAGAAACTACTAATGAACCCAATAAAAAGATATATGGTTACTCAATGACATACTAAAAACTTGGTACGTGTTCTGTAACTCAGTAAAATGTTGAAAATCATAATACTGAGGTTAGAGAAATATACATTAAATTTATTATTGTACACAATAAGAAGAAATATCGAGAAATAAACGATTTTCCACATATTTATGAATTCTATATCTTGCAAACATAATTAAAAATAAAAAAAGGCAGAGAGTTAGAGAGATTCCTCGGAACAAACAAATTAGTTTTTTATTCAGTCTCGTATTTAGTAAGTATATGAAGCCAGATTAATACATGCCCCTAAGCATGCGCAGTAAGTAATTTTTAAATAAAAACTATCTCTATCTAATAGAATATGCGGTTTCAAATACCAAATTTGACACATGTATAGATTAAATTTTTCCGTTTAAGACCAAAATGAGGTAAATTGATTCAGTAGTTTTATCTCACGGACTGCCCAAAGAATCAGCTTAGCAACTTATATATATATATATATATATATATATATATATATATATATATATATATATATATATATATATGTAATATCATAGCAATAGGCATCGTTGGAACAGCAGATACTGGAACACCTGTAAAGGAATTCTTGGGACGCAGTAAACAGGCGACTGATTTAACACAGCTTTATTGTCGTTTTATACGTAGTTCCCCCATAGGAAGGGAGCTAGACTTTGTGATACATTCTATGTTCAAACATTATCAGGAAGAGCGCGGCTTTTTGCCGTGTTCACATTTCATATCGGGAACATACAGAAGACTTGGTGTAAGCAATAATCCCTATGACGCTATGCTACGTCATGGACTAGGGCGTGTCCGATGATTCTTATCGGTTCAGTCTTCCTAGACAGAGGCTGTTCTAAGTCTATCAGGATATTTCTCTGTCTATAGGGGAACGAAGGGATTAACTACTGCAAACTTTAAGAGCTATTATATCATCATTAGAAATGGAATAAATTATGTTTTATAGGAATATAGACAGATAATTAATATAAAAATTATTTTTATATTACATCCCCCCCTCAAAGAAAAAGAAATTCCCCATGCCAAACAAAAAGAAGAAAATTAATTTACCTATTCTGACAATTTAAAAACTGAACCTATCCACCAACTCTTCTGTGTACAAAACTAACATTCAGAACTCTGAATGCTCAAGCACAATACAACATAAACATATAAGACGTCTTGAAGAAAAACATGTGGTGACAAGTGGTGACAAGTGGTGACAACCATGGTTGTTTTGTTTTTTGGCTGATACAGTCTTTTGCAGAGAAATTATTGTCCTTTCACTGCTGAGCCAAATAAAAATGAATACAAATGCACTATCATAATACTGAAAAAAATTGCAATACAACAATACGTAAAAAATACAACCCTATAATAATATACAAACATACATACTTTATTTACATTATTCATGACTCAGTTTTAATTTTTCTGGTACATGGTATTTTCGTAACTTCGAAACATGCACAACTTCTGAAGATTCTTGAGAGTGGGTATTTTTCAAATTAATTTCATAATTAACGTCAGAAATTTTGTTAAGGATATTAAAAGGACCACTGAAAATTGGAGACAGTTTCCTAGTATTAGGGTATTTAAATTCTTCATAAATGACTGACTCATTAGGTGTAAATTGTATATCCACAAATCTAGCATCGTAATTTATTTTATTCCTTTCATGGTAATGTTTTGTTCTCTGAACTGCTATTTTTCTCGCCTCTTCAACAGGAGGATAAATACTTTCCTTTAACGGATTTGTATATGGAATTGTGCCATACATTAAATAGGCTGGTGGAAATGTAGTAACGGAATGGGGGGTCAAGTTGTATTCGTGAGTTACTTCCTTTAGTAATTTAGGCCATGGAACTTTTGTAGATGATTCATTAATTTTACATTTTAAACGTGTGATTATTGTTTGGCCTAATCTCTCCACTTTACCATTAGTTTCTGGTCTGTGTGCTGTAGTCAATAGTTGTTTAACGTTATAATGCTTAAGAAATTTTTTAAAATGAGAAGATGTGAAAGCTGGATTTCTATCACTTAAGATACTCTTTGGCCCTTGAATTTGAAAAATTTGGTTTAGGAAGTTAGTGTAAGTTTCTGTTGTAATTGATTTGGAAGCAAAAGCCCATATAAATCGAGTGTGATGGTCAATAATTAACGTCAGGTATTTTTTAGTTGAATGGTAATGGTTAAGGCCACCCACACTATCAATTGCAATCAAGTCAAATGACTTGTCAACCGGAGGCATTGATTGCAAAAGTCCAAATCTTTTTTGTCTATTTTTTTTATTTACTTGACATGTATGACAATGTTTAATAAAATTACTAATATCAGAAGTTATATTTTGCCAATAATAAACAGGGGTGAGCAAATTAATTGTTTTTTGAATACCAGGATGGCCAAATTTTTCATGAGCAATTTTGAGTAATTTCAGTCTTAAAGAAAAAGGTCCTACAATCTTTGTAAACCCTTTTTTACGAAGGCATAAAACATTGTTAATTTCGACAAACTTTCCAGTTAAGTTGTCATTTTTTTGAGCCTCGGTAATTTCACTCAACTGCAAGAGATGTGATACCTGAGTTTCAACATTGCTTACAATAACATCATTGTGTACATTGTTATCTGGTACAGCACGAGAGAGCATATCTGCTTCGATGTTTGTGGTGCCCTTTGTATATTTAATATCATATTCATACATACTTAACTGCAAAGACCAGCGGAACAATCTTCCTTTTAAGTTTTTAACATTTTTGAGCCAAACAAAAGCCGCATGGTCCGTATGTATGGTAAATTTTTGTCCGAAAAGAAATGATGAAACTTATTTAAAGAATCCACTATAGCGAGACATTCCAGCTCAGTAATACAATAATTTCATAATCTTTTAATGAGCGGGAGTGAAACGCGACAGGGTATAGGACACCAGAAGCATCTGTTTGTTTTAAAACCGGTCCTACACCAGTGTGACTGGCATCAACATAAATATGACATTCAGCTTTTGGATTAAAAATTTTCAACCCAGGTTTACAAATTAAAGTTCTTTTTAAGATTTCAAACGCTTCTTGGCATTTCTCAGTCCATTGCCAAGGTGTATTTTTCTTTAACAAGTTATTTAGTGACTGTCTAATAGTGGCTTATTTGTCAATAAATTTATGATACACATTAATTGAACCGAGAAATCTTTGTAAAGATTTTACATTATTGGGTGGTTTTAGCTTTTTAATAACCTCAATGTTGGTGTTATCCGGAGTGACAATCCCATTGGTAATTTCATATCCTAAAAATTGAATTTGTTTTTGTAAAAAGGAACATTTAGAAAATTTTAGTTTTAAGTTTTCCTGTCTGCAGATATCAAAAATTTGTTGAATATGTTCAATATGATTAGAATAGCTATCTGAAAAAATTAAAATATCATCAAAATAATTTGCAGCAAATGTAATTTTATATTTAGTTAAAATTCTACGAATTGTTCTCTGAAAAATGCTGGGTGCATTGCGCCAACCAAAAGGTAAACTTAGCCATTCATATAATCCATTATGGGTTGCAAAAGCGAGTAATTCTGTGTCATCTGGGTGAATAGGGATATGCCAGTAACCTGAGGCCATGTCCAATTTTGAAAAATATGTACTTTGAGCTAGTTTATCAATCAATGTCTCGACCAGAGGTAATGGTTCGGCATCCGACTTCGTCACCTGATTTAATTTCCTGAATTCAATACATAACCTATTCTTTTTGTTTTCATCTTTTTTATAAACAAGTGTTACTGGTGCCGAAAATGGAGATGAACTTTCTTTTATGATATTGGCTTTTAATAACTCTTCAATTTGAGTATCAATTTCTTCTTGTTGTTTTGGTGAAGTTTTATATGCGCGTAACGAAACTGGCAAATCGGAAGTCAATATCACTCTTTGGGGTTCTATTTTTACTGATCCCACGTCATATTTATTTTTCGCAAATATGTCTTTATATTCCTCTAAAAGTTCTTTTATTTCGGAACTTCCTACATTTTCACTCATTTTCGTTTTTTCCTCGACTGTACTCTGATAATGTGTGCACCCATTACCAGGATCCATCTCGGAAACATTCGAAAATGTTAAAACGTTTTTATTTTTAGACTTTGTCTTTACTTCCTTTTTCTCTTTAACGTTATTAACATTTAGCTCAACATGATTTTCGGGCATGATATGCAAAGACAAATCGCTGCATTCAGAACTAGAGAAAGTGATCAGTTTTCTCCCATCCTGCTCAACAATTTGGTTCGCACAATTAATTGCCAAACGAAAATCAACACAACTCTTTAAACCCAAGAGGGCATATGGTAAATCGGTGTCAAGTATGAAAAACTCTGCCGATTTAACAATATTACCAATTTTAAGGTAGAGATTGCATGTTTTGTTAAGCTGTATTAGCCCTTTTGTTTGTTTCACGTTTATCACTTTTTTTTCTCTAATGGGAACATTTAATTTTTCAACAATTTTACTTGGAATTAT
The DNA here is from genome assembly GCA_907164885.2 of Dolomedes plantarius. Classification (NCBI taxonomy): domain Eukaryota; kingdom Metazoa; phylum Arthropoda; class Arachnida; order Araneae; family Dolomedidae; genus Dolomedes; species Dolomedes plantarius. Next base: position 205,263,918 of record OU015490.1, on the reverse strand, counting down.
ATTTACCGAAGCTCCAGTATCAATATTTAACCATATCTTATTATTTGAACTCGAGTTATTTTCATTGTTTGTTTTTCTTTTATTATGTATGTACGTTTTGTTTTTTGTGTATCCGGATACTATTAATTGTCACTTTTCGGGTTGTGGCTTAGGCGCTGCAATTTCAGACGTAGATGGTCTATTGATGCAAGAGAATCCCCAATGATAAGAATTCATGATCCCTATGTTTGCGCAAAACTTACAGGGGTTGGGGGGCAACTCTTGCACCGCATGCGTCGTTTGAGCCTTTGCTGGTTTTGAATTATTATACATTCGTGGTGTAATTTTCTTGTCCTTACTACATTGGAAAGATTTGTGTCCTAGCTGTTGACAAATAAAACAACGGATTTCCGGTTTAAGTTTTTCTGTCTTTCCATTCGTATAGGGTACCCGATGGAACGGTACTTTTACATTGTCCATGTCTTTGCGAATTTGTTAATAAATTTTCAATTTATTTTTAAACTCAACTAAATTCTCACATCCATATAAAATGGCTTTGTTCTGTGTAGTGTCATTAATCCCGTTAATGACGTAAGTGATTAAAGCACCTTCGTCTATATTACTTTGATTAGAAATTTGTTTCATGGTTAAAAAATATTCTTGCATTGACTCATTATATTTTATTTTACGTTTTTGAAGGATGTCATGTATTTCCGCCGAATTATATGTTACTTTAAACTCTTCAATTAATAATTTCTTTAGTTTGTCAAAAGAATTGACTGAAGTTTCACTACGAATGAACAGAAGTACGTTTCCTCTAAGACAACGTTTTGCGAATAAAAATTTATGAAACTCAGATAAGGAGAATAATGCAGCATGATTTTCAAAAGTTTCAAGCCATTGTACTATATTTTCATGTTTTTCTCCCTTAAAGAGAGGAATCACTGCCTCAATGTCAGAGAAGTTTACCATAATTTTTGTTTCTCCCATGTTTGACAATTTTGAATTTTTATCGACATTTTCGATTTTAGAATAACTGTTTTCCTCGTCATTACTGCTTTTGATTTCATGTTCTCTACTTGTATTATTTTTCATTTTGACTCCAAACGTTTCGGTTTGGGTATCATTTTCGTTATTACTTATAAGGTTTTCGGTTTGAGTAGTATTTGCGATAGTATCTGTAAGTTGTACCCCACCTGTTTCGGTTTGAGTACTATTTTCATTATTGACTTTATTTGTGGATCCGGACTGAAATTCAGCATGTTCCGTTTCGAGACTAATTTCGTCTTCCGAAATGTCCTCTGCAATTATCGAATTTTTAAGAAATTCGAAATTAGATAAGCACGAAATAATATGTTTAGTAATTTCCTCTTTTTCACCTTCTCCCGAAATATTTAAAATATCGCAAATCTTAATCAATTCCGCTAACTTAAACTGTTCTGAAATTTCATTCACTTTAGCTAAAAACTCTTTATCTCCAACTTCATATTTAAAGCCACAAAAATTTAAAACTCTATTACGATCTAATCTCGTGTTTCCATTTTGAAATATTAGTTTATCTAATAACTTGACCGTTGAAGCTTTTTGCTTCTTCAAAGCTTTACAAATTACGTCAATATCCTTAAGTAACATGGTTACAATATTAATATACAAATCCCAAAATATTTACACATAAAGCATATTGAGATATAAACCATTTGTTAAAATTATTCATTATTCAATTCAAAAATTTTTTTTTTCCTATCCACACTTATTTATGACAAAATAGAGAAAGAAAAATTACTCACGGAATGATTCACCACTTCCTTGAACAAACAAAAAAAAACAAAAAAAAAAAAGTTACTCCTTATGTACAGTTTTTGGTTCAGGATTCACTGGAATATTTCATATTTCACGAAGCGGCAAAAAAAAATCGTCATAGATTGAAAAATTTCTTCTATTTTAATCCTCGAAGCATCACACTCGGTACTGTTCTTTGATTCCAGAGGCGGCATACAAACAGGAACTTCCCACTCTTTTCTGGATCCAGTTCGATCAGAAGGTTGGTCCTTTTCAAAACAAGTGTATTCACACGCAAAAACATTATTGATGTCGCAGTGGCCGTAGAAATACTGCATCGGAACTAACACCTCCTAAAACGCTGTCTGTCATCCTCCATCTGTATTCCAGCTTCCGTTTCGGTTTAGCAGGGAAGTTGGCGGGTAGACACAACACATTCCTCCAAGAACGGCAGAGGGGTCTTTCATAAATTTCAGCCATCGCCTGCGTCCCTCAAAATTTAATCATTTTGTCTAGCCCCCTTTACTGTCCTACCGGCTTGTAATATCATAGCAATAGGCATCGTTGGAACAGCAGATACTGGAACACCTGTAAAGGAATTCTTGGGACGCAGTAAACAGGCGACTGATTTAACACAGCTTTATTGTCGTTTTATACGTAGTTCCCCCATAGGAAGGGAGCTAGACTTTGTGATACATTCTATGTTCAAACATTATCAGGAAGAGCGCGGCTTTTTGCCGTGTTCACATTTCATATCGGGAACATACAGAAGACTTGGTGTAAGCAATAATCCCTATGACGCTATGCTACGTCATGGACTAGGGCGTGTCCGATGATTCTTATCGGTTCAGTCTCCCTAGACAGAGGCTGTTCTAAGTCTATCAGGATATTTCTCTGTCTATAGGGGAACGAAGGGATTAACTACTGCAAACTTTAAGAGCTATTATATCATCATTAGAAATGGAATAAATTATGTTTTATAGGAATATTGACAAGTCAGATAATTAATATAAAAATTATTTTTATATTACATATATATACAGTCGCCCGCAAATCTATTTGAGCAACGGTACCGTTTCGAAATTTTTCAAAATCCATGGATCACGAAATAAAAATTTCATTGAATGCTAAAACAAAAAAAAATCCATGAGCTTAGGGATTTCGTAGATGAGCACAAACCTGATCTAATTCTTCTACAAGAAACTCACCAGGGGATAAACTATACATAACTAACCACAATACCTATAGGTTCGACTACAACAACCCCTTCACGTTATTAATGCAACTGTAATTTCTAACATTTACATCAGCACAATCACCATCATATCCACCTAGCCACTGTTTCTAAAGTAACAGCCATGAACAAACCAACTGCTAGTTCATCAAAATTGAACAATTCTGAAAGTGCTGATGGGGATTTTCAAATCAAAAGTATTCAACAGAGTAAAGGTAATAGAATAATTAATATAGAAACTTTGATTAATATATTTTCAATTCTCTGTTGCCCAAATTGTTTTGCTTCAGGACTGAAATTGACTGAGTCACGTGTAAATAAGTAGTCTTAACTTATTGTATGTATTTTATGTAATTTAAATGAATTTACATCGACCCCTAAACCTATGCAAACAAGCAACTTAAGGCGACAATGGACCTTCAGATTGACAAAAATATGTCTCAAAAACGATTTTTTTTTTTCGGAAAATGATTCTGCAACTCATCAGCTTTAAATTAAAAAAAAAAAGTTATATTGATCCAATCATTATTAACCGAGTTATAAGTATTTTTCCAAACGTAAACAATGGAAATGTTACGTTAAATTAAAACTTTAAAAGCTATTTTCTCAAAGAAACTTTTCATGTCGTTTCGGTAAGTTCAAAATGTTCCATGCGTCATAATTTTTCTTGAATTTTCATAAAATTTCATAAAATGATTATTTATATATGTTAGAATAAAACTTGGTGATAAATTCATTATACTATTTTAAAACACCCTAAAATTTTTACAATAAAAAAAAAATTTTGATAAAATTTTGCATAAAATGACCTATTTTTATCGATTTCTTTTCTAGTTTTTATAAATATGGCTGTAAATCTAATATTACTACTAACTTTTATTATAACTATATAAAGCTAGCTTAAGAAAGAAAATTAGATATCTGAGACAAAAATGGATGCACATGGAGCATTTTTAAGTTGAGAAATTAACAAACTGATTTTAATTAATATCTTAATTAATTACATTCTGATGTTTTTTTAATTTAGCATTTTCATCTCTAAACACCACTGTATAAGTATACAAAATTTCATAGCAATTGGTTGATAAATAATAAAAAAAAAGTGTTTCATGGTCCATTGTCGGGACAGTAGACTTTCAAAATTGTGAAATTTGTCCAAAAATTCGATTTTTATTTTTTATTTTATTGAATTGTGAAACTACGGACGAGTAGAAATGTGTCGCAAAAAGAATTTTTAATTTCTGCGATTACTTTCCTAGTTATAGGCATTTGCATTTAATTTAGATATTATGTGGTTACTAACAGCAATAACTTTAAATGTGTTTTTCTCAAAATAAAAATTTTCATGTTATACGAATATTCAAACTACTCCAGGCACATTTCTAATGATCGTATTGCTTTGAAATTTAAGTTTTATATACTTAACTGTATATCAAATAAATATTATTGAGAAAAATTATGCTTCGTAGCTCAAGATTTCTAAATATTGTACTTGAAAAGATGATTTATAGGTATTTTGCGTAATAAAAAGGGTGTTTTCACTATTATTTTTTTCTCTTTATATTTTTAATGAATGCTTAAAATAAGCAATAATTTTCGTTGTTAGTTCTATAAGGTATCCTGTAAATAAAAATGACCATATTATATGCAAAAGAAATGCGCTTGGAGCGTTTTTAATGAGGCCAATTTTTGATATAATTAATAATTCATGATTCATAAATTATTAATATTTCATCTTTAAATTTTAACCACTTTTACATATCTATGGTACTAATTACATATTCAAATTTCAAGCAAATCCATTCAAAACAAAAAAAAGTTAGGTTTGAAGGTCCACTGTCCCCATTGAAAATATTTTGCCTCATAACACAGGGAAGTAATTTACTAATATGTTGTTGAAAAAAAAAAAAGTGAAATATATTGGTTAGATTTTGTTTTAGAAGATTTGGCGTAAACGCCAATTTTTACTAAAAATTACCCAAATTTGAAAAGTTACTGAAATATTCATTAAATTTTTTTTTTTAATTCATGGTTTTATTCCCTGTTCTAACTAAAAACACTTGTGTTTCAAAAAAAAGGTAGGCACATACCTTAATAACTTAAAATTTATCTCCCGGTTTCAAACAAGGAGCTTGTATTTAATTAAATCTAAAATTATTAGTCCTACCTCTTGTTGAAATTAAAATTAAAATGTATCTGTAGATATTTAAAAAGTTTTTTATCCACAATGTACTAAATCTTGAAAATTACTCCATCCCGCTCTATTAGTTTTGATGAAGTGAAGTTCAGTTAAACTGTACTAAGCGTTAACCTCATAAAATGAGATCAGTCAGCAACAGTCTGGATAGAAGTTCCTGGGAACTGGTTCCCTCTACTTCTAAAAATATCTTTTATTTTACAGGAGCTTCTAGGTCTCTTCCTATTGAAAGGTTTCTTGTAATCATAGATTTTAGTAATGTGATATTTTGCACAGTAAGATAAAATGATATATATATATATATATATATATATATATATATATATATATGTGTGTGTCACGTTAATTGTGATGCGTTTTTGGTGATAATTTTACAGAATTCACAAATGTCTTTACAACATCTCTTATTTAGTAAAAGTGTCTTGAAAACTTTTAATTTTCCTCTGAAGGGATTAATTCTTTAAAAGTTTTGATATTAAAAAAAATATCTTGATCATAAAATGATTAAATATTTTGTTACGATACCATAGTTTTTTATGTTGTACATTCCATGTATGCAAAAACTTAACTCGCATAACTTTTATTATAAAAAATGTTTATATGAAATGTTTCACTCTAGTTTATTGGTATTTAAGTAAACTTATTCACAAATTTAGCGTCTCCGTGAAAGCTTGACTGCGTGTCCAATCTTTTTTTGAAGGTAAGTTCATTCTCGTTTAGAATATTTTTTTTTTTCATATCTAAATTACGTGACCCCACTGCATAACGGAGTGGGGATTCATTTCTGTAATTTCTAACCAGCACCATTGCTTACTAAAAATTGTACTACATATAAATTACTTGACTTTACTGCATAATGCAGAGGGGTTTCATTTCTAACATCAGCACGATTGCTTACTAAAAATTTTACTATACCTAAATTACCCGACTGTACAGCATAATGTAGTGGGGTTCCAGTCACGTGTAAGTCTTAACTTATTGTATGTATGTTATGTAATTTAAATAAGTTATTTATGCAACGCACGCATTACTAAAACACCAGTACATAACCAAATTGTTCCCCCAAAATATTCGCGTAAATAAAATACAATCAGATATAACACATTTCCCATGCAATTTATAAAGTCCCCCAAAATACATATAAATGCACACTAACACAAAACAAAATAATATATTTTTCACAATACTCAATTCTACATTTTAAACTATTGCCTCATTTACATTTAAATTAGTTTTCGCGGGACTTTTATTTTTAAGAAATAATTATTACCTTATCCGAAAGAATAGTACTGATTATAATAAATCTTCTTCCTAGCAGTTTACAAAGTTAGAGCTCTATTTTAATTAATCCCTGTCGACATAATTACAATAATACACAAAACAAAACATTTCTACACTTTATAATTCCAATTTTCATTTCGTGAGGTGGATGTGCGTTTAACTTAACGACCTAAGGTCTTAATTAATAATGAGCTCCAATTATTGTATGTATGTTATGTAATTTAAATAAGTTATTTATGCAAAAAAAAAGTAAAACTGTGTTCAAATAGAGGTAAAATATTAAAAGGTAGCTGAGTGAAATTTCACTGGTGTTAATTAAAACTATTAACTGATTAAAATAACCTTTAGTTTGGCCGTAAGGTTAGATTTTCGAAAACGTATTTTTCCTCTCTCAAACCCTTGATAATGTCTTACGTGAAATCTGATACTTAACTTTGAACCATTTTGGAAATTCCCCCTTCCTAGAATGGAATACAGATGGCCATCAGAATGGCTTACAGATGTTTGACTTAGAGGGGGGCGCGGAAGGTTACGCTCTGTGATGAGTCAACTAAAAAGCTTTGTAAGTTTCAAAGCCCACGCTTTTTTTAATGCTAAGAAAAAAATAATATGGCAAGCGGCAGATCGAAATGTGCAAAGTCTGTGGTGCTGGGCCGTTTGTATAACATTCTAAAATGCTTTTTAAGTTGGAACTCCTTACTTGTCTTCTCCTGCGGATGAACACAATGTAATTCGTCCTTTAGTTGGATTTAAAAGCGATACGTGCTACAACGTCTCCGCAAAGATCTTCTGCACTATCTTTTTATTTTTCAAATTTTTCAGATTTTTCTTCAGTCGACTCAAGGTAAAGTTAAGATTTTTTTTGTTGGTTAATTTTTTTAATCTTTTCATAATTGGAGCTCATTATTAATTAAGACCTTAGGTCGTTAAGTTAAACGCACATCCACCTCACGAAATGAAAATTGGAATTATAAAGTGTAGAAATGTTTTGTTTTGTGTATTATTGTAATTATGTCGACAGGGATTAATTAAAATAGAGCTCTAACTTTGTAAACTGCTAGGAAGAAGATTTATTATAATCAGTACTATTCTTTCGGATAAGGTAATAATTATTTCTTAAAAATAAAAGTCCCGCGAAAACTAATTTAAATGTAAATGAGGCAATAGTTTAAAATGTAGAATTGAGTATTGTGAAAAATATATTATTTTGTTTTGTGTTAGTGTGCATTTATATGTATTTTGGGGGACTTTATAAATTGCATGGGAAATGTGTTATATCTGATTGTATTTTATTTACGCGAATATTTTGGGGGAACAATTTGGTTATGTACTGGTGTTTTAGTAATGCGTGCGTTGCATAAATAACTTATTTAAATTACATAACATACATACAATAAGTTAAGACTTACACGTGACTGGAACCCCACTACATTATGCTGTACAGTCGGGTAATTTAGGTATAGTAAAATTTTTAGTAAGCAATCGTGCTGATGTTAGAAATGAAACCCCTCTGCATTATGCAGTAAAGTCAAGTAATTTATATGTAGTACAATTTTTAGTAAGCAATGGTGCTGGTTAGAAATTACAGAAATGAATCCCCACTCCGTTATGCAGTGGGGTCACGTAATTTAGATATGAAAAAAAAAAATATTCTAAACGAGAATGAACTTACCTTCAAAAAAAGATTGGACACGCAGTCAAGCTTTCACGGAGACGCTAAATTTGTGAATAAGTTTACTTAAATACCAATAAACTAGAGTGAAACATTTCATATAAACATTTTTTATAATAAAAGTTATGCGAGTTAAGTTTTTGCATACATGGAATGTACAACATAAAAAACTATGGTATCGTAACAAAATATTTAATCATTTTATGATCAAGATATTTTTTTTAATATCAAAACTTTTAAAGAATTAATCCCTTCAGAGGAAAATTAAAAGTTTTCAAGACACTTTTACTAAATAAGAGATGTTGTAAAGACATTTGTGAATTCTGTAAAATTATCACCAAAAACGCATCACAATTAACGTGACACACACATATATATATATATATATATATATATATATATATATATATATATATCATTTTATCTTACTGTGCAAAATATCACATTACTAAAATCTATGATTACAAGAAACCTTTCAATAGGAAGAGACCTAGAAGCTCCTGTAAAATAAAAGATATTTTTAGAAGTAGAGGGAACCAGTTCCCAGGAACTTCTATCCAGACTGTTGCTGACTGATCTCATTTTATGAGGTTAACGCTTAGTACAGTTTAACTGAACTTCACTTCATCAAAACTAATAGAGCGGGATGGAGTAATTTTCAAGATTTAGTACATTGTGGATAAAAAACTTTTTAAATATCTACAGATACATTTTAATTTTAATTTCAACAAGAGGTAGGACTAATAATTTTAGATTTAATTAAATACAAGCTCCTTGTTTGAAACCGGGAGATAAATTTTAAGTTATTAAGGTATGTGCCTACCTTTTTTTTGAAACACAAGTGTTTTTAGTTAGAACAGGGAATAAAACCATGAATTAAAAAAAAAAATTTAATGAATATTTCAGTAACTTTTCAAATTTGGGTAATTTTTAGTAAAAATTGGCGTTTACGCCAAATCTTCTAAAACAAAATCTAACCAATATATTTCACTTTTTTTTTTTTCAACAACATATTAGTAAATTACTTCCCTGTGTTATGAGGCAAAATATTTTCAATGGGGACAGTGGACCTTCAAACCTAACTTTTTTTTGTTTTGAATGGATTTGCTTGAAATTTGAATATGTAATTAGTACCATAGATATGTAAAAGTGGTTAAAATTTAAAGATGAAATATTAATAATTTATGAATCATGAATTATTAATTATATCAAAAATTGGCCTCATTAAAAACGCTCCAAGCGCATTTCTTTTGCATATAATATGGTCATTTTTATTTACAGGATACCTTATAGAACTAACAACGAAAATTATTGCTTATTTTAAGCATTCATTAAAAATATAAAGAGAAAAAAATAATAGTGAAAACACCCTTTTTATTACGCAAAATACCTATAAATCATCTTTTCAAGTACAATATTTAGAAATCTTGAGCTACGAAGCATAATTTTTCTCAATAATATTTATTTGATATACAGTTAAGTATATAAAACTTAAATTTCAAAGCAATACGATCATTAGAAATGTGCCTGGAGTAGTTTGAATATTCGTATAACATGAAAATTTTTATTTTGAGAAAAACACATTTAAAGTTATTGCTGTTAGTAACCACATAATATCTAAATTAAATGCAAATGCCTATAACTAGGAAAGTAATCGCAGAAATTAAAAATTCTTTTTGCGACACATTTCTACTCGTCCGTAGTTTCACAATTCAATAAAATAAAAAATAAAAATCGAATTTTTGGACAAATTTCACAATTTTGAAAGTCTACTGTCCCGACAATGGACCATGAAACACTTTTTTTTTATTATTTATCAACCAATTGCTATGAAATTTTGTATACTTATACAGTGGTGTTTAGAGATGAAAATGCTAAATTAAAAAAACATCAGAATGTAATTAATTAAGATATTAATTAAAATCAGTTTGTTAATTTCTCAACTTAAAAATGCTCCATGTGCATCCATTTTTGTCTCAGATATCTAATTTTCTTTCTTAAGCTAGCTTTATATAGTTATAATAAAAGTTAGTAGTAATATTAGATTTACAGCCATATTTATAAAAACTAGAAAAGAAATCGATAAAAATAGGTCATTTTATGCAAAATTTTATCAAAATTTTTTTTTATTGTAAAAATTTTAGGGTGTTTTAAAATAGTATAATGAATTTATCACCAAGTTTTATTCTAACATATATAAATAATCATTTTATGAAATTTTATGAAAATTCAAGAAAAATTATGACGCATGGAACATTTTGAACTTACCGAAACGACATGAAAAGTTTCTTTGAGAAAATAGCTTTTAAAGTTTTAATTTAACGTAACATTTCCATTGTTTACGTTTGGAAAAATACTTATAACTCGGTTAATAATGATTGGATCAATATAACTTTTTTTTTTTAATTTAAAGCTGATGAGTTGCAGAATCATTTTCCGAAAAAAAAAATCGTTTTTGAGACATATTTTTGTCAATCTGAAGGTCCATTGTCGCCTTAAGTTGCTTGTTTGCATAGGTTTAGGGGTCGATGTAAATTCATTTAAATTACATAAAATACATACAATAAGTTAAGACTACTTATTTACACGTGACTCAGTCAATTTCAGTCCTGAAGCAAAACAATTTGGGCAACAGAGAATTGAAAATATATTAATCAAAGTTTCTATATTAATTATTCTATTACCTTTACTCTGTTGAATACTTTTGATTTGAAAATCCCCATCAGCACTTTCAGAATTGTTCAATTTTGATGAACTAGCAGTTGGTTTGTTCATGGCTGTTACTTTAGAAACAGTGGCTAGGTGGATATGATGGTGATTGTGCTGATGTAAATGTTAGAAATTACAGTTGCATTAATAACGTGAAGGGGTTGTTGTAGTCGAACCTATAGGTATTGTGGTTAGTTATGTATAGTTTATCCCCTGGTGAGTTTCTTGTAGAAGAATTAGATCAGGTTTGTGCTCATCTACGAAATCCCTAAGCTCATGGATTTTTTTTTGTTTTAGCATTCAATGAAATTTTTATTTCGTGATCCATGGATTTTGAAAAATTTCGAAACGGTACCGTTGCTCAAATAGATTTGCGGGCGACTGTATCGTTTACAGTCTCGGGACTGTAAAATCAAACCTTTTTCGATTTTACAGTTTTCGTAGCGTAACGACTATCTAGTGTATTTTTTACAACTTTCGATTGTTAGCGTAAAATTTCCTTCCTTGCGAGATCACATTTCCAAATTGAAGTGGTCCCGAAATATTACCTTGGTCATCAATTGAAAAAAAAAAAGCAATAAAATTTACTTCTAAAATTTTCATATTATAAAAAAAGAGAAAGGAATATAAATTTTAAAAATCTGAATCTGGGAAAATTTAAAAATATATATATATATATATATATATATATATATATATATATATATATATATATATATATATATATATAATTTTTTTTTTAATTTTCCCAGATTCTAAATTTATAAAATTTAGAATATATATATATATATATATATATATATATATATTTATATATTATTTTTTTTTAATTTTCCCAGATTCTAAATTTATGAAATTTAGAATCTATGAAAATTTATTTATTTATTTATATATATATATATATATATATATATATATATATAAAAGAGCTTGTCTGTTTGTTGGTCCGCTATAGAATCATAGACTGTTTCACCCACCGGGACCAAATTCGGAACAGTTAATTTTTTGGACCCTAGAAACTTAAATCAGGGAAAATGAAATTTGGGGCTCAATTAGTTTTTTTTAAATTAAATTTTAACGATTTGTACCCCTCTTAAATGTGGATACAGTCCCTTTACTACGACCCTTAAAATTCGATACGCGGGGGGGAAAGAGGGTTGGTCTGGTGGTAAATATGTATTAAAATGAATTTAAAAGAAGAAATCGAGTTCAAAAGCAAAGAATGCCACTCGAATTTTTATCTCGACACAATTTTTGAAAAGAATCATTATATTTTGCCAACCTAAAATACTGAAACTTATTAGTGATGTCTAAAAATAAAAGGTCTGGAAATATTATTTTAGTTTACGAGAAGCCCCAGGCTCTAAATTATATTATCAATGTAACTAACTTTTTTTTAACCCTTTCAACGGCAGTGACGAAATATTACGTCGAGCCCTGACTGTCTCATCCGGGCAGTGACGAAATATTACGTCCGACCTTAGCCGTCTCATTCGGGCAGTGACGTACCCCTGAACAGGCGCCGGTTATTTTTCCAGCACTGCACGGAGTTTTTCCCCCGTTTTCGGAACGATAAAAGGTGCTTGATTTACAACCTCGAATTGTCCGAAATTGGGGAATGAAGACCCCTACATGTACATCTCCGATTCTGACGCATTCACGGGATGGGGGTCTGAATAGAGCGACGTTGGAGGGGGGTTGCAGATCGACTTTCCCGAAAAGTCAGATGTTCGGTAATTGCATCAGTTTCCAAGAAGGAAGGTCAAGAATGGAGGGTGTGAAATATCTAGCTGGTAAGGCCACAGGAACAGGGCGCTTATGAATTTCCCTAGGATCATAATCTGGGAGATTCGCGAATTTTTATGTTTTTAAACATTAACAAGTTAAAAATTTCAAAGGCAATAATTTAAATTATGATTAAATTATTATTACGATTAATGATAAAGTTTTCATTGCACTATTAGTATTTACATATGATAAATTATATATTAAATACATGAAACCATGATTTTTTTTATCCTATGTCAACAAAACTCTTACTAATCACAGTGATAGATAAAATATGATATTGCAATGACAGAAGTTCCCTCCTACTTTATCTTTTACTTTACAATCTAGATAAAGCCATTATAGCTAATAAAATTACATTTGAATGAAACATAATGTAAAACTATATACATAAGTAATTTTGATTTAAATCAATGATTTTTTTAAAAAAATCAAGTGATTTAAATCCTAATTTAAATCAGGATTTAATTCATGTACTGTATATTTAAATTATGTATATTTAAATTTAATTAATCGTCTTTTAATAATTTTTATAACTAAAATAACGATTTTAATAACTAAAATAATGTCTAAACTTATTTTATTTTATTTTATCAATTTGGCTACATTTCAAACTTTTCAATTATTATTTTATTACTTTCCATACAAGTTTGAAAAGTTATTTGATGTTGTACAGTGCTTCATACTGGGAAATGGCTGAATGGTAGGGCTCTGTCTTTCGATCCCGAATCCTACTTCTGGCATGGATGATTCCCGCCTTTCGTAATCGGCTTTAAAATTAGGTTCCAGTCTATCTAATTAATCCTCGTGTAACAAAATATTGTTTAGTTCTTCATCTCGGTCTTCTAACATCTTGTTTTAATCTGTAAATTAATGGGTTGGTGAGAAATTCTTAGGTGTTTCTTTTCTTTTTTTTTAACTCACGATGAACTACCTACCCAAATTATCAGGTGTAAGGCGTTTAGAGCGTCACATTCGAGGTTATCTCCACAATTTTGATCATCCTCATGAGATAGGAATTTTCTCCTAATTTCGTACCCCTCTCTTGCGTAGCCGACTTCCCAGCGAGAGGATTTTCGGACCCCGTAGCTGTTTCCTTAAAATTTCATTGATTTTTGATAGTGGTCGGAAGCAAATTAATGAAAGCATAATTTTCCGGGTGAACCTTACGGTGCTGGAGTTCGCAGGTTCGAGTCCCTTTTCTATATGAATGTTTGTATTCATCTGTATCGACATTAAGCAGTAAGTCCCGGTCAAATTAGTCTTCGAGTACCAAAAATTGACCTAAGCTCTCTAAACAACCAAATTATCGGAATTTCTTTATTACAGCATTTAACTAGGACATTGATATGACCGATATAATCTTAAAATTGCAGTTAAAAAAAGATGTATTTTCATAGACACAAAAAGAATATGATTAAAACAAAACTGATTTGTAAAATTGTGTATTTAACTATAAACTTGTGTATGTACGTATGTGCAATAGCGTCTAAATAGTGCATTCAATTGAACTCAAATCCAATATGTGTGTTGCGAGAAAATACTAAATTTTTAATTCTGATATTTCAAAAAATTTGGTTTTCTGCATGAAAATTGGCAAGTCATAAGTTAAGCATGAATATTCATTCATCAACAAAATTTTTCGGCTGCAATATAAATATTATAAAAATTAATTTTGGATGTTGTTCCAAAATTGTTATTAATTCGCTATTGCACTGCAAATCAATCAAAAGGGTGAGCTGATTGCTTATCAACGGGGGAAAACTTTGATAATGAAGTTGCATGATAAAAGATCTGTCGCCATTTTAAGCACGATCCATTCCACAGAAATGCAAAATATAACAAAACATGGGAAAACTTATAAAAAACCCGTACCAGTTCTGGATTGCAACCATACAATGGGTGGTGTGGACAGAATGGATGGATCTATTTAAAATTATGGCAAAATAAGAAAAACGATAACAGAAAATTATGGGATATAAGAAAAACGATGATAACAGAAAAAATATTATAAAAAAATTGTCAGGCACCTATTAGATATTTCCGTTCGGAATTCATTCCTTCTTTACAAAACAAAAATGGAGGGAATCTTAATAATCTGAACTTCCGTTTGAAATTAATAGAGAGAATAATGGAAGAAAACATTTCTTCTGAATAAGAAAATATCTCTATCCATTCATGCAAAATTTGTGATGAAGCTTTGTGCCCCGCTTCCTGTTTTGAAAAATACCATACAAAAGAATAGAATGTTTAACATATATTTCTATATTTAAAATAACTATACGTCTTTGTTTACATCACATTTTCACATAATAAGAAATAAGCAATTGTGTATGATATAGCGATCTATTATCGATCTTCTGTTGTAAAAAATTGTAGCACTTGAAAATATGGTATTATGTATTAAGGTTATAACAAGATCATTGCATCTATAATTGTAACATCAGAAAGAACTAACAAATTTTTAGCGATATAATTATTTATTTGTAATATAAAAGAAAATATACTGTCGTGAAAACATATAGAATAAATGAGTCGAAACTAAAAGCAAGGGTGAAACCATGTTGCTGTTGACCCTTGCATGATAAAATAGTTGATTACCAGATTACACGGATTTGAGCCTATTCCCTCAGCCACAAGGATCAACCCCATGCCAGCTGAGAGATTCTGCACCCTTGCCCAATGATCTGGAACTGACGCTAATGCTTACTCCACACCAACGGCGACGGACACGAAAATCATGTATCTTCGCTGTTGCGCATGCGTATTACAAACAAATTTTCACTCCCTCGGTTCGTC